>CM029022.1:122648486-123128486 GCA_016801055.1 Panax notoginseng
CTTACGTGAGAAGTCACTCAGTTATACTTAATTATTGCTACAATAATTGCTGTATAGTATCTAACGTTATTTGATTCAATTATTGTCAATATTTTATATATTATTAAATCAATAATTGAGACGACAAAGTTATTTATATTATTATTTACAATATTGACAATTTCTAGAAAGTTCTGTCAAGGAAAGGTTTGGTCACCTAATTGCGCGTCAATGGGGAGAAATCCTTATCGGAAAGTCCCCTCTTTCCTGGGAATGATCTGGTTGTTAAATATTGTGAGTTATAATATTAATGATGAATAAGTTCGTATTGATTAAAGATGAAATTAATATTTTCATTGGGTTGGGATTATTTGAGTTAATGAAAATCGACATTTATTTCGATAATAATTAATTTCTAGAGGTTATATTGACCAATCGGATAATTAATCAGATAAATGAGCAATTAATTGCTATTAATTCACATGCATATAACTATTTACTCACGTAAATAGAACTATTGGTTCACAGGCATTACTATTAGGAGAGGTGGTGCAAGTTTGATAATACTTGCAGGACTAAATTAAAAATAAAAGAAAAGATGAAGGTACTATACTGTAATTATTTTATTCACATGATTGTACTATTGATTCACATGATGCACTATTAGGGGAGGTGGTGCAAGTTTGATAATACTTGCAGGACTAAATTAAAAATGAAGGAAAAGATGAATGTATTATACTATAATATTTTGAGCCCCAAAACGTGCAATTATCGAAACTTTATTTTCCTATAAATAGAAGCTCATTCTTCTTTTATTCTCACCAATTCACTAAGACTCACAAGAGCAATTATAGAGAGAGAAGCTATAGAGAGAAAGAAGAAGAGAATTCTGCTACTTCACTATTCTAGTATCCAATTTTCTTCTGAGGTAAGGGGTATTATTTCTTTCGTATTCGTAAGGGACATTATTTTTGTTTAGTATTCATAAGAAATAATATTTTCTTCCATACTCTGTAGTATATAAGTAATATTATTTCATTTCGTATCCCTAGTTCTATACTCATTTTGTTGAAGTATTGCTTCTATATTTTATGAAATTAGTAGAATATTCTTGATAGTTGCGCTTCATCCAATATCTTTTTATGTAAATATTATTCTGAGCATTATTGATAATTATTGATCTTTTCATGCCGAAATACTATTCACGAGTTACTATTCATGAGTTACTATTCACGGATTACTATTCACCCGATTACTATTCACTTAAATAATATTCACTCGGGTATTCGGGATACTTTTTGTGCCAAAGTACTATTTACGGGTTACTATTCACATAGTTACTATTCACTCGAATATTATTCATTAGGGTATTTGTGGCACTTTTTATGCCGGGGTACTATTTACGAGGTACTATTCCCGAAGTACTATTTATTGGGTACTATTTACGGGGTATTATTTACCCGAAAAATATATTTCTATTCTGTCCAAATTATTTTTCATACATGAATATTATTTTCTTGAATTTTACTCCATAAAGCAGTATCATGTTGACAATTTGGATATTTTTAAACTCTGGATAAATTTAAAGTCTTTAATATTTATCCTTGATTTCGTTTGATTAATGCTTATATCATTATCATCATCCTTATGCCTATATTGTAATGAAAGTCATCTGTGGCTTACATGCATAGATGGACTGTTGATTATTGGTTTTACAGTTGTATATCTTTGGCTTACGTGTAAAGATGGACTGTTGATTATTTGTTTTACAATTGTATATCTTTGGCTTACGTGCAAAGACGAACTGTTGATTGATAGCTTTGGCCCGTAGTGCAAAGATGGACAGGTGTATGACATGATCATGACCACTGGTGATAATAACGAATATTCTTGGCCCGTAGTGTATGGATAATTCGATGATGTGATTGGCAGGATCATGACCATTAGTTAACAGTTGAATGTCTTTGGCCGTAGTGCACTGACAGACAATTGATTGGTATGATCATGACCATTGATTTTATAGTTGAATATCTTTTCCCCGTACTGCAAAGGTAGACAACTGATTGGTATGATCATTGTTATTACATTTGAATATCTTTAGCCTTTGGGGTAAGGATATTGAGTAAAAGTTCTATTAAGCCTTTGTGGCAATGAGAAACTGTTGATTTACATGATTATAAATATTAATTGTGGATTTAACTATAATCTTTGGTGGTTCAGGTGAAGACAAGTGATGAGAGTTCTTTTTGTCTTGGGTATAACAAAGAACTGTTGATGAGTATTACAGGAATGAAATATTAACGACGGTCTTTTAATCTAGAGGAGATAGTAGACATTATGTTCTACTTAACTCTTCTAATGTATTGCTTATTCCGCTGCAGTTGTTGATCTAAAACTTGTTGTCTATTGTATTCTATCAGTTGTTATACTGTTGAAGACTAAGGATAATTTATTCTGCATTATCTTAGTCATAATATTTCTTACTGGCTAGTTGAACTCACCCTTTTCTTTCATTGTTCTCTTTAGGAAATGAGAACATAGCCGGGACTAGTCGGGGAATGGAGTGACGGTCTGAGGTGGTTATTTTAGTAGTCCTCACTACTTAGTGTGATAATAAATGTAATGAGGATTGAATTTGAGTTTAGATATTGTCTATAAGACAATATTCATGTAGAAACTCAGCTATGTTTTGTCGTATTTTTACACGACAATTGTATTAAAGAAGTTTGTATTTGATTTATGTACCATGTATTTGGCGACTCAGAATGGGTTATGTATACCTATTTTGGGGGCATCACAATGAATCCAGTGGAAGCCCAAACCTGGATCATGGAAATGGAGAAGGTATTTGACGTTGCTAGAGTTAACAAAGATCAGAAGACTACGTTCGCGACGTTCATGCTGGAGTCTGAAGATAGCTATTGGTGGTAAGCAAATAAGGTTCGTGGGGGACAAGGAGTGATAATGTGGGATAGATTTAAGGAGATGTTTTTCAAAATGTACTTTCTAGCGTGTTCTCGGAATCAGTTGGAGGTGCAATTTCTGGAGTTGAAGCAAGGAACTATGTCGGTGCCAGAATATGCTGCAAAGTTTAACGAGTTGGCAAGGTTTGGCACTTACCAAGTTAATACTGATGAACGTAAAGCGAGAAGGTTCGAACAAGGGTTGAAACCCTAGCTTTATAGCAAGGTTTCAATGTTCCAGTTAAATACATTCGCAGTTGTACTGGAAAAGGCAATTATCACGGAAGGAGGAAGCGATGCCTTGACAAAGTACAATCAAGAATAGAAGAAGAGGAAGAATGAGAATGAAAATAAGGCTGGTGGAAGTAATGTTGGAAGTAAGAAACAGAAGAGGAAGTGGAGCGAGAATTCGACTACGGGAGGACAGCAAGGAAATCAGCAGAAGAAAAAGTTTGAAGCTTGTGCGATGTACGGGAAGAACCATACTGGGGTATGTTTGAAGGGAAAGTGGGTGTGTTTCAACTGTGGTCAGGAGGGACACATTGCACCAAACTATTTTAGCCCAAAGAAAGGAGCATGTTTTACCTGCGGTTCGAAGGATCACATGGCTCATGATTGCCCTAAGAAGCCAGCAGGAAGTGCAAATGGTGGAAAAGGAAACAACAACGGTGGTGATGCATTAACTATCACTGGACCAACACAGTTAAGCCGACCTACTGCAAGGACTTTTAATATGACCGTGCAAGATGCTGTACAGTCTAAGGATGTGGTGTCAGGTATCATTCTGATTAATGGTATTAATGTTTATGTGCTATTTGATTCGGGTGCTACTTGTTCATTTATATCTAATGAATTTGCTCAGAACTTAGATTTGCCTTAAGAAGAATTAGATTACCCTTTGAGCATAGAAATTGCGAATAGGGGAGTGATTCCTGTTAGACTTATATATAGGAATTGTCTAGTGGTTATAAAAGGTTACGAGATGATGGTAGATTTGATACCAATTAGACTTGGTGAGTTTGATGTTATCTTGGGAATGGATTGGTTATTCAGTTACGGAGCAGTAATTGATTGCCAAAGAAAATGTTTTAACCTTATGACTCCGTCAAAGGTTGTGTTCTATGGCAGCAAGTCACAGCGACAAGCAAGTCGTCTGACGGTGATGCAAGCCAAGAAGTTGTTGAGACAAGGATGTGTAGGATACTTAGCCTACATAGTCGATACACAGAAGAAGAGTGCAAAGTTAGAAGAGATACCGATCATAAGAGATTTTGCAGACGTATTTCCAGATAATTTGCCGGGTCTTCTGCCAGATCGACAAATCGAGTTCGTGATTGATTTATTACCAGGAACGGCCCCGATATCTAAGGCACCATACAGAATGGCCCCGTTAGAGATGAAAGAATTTATGGTGCAATTGCAAGAGTTGCTCGACAAGAAGTATATTCAGCCGAGTGTTTTGCCATGGGGAGCACCAGTGTTGTTTGTTAAGAAAAAAGATGGATCGATGCGGCTCTGCATTGATTACCGAGAATTGAATAAGGTCATGATTAAAAATAAATATCCGTTATCGAGAATCGACGATGTGATAACCCGGGATTTTGAATAATCCAAAATTTGCGAATAATTTTTTTTTAATTAATATTAATATTAATTATCAATTATATGACAAGTATCGGTGATACGTGTATCGAGAAGGTCAATTTGTGTATTGACTAATTAAATTAGAGTAGAGTTGTGCTTAACAACTTTAGAAACCCTAACCCTAATTTCTGAAAAGAGATTCGATAGAAAATATAATTAAAATAATTATATTGATGAGTACGTGTTTGTACTGTATAGAATTTTTGATCGGATAAGGTTTGAAATTAATAAAACCTAATAAGAGATTAGAAACTCTAATCTCAGGATCAGAAACTCTAACGTACCGTTGGAAATCCTAATCGAAAGCCGGGAAACCCTAATTTTAAATTCGAGAATCCTAAACCCTAATCCTAATTGGCAAGCCTATTGCGTGTATTAAACTTTAATATGATTAGAAAACCCTAATTATATTTTTGTTATTTTAATTTTTATTTTACAAACCCTAATTGTAATTTAGAAAATTTATTTTTCTATTTAAAACCCTAATTCGTAGGTTATAAACCCTAATGACCATTTTAACCTAATTGCTAAATTAAGCAATTTTAATTAGGAATATTAATCCTAATTAGCAAGATTGAATTTTATGATTAGGAAATATTATCATAATTATTAAATCCTAATTATAATTTTGGAATATTAATTTTTTATTTTGAAAATCGAAATTCGAAATTCTTGGAAATTAAATTGCAAAGCTAAAGGATCTAAACCCTAAACCCTAAAGGGTTCAAACCCCAAACCCAAACCCAAACCCAAATCCTAAACCCTAAGGGTTTGTACAAATGACAAGAATGCTATTGATTGTATTTTAGAAATGACCAAAATGCCTTTTTACATTTTAAATGAGCTAACTTGTAAAATTATCCAAAACCTTTAGTGGTTCACCAACTCCATTGACTTTGTGTCATCAAATCTCTGCAAATCAGCCTCATTTGACACCTAGCATGCTTGAATACAATGTATCTAAGTAATATATATTAGATTGGAGAGAAAGAAAGTCATAAAAACTTTTCATTTGCTATCAAGCTCTCCATAACTCATTCTCTCTCTCAACCTCCGAATTCTTAAAGTTCCTCAGTCATATAATCAGCCCCTAGGTCACCTAATATCATATTGGAGATCTAAGATCAAAGATTTTGCTAGAAAGGTATAAAACCCTACTTCATTTTGATCTTGTATGCTAAGAGAAATTTTGTGTTAAAGTGTTTAATCATGTGTTATATGATGTTTTTAGTTGTTCTATGTTGATCTATCATGAATCCATAGCATCAAAATACCTTAAAATGGTGTTTTTCAAAATCTGTTTTTGAGCATTTTCAGTGGTCTGACAGAAAGTGTCAGTCGCTCTAGAACTTTTTGTGTTTAAGATTTTTGTTGTTTTAAAGTTGTAATTAGTAGCCTGGTATGTTATCTTTAATCTACAAGTGGTAGTATAGCCATCAGATGTCTAGATCATGAGTTATTAACGGTCAAAGACCGTTGACCGACGTTGACCAGCTGTAAATCTGGGTAGCCCAGAACATGTAAAAGCGAGTCTGATAAGAAGTTCTAAGGCATAGATCTGTCAGTGTTTATGTTGTTTGTGGATTTGTTTGTATCCATGTTGTAGCTTGTATAATGGATTATAGATCTGAGTCTTTAGGCCTCTTAAAACATCAACAGATGGAACAGGGTAGATGATCAAACTAGGCCAAACAACCATGACTTAGCGTTTCTGGAAATTCCAGAAACGGGAAGAACATGATTTCTGACCATGTTTGACCGGATCGTATCTGGAGATTTGGATGATGATGAACTGTGATTTTGATTTAAAAATGTTCCCTGATATGTGGACTATAGATGTGAACCATAATATTGCTCGTTTGATAACCTGAACACCTTAGAAATTGAGCTCCAAAGTAGCACCACGAAACTGCACCCAGGACAGCTCTGACAGTGTTCTGTAAGGCTCAGATCTTGCATCTGAGTTGTTGTTGGACCAAGATGTTAGCTTATAATTATAGTATTACATATACACTACCAAATAAGTGTCTTAGCGAGCCCAGAATATGCATAATCAGAGGATTGCAAGCGGTCAAACCGAACACCTTGAACACTGACTTTGTCAGTGTTCTTGAGCCAAGAACACCAACAGCGACGCCTTTTTGTCGCTAAAGGCTATTAGCGACGGTTTATTTATTTTTTATTTTCTGAAATTTCAAAAATTAATTAAAAATAGAAAATAAATTATAAAAATTATTAGAAATTATTTTAAAAATTATTTTAAATTATGAAAAATAATTTTTGACCAATTAGAATATTTTTCTTTAATATTTATAATTATTTAAATATTAAAGGTATTTAATTTATTTACTTATTGTATTAAATAAATTAGAGAAAAATGATTTAATATTATGAAAAATCATTTTAAATAAGAATAATGTATTTAAAAAAATATTTTGAGTTATAAAATGTAACTTTTAATATTTTTGGAGAATTTTCATTAATAAATTAATATTAATGATATTAGATTTATTTATTTACTAAATTAAATAAATAAGTTAAAAATGATTTTAATGATTTAAAAATCATTTTAAATAAGAATAAAGTGTTAGAAAATATTTTAAATTATAAAATATAATTTTTAATATTTTTGGAGAATTCTCATTAATAAATTAATATTAATGATATTAGATTATTTATTTATGATATTAAATAAATGAATTAAAAATGATTTTATTGATGTAAAAATCATTTAGAAGTGAGAAAAATGTTTTAAAAATATTTTAAGTTATAATTAATGACTTTTAATATTTGGATAATAATTTCATTAATATTTAAATATTAATGGTGATGATTTAAAAATGATTTTAATTACTTTAAAAATTATTTAAGCAGAATATTGATGATTTAAAATTATTTTAAGTTATTCATAATAACTTTAATATTTTGACAAGTATATTATTAATATTTTGATATTATTAAATATTAATAATGATAAGATTATTTGATAATTAAATTATTTAAAAATGATTTAAGTGTTTGAAAAATTATTATAAATTATAATAATTGTTTATAAATTACTAAAAGCTTCCGGAAAATATTATAAACGATATTTGACTTATCTAAAATAATATTGAAGCTTAGAGACCAAGTTTAATTGACAATCAATGTGTTAATTGTCGGATAGGGTGACCAGAACACCGAGAATGGATCGAAATCCAACAAGACCGAAATAGTTAGACTGGATAAATGTTTATATAGGTTATAAACACTAATGTGGCTATGTGGTAATGTGCCTAGGAGAAGTTTGACTGTAGAATGCAGTGTTACGTGTTATAAATAATTGTGCTAATTGTGAGACCGATATTATTGGTTATAGGTCTTACGAAAGCAGATAAGTTTATTGTGTAGCTGTAATCAACGCGAAAGGCAAGTTTCCTAACTCAACCTTGAATTATATTCATTCAAATATTATAATGGTTAATTATTGCTAATTATACCATGTCCAGAGAATTTTTTGTTGATTATTCGCAGTTAGTGCATGATTAATAATTCAAACTGAATTACTTATTGGAGAATATACCTTTGTAGAATAACTGTTGTTGGATATTCATATTCGTAGAAGATAGAATTGACAGTATAGATAATTCCTGTCTATTGTCAAATTATGTTGAGAAATGTCTTAGCTAATTATTCTGGCTAGACGAACATTTGTTAGAACTTGATAAATTCGAGAAGAGAAGATAATTTAATTATTATTGATAGATCAATGCCAGTTGTATCGGCTAGATCGAAAACTTAAATAGGTTTGAGAAGAAAAGTGATTAGATATTGAAATTATTGCATTTCGTTGTTAAATCAAATTCTGATTCAAAGACTGAGAAGAACAACCTTTTATATAAAGGGAACATTATAGGTCGTATATTCGACCATTGCGCGCTGTTAAGCATTATGCATAATATAGGGTACAAGGAGTTGGCCGGCTCTAAGTACTTGCATAGGGGTATGATTTAATCTTTATGGTTAACTGATACACCTGGGTATATCAAAGTCCAATCTTTGATAGATACTCGAGAAGAGAAGTTCTAGATCTAGTGTGATCTCTCAGCATAAATCTGGAAAATATTCCACTTTGCTGTTGCGTAGAATTAATTCTTGATTATTCAATAGAATATCGTAGAAATTTTGAAATCGTTGTACTCTTTCATTATCATATTATTGCGTTGCCTAGAATACGAGAAGACTTGTTATTGAATAGCAATTTGTTCAGCTATTTCAAAGTTCACCGAACTTTGGTTTCATTCTATCAAAATAGATAGTCTGTTCTTATTGATTCGTATACAGTTATTGTATGTCTTAACTTGTGGGGCAAACTTGTTGCTCACCCTTGCTATAAATAAAATATTTCAGCTAGGAACGAAGAGGCCAGCAGGTCAAAGAAGATCAAAGGCAAAGGCAAAGGCAAGATGTTGGAGTAGTTATAATGAACAATATTATTATGTTATATTGTATTGTAAACCCTTTTTGTATATCTAAAGGGGTATTTTTGTAATGTTAAGATTAGTGGACCTGGGACTTATGTATTAACAATATATGTTAATGACTTATGTAATCCTATTTATATATTTAAATGGGTAGTTAGATGTTATTATATTGTGGATCGTGAACACCAAACTCGAGGGTCAGGTAACCCGGATTTGGGAGTGTCACAGGTTGGTATCAGAGCTGTTGGTTATGAAGCTTAGGTAGGAATACCTGAGACTAATAACCGCAGTGATTAGGATAAGATCTAACTCACATAGAGTTAGTTGGTCGGTAAGATTCAAAGACGAATCTCGGCGAGTTATAAGATACAGAGTTCCCTAACTCTGATAATAAAGTTGAACAGTAATGGTGAATAGATAGAGTCTAAAAGACTGAAAGTACAGTGATAGAAGATCGTAAAACAAAACGATCAAGACATAGAAATAAATCGTAATATATACGATAAGATCACCCCGTGATCTGATAAGGTGATAGCAGGGAGAAGAATCAATCTAATGATTGAACAGTTTACAGCAAGATGTTGTGTGTAAGTTGTACTATGAAATAGTACTACGAAAACTCATGAGAGAGTTATGGATTATGAATACAGTTTAAATGAAATTCGTATTGAGAAGGGTGTTAAGATTAGGTGGGAATTTCAATTGAGGACTCATGTCAGCAGCTAAGTTGTATGATTTTTTGTATGGGCAGGGAATTTGTACTTGGTTTTAGAATCACATAGCTTCCTGATCGATATAGTGGTTAGGTTGACCAATTCTTTGTATGGGCGGGGAATTATGCGCTTAGCTTCCAATATTGATTAGTGGCCGAGTTTGGTTTGACGACCACTTAGTTTCTGATACTGATAATCATTGAAATGTTGTGTCGCGCTATTTGCCATATGCATATTGAGAGGGTGATTCCTTTCTCGTGTGTATAAAAGATAGATAGGTCATAGGTAGAGGATATAAGGTTAAGTACGAGTTCTTAAAACTCATACTTATGTGACATTCTTGACTCATAGTTATATAAAATGTTTATGAACCCCTCAGCGAATGGACGCTAAAGGTCAGACTAGGACAAGTTCTTAAACTCGTATGATTGTGGCAAGTAAATGAACTCATAAGTGTGGTTTGACGAACTAGTAATAACTGTGTGAGAATGGAGAATAGCAACTTTTTGTGTAAAGTTGTGTTGTTAATCCTGATATAATTTAAAAAGGGATAGTATATATGTTAAGTACTATAAGTACTATGTGCTATTTGAATAAATATGCAATTATATGAGAATTATTTTTAAATTCTTATTGTGTTAAGAATTTGTATAGAGAAAGAGAATTAATATAAGATTTTTATTTAAATCAGATCATGCCGCCTAGACGACAGAATCGAAACAAACGGGAAGAACAATCAGTGAACAACGAAGGAGGTCAAGCTGACCTGATGCAAAACTTTGCGGATATGATAGCCCAAGCTATGGAGAATAGGGCTCCCGCAGGAAGAGGAAGAGCGAGAAATCAGCCAGCTGATAGATTGGCTAACTTCAAGAACATTAAAGCTGTAGGACCGCCTGAGTTCAAAGGGACCATAGATCCTATTGAAGCCCAAACTTGGGTGAAGGAGATGGAGAAAGCATTCGTTATCGCCAGAGTAGCGGAGGAACAAAAGACGGCTTTTGCAACTTATCTGATGAAGGGAGAAGCTAATTACTGGTGGGAGACGAACCAAGAGAGAGCTGGTACAGAAGTGGTGTTATGGACAAGATTTAAGGAGTTGTTCTTTGAGAACTACTTCTCGCCGAGTATGCAATCCAGAATAGAAGTCAAGTTTCTAGAACTTAAGTAGGAGAACATGTCTGTTTCTGAATACGCTGCTAAATTCAACGAATTAGCAAGATTTGTACCTCATCAGGTGGACACAGAAGCAAGAAAAGTGCGAAGATTTGAGAATGGGCTGAAGCCGGGAATATTCAACAAGGTAGCGGTATTGCAGATCAACACGTTCGCGGCATTGATGGAGAAAGCATTGATTGCTGAAGGAGGGAGCGAAGCTGCGTCTCGATTCCATCAGGAGAAGAAGAAGAAGACAAATGACGGTGGAAGCAGTGGTGGAAGTAACCCTAATAAGAGAAAGTGGAGTGAGAGTACCCAGTCGGGTAATAAGACAGAAGATAGGAAAGGAAGGGAGCCATGTGCGAATTATGGGAAGAACCATGCTGGAGTTTGCCTGAAGAAGAAAGGAGTTTGCTATAACTGCGGACAAGAGGGGCATATGTCACCCAATTGCCCCAGTCTGAAGAAAATTCAAGGTTGCTTTGGATGCGGATCGACTAATCATTTGGTTTGGAACTGTCCAAAGAAGAATGCGGAGAAAGAAAGTGGCAACAAGGGACCCAGTAGCGGAACCTTGGCAACTCGAGGACCTGCACAGCCAGGAAGACCAACTGCCCGTACATTCAACATGACGGCGCAGGACACTGTGGCTACTCAGGAGGTCGCAACAGGTAATGATTTCGTTTAGAAATTTAATTACGCGAGTAAATTGAGTCAGATATTTCTGTGAACTATTTTCTTTTATAGATTGAAGCGACAGGTTAGAATTTGAAACACAAATTAACATTGTTTTGTTAAAAATAAATTGATGATACAACTTTAAAAGATTGTAGAGAATAAGAAAGCGGTGATTTCGAGGATGAAATCCTTTTAAGGAGGGGTGAATGTGATAACCCGGGATTTTGAATAATCCAAAATTTGCGAATAATTTTTTTTTAATTAATATTAATATTAATTATCAATTATGTGACAAGTATCGGTGATACGTGTATCGAGAAGGTCAATTTATGTATTGACTAATTAAATTAGAGTAGAGTTGTGCTTAATAGCTTTAGAAACCCTAACCCTAATTTCTGGAAAGGGATTCGATAGAAAATATAATAAAAATAATTATATTGATGAGTACGTGTTTGTACTGTATAGAATTTTTGATCGGATAAGGTTTAAAATTAATAAAACCTAATAAGAGATTAGAAACTCTAATCTCAGGATCAGAAACTCTAACGTACCGTTGGAAACCCTAATCGAAAGTCGGGAAATCCTAATTTTAAATTCGGGAATCCTAAACCCTAAATTAGGAATCCCTAATCCTAATTGGCAAGCCTATTACGTGTATTAAACTTTAATATGATTAGAAAACCCTAATTATATTTTAGTTATTTTAATTTCTATTTTAGAAACCCTAATTGTAATTTAAAAAATTTATTTTTCTATTTAAAACCCTAATTCGTGGGTTATAAACCCTAATGACCATTTTAACCTAATTGCTAAATTAAGCAATTTTAATTAGGAATATTAATCCTAATTAGCAAGATTGAATTTTATGATTAGGAAATATTATCATAATTATTGAATCCTAATTATAATTTTGGAATATTAATTTTTTATTTTGAAAACCGAAATTCAAAATTCTTGGAAATTAAATTGCAAAGCTAAAGGGTCTAAACCCTAAACCCTAAAGGGTTCAAATCCTAAACTCTAAACCCTAATCCTAAACCCTAAGGGTTTGTACAAATAACAAGAATGCCATTGATTGTATTTTAGAAATGACCAAAATGCCTTTTTACATTTTAAATGAGCTAACTTGTAAAATTGTCCAAAACCTTTAGTGGTTCACCAACTCCATTGACTTTGTGTCATCAAATCTCTACAAATCAGCCTCATTTGACACCTAGCATGCTTGAATACAATGTATCTAAGTAATATATATTAGATTAGAGAGAGAGAAAGTCATAAAAACTTGTCATTTGCTATCAAGCTCTCCATAACTCATTCTCTCTCTCAACCTCCGAATTCTTAAAGTTCCTCAGTAATATAATCAGCCCCTAGGTCACCTAATATCATATTGGAGATCTAAGATCAAAGATTTTGCTAGAAAGGTATAAAACCCTACTTCATTTTGATCTTGTATGCTAAGAGAAATTTTGTGTTAAAGTGTTTAATCATGTGTTATATGATGTTTTTAGTTGTTCTATGTTGATCTATCATGAATCCATAGCATCAAAATACCTTAAAATGGTGTTTTTCAAAATCTGTTTTTGAGCATTTTCAGTGGTCTGACAGAAAGTGTCAGTCGCTCAAGATCTTTTTGTGTTTAAGATTTTTGTTGTTTTAAAGTTGTAATTAGTAGCCTGGTATGTTATCTTTAATCTACAAGTGGTAGTATAGCCATCAGATGTCTAGATCATGAGTTATTAACGGTCAAAGACCGTTGACCGACGTTGACCAGCTGTAAATCTGGGTAGCCCAGAACATGTAAAAGCGAGTCTGATAAGAAGTTCTAAGGCATAGATCTGTCAGTGTTTATGTTGTTTGTGGATTTGTTTGTATCCATGTTGTAGCTTGTATAATGGATTATAGATCTGAGTCTTTAGGCCTCTTAAAACATCAACAGATGGAACAGGGTAGATGATCAAACTAGGCCAAACAACCATGACTTAGCGTTTCTGGAAATTCCAGAAACGGGAAGAACATGATTTCTGACCATGTTTGACCGGATCGTATCTGGAGATTTGGATGATGATGAACTATGATTTTGATTTAAAAATGTTCCCTGATATGTGGACTATAGATGTGAACCATAATATTGCTCGTTTGATAACCTGAACACCTTAGAAATTGAGCTCCAAAGTAGCACCACGAAACTGCCTGGGTTTCTGGGTTACCCAGAAAACCCAGGACAGCTCTGACAGTGTTCTGTAAGGCTCAGATCTTGCATCTGAGTTGTTGTTAGACCAAGATGTTAGCTTATAATTATAGTATTACATATACACTACCAAATAAGTGTCTTAGCGAGCCCAGAACATGCATAATTAGAGGATTGCAAGCGGTCAAATCGAACACTGACTTTGTCAGTGTTCTTGAGCCAAGAACACCAACAGCGACGCCTTTTTGTCGCTAAAGGCTATTAGCGACGGTTTATTTATTTTCTAATTTCTGAAATTCTGAAAATTAATTAAAAATAGAAAATAAATTATAAAAATTATTAAAAATTGTTTTAAAAATTATTTTAAATTATGAAAAATAATTTTTGACCAATTAGAATATTTTTCTTTAATATTTATAATTATTTAAATATTAAAGGTATTTAATTTATTTACTTAGTGCATTAAATAAATTAGAGAAAAATAATTTAATATTATAAAAAATTATTTTAAATAAGAATAATGTATTTAAAAAAATATTTCGAGTTATAAAATGTAACTTTTAATATTTTTGGAGAATTTTCATTATTAAATTAATATTAATGATATTAGATTTATTTATTTACTAAATTAAATAAATAAGTTAAAAATGATTTTAATGATTTAAAAATCATTTTAAATAAGAATAAAGTGTTAAAAAATATTTTAAATTATAAAATATAATTTTCAATATTTTTGGAGAATTCTCATTAATAAATTAATATTAATGATATTAGATTATTTATTTATGATATTAAATAAATGAATTAAAAATGATTTTATTGATGTAAAAATCATTTAGAAGTGAGAAAAATGTTTTAAAAATATTTTAAGTTATAATTAATGACTTTTAATATTTGGATAATAATTTCATTAATATTTAAATATTAATGGTGATGATTTAAAAATAATTTTAATTACTTTAAAAATCATTTAAGTAGAATATTGATGATTTAAAAATATTTTAAGTTATTCATAATAACTTTAATATTTTGACAAGTATGTTATTAATATTTTGATATTATTAAATATTAATAATGATAAGATTATTTGATAATTAAATCATTTAAAAATGATTTAAGTGTTTGAAAAATTATTATAAATTATAATAATTGTTTATAAATTACTAAAAGCTTCTGGAAAATATTATAAACGATATTTGACTTATCTAAAATAATATTGAAGCTTAGAGACCAAGTTTAATTGACAATCAATATGTTAATTATCGGATAGGGTAACCAGAACACCGAGAATGGATCGAAATCCAACCAAACCGAAATAGTTAGACTGGATAAGTGTTTATATAGGTTATAAACACTAATGTGGCTATGTGGTAATGTGCCTAGGAGAAGTTTGACTGTAGAATGCAGTGTTACGTGTTATAAATAATTGTGCTAATTGTGAGACCGATATTATTGGTTATATGTCTTACGAAAGCAGATAAGTTTATTGTGTAGCTGTAATCAACGCGAAAGGCAAGTTTTCTAACTCAATCTTGAATTATATTCATTCAAATATTATAATGGTTAATTATTGCTAATTATACCATGTCCAGGGAATTTTTTGTTGATTATTCGCAGTTAGTGGATGATTAATAATCCAAACTGAATTACTTATTGGAGGATATACATTTGTAGAATAACTGTTGTTGGATATTCATATTCGTAGAAGATAGAATTGACAATACAGATAATTCATGTCTATTGTCAAATTATGTTGAGAAATGTCTTAGCTAATTATTCTGGCTAGACGAACATTTGTTAGAACTTGATAAATTCGAGAAGAGAAGATAATTTAATTCTTATTGATAGATTAATGCCAGTTGTATCGGCTAGATCGAAAACTTAAATAAGTTTGAGAAGAGAAGTGATTAGATAATGAAATCATTGCATTTCGTTGTTAAATCAAATTCTGATTCAAAGACTGAGAAGAACAACCTTTTATATAAAGGGAACATTATAGGTCGTATATTCGACCATTGCGCGCTGTTAAGTATTATGCATAATATAGGGTACAAGGAGTTGGCCGGCTCTAAGTACTTGCAGAGGAGTATGATTTAATCTTTATGGTTAACTGATACACCTGGGTATATCAAAGTCTAATCTTTGATAGATACTCGAGAAGAGAAGTTCTAGATCTAGTGTGATCACTCAGCATAAATCTGGAAAACATTCCACTTTGCTGTTGCGTAGAATTAATTCTTGATTATTCAATAGAATATCGTAGAAACTTTGAAAGCGTTGTACTCTTTCACTATCATATTATTGCGTTGCCTAGAATACGAGAAGACTTGTTATTGAATAACGATTTGTTCAGCTATTTCAAAGTTCACCGAACTTTGGTTTCACTTGTTGCTCACCCTTGCTATAAATAAAATATTTCAGCTAGGAACGAAGAGGCCAGCGGGTCAAAGAAGATCAAAGGCAAAGGCAAGATGTTGGAGTAGTTATAATGAACAATATTATTATGTTATATTGTATTGTAAACCTTTTTTGTATATCTAAAGGGGTATTTCTGTAATGTTAAGGTTAGTAGACCTGGGACTTATGTATTAACAATATATGTTAATGACTTATGTAATCCTATTTATATATTTAAATGGGTAGTTAGATGTTATTATATTATGGATCATGAACACCAAACTCGGGGGTCAGGTAACCCAGATTTGGGGGTGTCACAGACGACCTGTTCGATCAACTGAAGGGAGCGAGGTATTTTTCAAAGACAGACTTGAGAAGTGGTTATCATCAACTGAAGGTGAGGCCAGAGGATGTGCCGAAGATGACGTTCAGAACTCGATATGGTCATTACGAGTTTCTGGTTATGTCTTTTAGTTTAACCAATGCACCTACAGCATTCATGGATTTGATGAATAGGGTGTTTAAACCATTCTTAGATAAATCTGTGGTGGTGTTTATTGATGATATCTTGTTATATTTCAAAACCAAGGAGGAACATGTTGAACACTTAAGAGTGACATTGGAGACATTGAGAAAAGGGAAGTTGTACGCTAAATTCTCAAAATGTGAGTTTTGGTTGGAACGTGTACAGTTTCTCGGGCACGTTATTGATAAAGACGGAATTTCGGTATATCAATCAAAAGTGGAAGCTGTAATAAATTGGGATCAGCCGAAGACACTGTCAGAAGTAAGGAGTTTCTTAGGATTGGCAGGTTACTACAAGTATTTTATTCGAGACTTTTCCAAAATCGTGACTCCGTTGACGAATTTAACAAGGAAGTCAGTTAAGTTTATTTGGACGGAGAAGTATGAGGAAAGTTTTCGAGAATTAAAGAAGAGGTTGAGTTCGACACCTGTGTTGTCGTTGCCTGATGATACAGGAAATTTTGTGGTGTATAGTGACGCATCACATAAAGGACTAGGCTGTGTGCTTATGCAGAACGACAGAGTTATTGCATACACATCACATTAATTGAAAGATTATGAGAAAGGGTATCCGACTCATGACTTAGAGTTGGCTGCGGTGGTGTTTGCCCTGAAGAATTGGAGACATTATCTTTATGGAGAGAGGTGTGAGATATATACCGACCATAAAAGTCTGAAGTATATCTTTACACAAAAAGATTTGAATGTGAGGCAGAGAAGATGGTTGGAGTTGATCAAAGACTATGACTGCGCGATTTTCTATCATCCCAGAAAGGCGAATGTTGTTGCTGAGGCTTTAAGTAGAAAGGGACGGGAAAAGTTAATGATGTTGACTGCTCAGGAGAAGCTAGTGTCAGAAATGGTAAAGATGGAATTGGAAATTAAATATCCGACAGAATCCGACGAAAAGTTGTACCAGATAGGAAACAGTTTAATGTTGGTGGATAAGGTGAAGAATGCATAACTTCAAGATGAAGATTGTGGAAATATAAGACAGAAAGTATCTGAAGGTGAGGAAAACAAATTCAAAATTGATTCGGAAGGATTACTTCAATTCGAAGGGAGAATTTGGGTTTTGCCAGTACCAGAGGTTAAAGAGGAAATTCTGAGTGAGGCTCACATCTCAAGATATTCAATTCACCCTTGAAGTACAAAGATGTACCAGGATCTTAGACATCATTTTTGGTGGCCGAATATGAAAAAGGATGTGGCTAAGTGTGTGGCAAAATGCTTAACGTGCTAGAAAGTTAAAGCTAAACAGCAAAGACCAAGCGGATTATTACAATCGTTGGAGATACCAGAATGGAAATGGAAGCATATCAGAATGGATTTTGTGGTAGGTCTTCCAACAACTAAACAAGGTTACAACGCCATTTAGGTGATTGTCGATCGATTGACGAAGTTGGCACACTTTTTACCAATCAAGATTAGATTTAACCTGGATCGGTTGGCAAAACTGTACGTGAAGGAAATTATTTCAAGAGACAGTGTACCTGTATCCATTGTATCAGACAAAGATCCCCGTTTCACATCAAATTTTTGGAAACGATTACAAGAACATTTAGGAACACAGCTGAGAATGAGCACATCATACCATCCTCAAACAGACGGACAGAGTGAGAGAACCTTTCAAACACTAGAAGATATGCTTAGAGCATGCATCATGGATTTCAAGGGGAATTGGAATGACCATCTACCATTGGTGGAATTTTCTTATAATAATAGCTATCACGCGAGTATTGGCAAGCCGCCTTATGAAGCGTTATACGGTAGAAAATGCAAAACTCCGTTATGTTGGGATGAGGTAGGTGAATGTCAACTATTGGGTCCAGAGTTGGTACAACAAACCGTCGAGATCGTCAAGGTAATTCGAGCTAGATTGATAGCTGCATAAGATAGACAGAAGAAATATGCCGATCAACACCGACAAAATCAGGAATTTGATGTTGGTAGTTATGTTTTCTTGAAAGTATCTCCCTGGAATGGGAAAATTTGGTTTGGCAAGAAGGGAAAATTAAGCCTTAGGTTTATAAGACCTTTTGAAGTGCTTCGACGCATTGCTGAAGTGGCATACGAGGTAGCTTTACCTCTGGAATTAGAGCATATTCATAATATTTTCCCTGTATCAGTATTAAGGCCATATAAGCCTGATTATAAACATGTTATAGAATATGAGCCGTTACAGTTTGAGAAAGACTTAACATGTGACGCCCCCAAAATAGGTATACATCACCCATCTTGGTTCGCCAAATACATGGTATAGAATACAAATATAAACTTAATTATACAATAAGAGCTGAAAGTTTTTACACGAATATTGTCTCATAGACAATATCCAAACTTAAATTCAATCCTCATTAAATTTATTATCACACTAAATAGTGAGGATTACTAAATCAGCCATCTCGGACCATCACTCTGTTCCCCGACTAGTCCAGGCTATGTTCTCATTTCCTGAAGAGAATAATGAAAGTAAAAAGGTGAGCTCAACTAGCCCAGTAAGAAATATTATGACTAAGACAATGTTGAATAAGTTATCGTTAGCCTTCAACAATGTTAAACTGATAGAATATAATAGATAACAAGTTTAACGGCAGTGGAATAAGCAATCCATTAGAGCATGATATCTATTATCTTCTATGATTTAAAAAGGATTTCATCAACTTTATCGCTGAGACTCAGCTTAATAAATAAACCACATCATCGAATCATCCCTACACTATGGGCCAAGAATATTCATTAGTATCACGTCCACGAATTATCCCTGCACTACGGGCTAAGGATATTCGTGTAATCATCAATGGTCATTGTAGACACTCGAAATTTACTACACACCTGTTACTGACATTACAGGAGGGCAGATTCGTCTTTCAGATATAACCCTAGAAGACAGCTCACATCCAGTCTGGATACTACCGAAAGCTCAGTCTCAACCCCGAAACACACACCGGGAGCATCAGTTCCAACCTCAGAGATAACCCCGAGGCTTGCAGTTCTAATATCAAAAATTCTACCGGAGAAGGCCGATTCATCCCAGAGATAACCCTGAGATATTCAGTCTCAGTCCCAACACTGGGAGTTTCAGATTCCAAAACATTTACATCTAACTACCCATAATAAAGGATAAAACATTAAATAACTTTAAACAATAATCTTTCCCATTAAAGGGTTACATCATCTCATAACAATCCCAGGTAATCTAACCTTAAATTATTACATCAGTTTACTGAATACATTATAAAATAAACAAGTCTTATAACTTCATGTATTCAAATAAACTTTAACTAATTCCTCAACACTTGGACATCTTGCCCTTTCCCTTGCTAGTAGATGGCTCATCACCTCTTTCGACTTTAGCTGCATTGTTTAATTGTAAGAGTGAGCAAACAATTGCTCACTGACATAAAGAATAGTAATAATAAACATAAGAGAATGAACAACGAATGTTGTACAATAATGAACTTGTTCTATGAATAAAAATAGAAACAAGTTCAAACTATAATATCTAAGGGTCTTATGACCACGAACTATGTCCACAGTGATTAGGTATTACTACCCCAACCTTAACAGTTAATTAGACTGTACAGACTCTTCTTAACGTACTAAGGGGATCAGCCCTTTGTACCATGTATTGTGCACAAACATCTAAACATTACACGTACAAAATCCCCTATGTCAGGGTTGTTCGTCTCAGTTTGAATTTAGAATTTCCGCACTAAAGAAAGTTTAGTTTGGAACTAACTTATCAGTGCTTCTAGAATTTTAGAACACTTATTTAATTTTCATCAACAAAGGTTTAATACAAGAGTGTATAACTAAACAAGGCTATTAAAGTCAAAGATTGAATATGAACAATATAATTGAATAAACATAATACACATGCAAAGTACTATGTTCAAAAGAATTAGAACAATCTTATTTGAATTGACGTATTAGAACAATATATGCTTTGTCTAATAATTAGAAAAGTGGAACTTGCTCGATATAACGAATTAGGTTACAAGAGCTTAATCAACCGTATATACAAATAGAATCAATAATGTTGCTCAATAGAATTTAGGAATTTGTATTCATTAATAAAAGAATTAAGTTAGAAAGCTTGCTCAATTATGAAAGTAGAGTTAGAGAACTTGCACAATTATTATAAGAGTAGGGTTAAAGAACTTGCCTTATTTGTAAGCTACACAAGTGTAAAATAATCTCCAATTATCCTACATGCATCATTAAAATCGCAACAACAAATAGTTGTATGAATATTAGCTTTAGGGTTTAAACCATCATTTAGGTCATAACCCTAACCTAGAACCTAACCATTTAGGTTAACATACTTAACTCCTCTGAAATCACACATTAAACAACATAAACCTTATCGTTTATCTACAACTTCTGAAAACATCACTTTTAGTTTCATTTTATAACTTATTTAAATAATTACTTAAAACCCTCACACTTTGAATTACAACATCTTATAATCTGTTATTATAGTCCATTGTATGTTTTAGTATTCTTAACATGCATGATAAACTAACCCAAGTCCGTTACACATGACCTGCAATTAAGCTGACATCACTGTCTGTGACTGGCTACTCGCGCGGCCGCACGAGCATTACACTGGACTATCGCGCGCCCGTGCCCAAATTTTGCGTGCCCGAGCTCCAACCGCCTGCCAGGCAGAGCGCCCGCGCGATGCACCAGACTCAATTTTTACAGACGCGAACTACTACTCTGTTAAGGGCCAAAAATCCCAATTCAACAGAATTTCACCCAAATTCAACATCTAAAACTGTGCAATACTATAGTTATACATGCTAAACACCCTTCTATATACAAAACATTATATACACACCATTTTAAGGAATCAAAACCACAGTTTTTCCAAATTTTCTTTATTTTTATACTTTTAACTAATTTGATTGCCACGAACTCGTTTTCTAACCAATTGATATAATTTAAACTACGTTGTTTTCGTTTCTTACCGTAGCAACACAATCCAACAATAAACTACAGATTACATCACATATGAAACATCAATTTTCGTACTTTCTAACCTATACTATATAAACACAACACTGATATTTCATTTTTATTCCTCAAACCCAATTTCTCATGAATTTTGACAACTGATATACAATCAAAGATGATAACCAACCAATTTATCAAGAGTATACATATATTCAATCATCCACGTGACTTAATAATTTATAAAAAATTTCCATAGAGAACTCAAAACATAAAATTTTAGAACTACAATATACCTTAATCCTTGTTTATTGAAGTAATTGATAGCAATCCTTTCCTTCCTCTTGAAATCTTAGAGAATTCTCTCTTCAAAACCACTGAACTTCTCTCACCCTCTGTGTTTTCTCCTTAGCCAAATACGTGAATAATAAAACTGAATACTAGCCTTAGGAAATAATATACGCGTTCCAATATACTAACTCCCACTCCCCACCAACGTCAGGTAAAAAACCCAACAGGTAGTGTCAGTTGAATAAGCCAAAGGCCACAAGGCCATGTTTGGCTAACCATAATTCCCCTAAACTAACTTATTTTTATATTATATATTTTATATAGTTTTCATATGTCACACTCTAGTTTATTAAATAACTTTAGCTTAATTAATTTAAATCAATAATAATAAAATTCTTATTAACATCATACTTATAATTAATAAATAATTATATATCTAATTTAATTTAATAAATGAGACACATTACTTTGTTTATTTTATTTATTTCCATTAAATCAAACAATTCATTTAATTTAATTATCTTCTTAAATATTAAGTAATTGATTTAATTTAAAAATTTTTCTTAAATTAAATCCTTCAAATAACATTATCATTATTCAACTCAATTAACATTAATTAATTTAATTAATAAATTAATTAACCATAATTCATCCATTATTTATTTCCTCAATAAATAAATTATTTAAAATATTTAATTTATTCAATAAATATTTAAATTAAATTATAAATTTCTCGATCGTTACATCCTTCCCTCCTTAAAAGAATTCTGTCCCCAGAATCATAACTTAAAAAATTTATTCATTACATTCTTCCCTCCTTAACAAGATTCTGTCCCCAGAATCGCTATAAAAAATCAAGCAAACAACTGAGGATAATTCTTCATCATAACACCTTCAAGTTCTTACGCAGCTTCTTCAGCATTGTTGTTCCTCCAGATTACCTTAATAGAAGGTATCACCTTATTCCTCAGTACTTGCTCTTTTTTTGTCAACAATTTGAACATGGACTTCTTCATATGATAAATCTTTCTCAAACTGCAACGGCTCATATTTTATAACATGTTTATAATCAGATTTATATGGCCTCAATATCGAGACATGGAAAACATTATGAATATGTTCCAACTCCGGAGGTAAAGCTACCTCGTACGCTACTTCTGTCGAAGTACTTCGAAAGGTCCTATAAATCTAGGGCTCAATTTCCCCTTCTTGCCAAACCAAATTTTCCCCTTCTAAGGAGATACTTTCAAGAAGACGTAACTACCGACATCGAATTCTCTATTTTGTCGATGTTGATCGGCATATTTCTTTTGTCTATCCTGTGCAGCTATTAATCTCGCTTGAATCACTTTGATGATCTCGACAGTCTGCTGTACCAATTCTGGACCCAATAGCTGACGTTCTCCTACCTCATCCCAGCATAACGGTGCTCTGCATTTTCTGTCGTGTAACGCTTCGTAAGGCGGCATGCCAATACTCGAGTGATAACTATTATTATAAGCAAATTCCACCAATGGCAGATGGTCATCCCAATTTCCTTTGAAATCCATTATACATGCTTTGAGCATATCTTCTAGTGTTTGGATAGTTCTCTCGCTTTGTCCGTCGGTCTGAGGATGGTACGTTGTGCTCATTCTTAGCTGTGCTCCCAAACATTCTTGTAATCGCTTCCAGAAATTTGATGTGAAACGTGGATCTTTGTCCGACACAATAGAAACAGATATACCGTGTCTTGAAACGATTTCCTTGACGTACAACTTTGCTAACCGATCTAGAGTAAATCGAATCTTGATTGGCAAAAACTGTGCCGACTTCGTCAGTCGATCAACAATCACCCAAACGGCGTCGTAACCTTGCTGAGTTGTTGGAAGACCTACCACAAATTCCATTGTGATATGCTCCCATTTCCATTCTGGTATCTCCAACGGTTGTAACAATCCACTTGGTCTTTGATGTTCAGCTTTGACTTTCTGATACGTTAAGCATTTTACCACACATTCAGCTACATCCCTCTTCATATTCGGCCACCATAAATGATGTCTAAGATCCTGGTACATTTTCGTACTCCTAGGGTGAGTCGAATATCTTGAGTTGTGTGCTTCACTCAGAATCTCCTCTTTAGCTTCCGATACTGGTGGAACCCAAATTCTCCCTTCGAACCGAAGTAACCCTTCCGAATCAATTTTAAATTTGCTTTCCTCCCCTTGAGATAACTTCTATTTTATCTTTTTGCATTCTTCATCTTGAAGTTGTGCATTTCTCACTTTATTCACTAACGTTGAATTGTTTCCCATCAGGATCAACTTTACATCGGATTCTGTTGGATATCTAATTTCCAACTCCATCTTAGCCATTTCTGACACTAGCTTATCCTGAGCAGTCAACAACATTAACTTCTCTCGTCCCTTCCTACTTAAGGCATCAGCAACAACATTCGCCTTTTCGGGATGATAAAAAATCTCGCAGTCATAGTCTTTGATCAGCTCCAACCATCTTCTTTGTCACATGTTTAAGTCTTTTTGTGTAAAGATATACTTCAGACTTTTATGGTCGGTATATATCTCACACCTCTCGTCATAAAGATAATGTCTCCAAATCTTCAGGGCAAACACTACCGTAGCCAACTCTAAGTCATGAGTCAGATACCCCTTTTCGTACTCTTTTAATTGACGTGATGCATACGCAATAACTTTGCCATTCTGTATAAGCACACAGCCTAGTCCTTTATGCGATGCGTCACTATACACCACAAAATTCCTTGTATCATCAGGCAATGATAACACAAGTGCCGAACTCAACCTCTTCTTTAATTCTTGAAAACTTTTCTTACACTTCTTTGTCCAAACAATCTTAACCGCTTTCCTAGTTAAATTCGTCAACGGAGTCGCGATCTTGGAAAAGT
The DNA here is from genome assembly GCA_016801055.1 of Panax notoginseng. Classification (NCBI taxonomy): domain Eukaryota; kingdom Viridiplantae; phylum Streptophyta; class Magnoliopsida; order Apiales; family Araliaceae; genus Panax; species Panax notoginseng. Next base: position 122,673,347 of record CM029022.1, read on the forward strand.
CTTGAATAAAATGCCTGTAGTAACCTGCTAATCCTAAGAAACTCCTTACTTCTAACGGTGTCTTTGGCTGATCCCAGTTTACTATGGCTTCAACTTTTGATGGATCTACCGAAATTCCGTCTTTATCAATAACGTGCCCGAGAAACTGTACACGTTCAAACCAAAATTCACATTTTGAGAACTTAGCGTACAACTTCTTTTTTCTCAGCATTTCCATCGTCACCCTTAAGTGTTCAACATGTTCCTCCATGGTCTTGGAATATAACAATATATCATCAATAAACACCACCACAAATTTATCTAAGAATGGTTTAAACACCCTGTTCATCAAATCCATGAATGCTGCAGGAGCATTGGTTAAACCAAATGACATAACCAGAAACTCGTAATGACCATACCGAGTTCTAAATGTTGTCTTCGGTACGTCTTCTGGCCTCACCTTTAGCTGATGATAACCACTCCTCAAGTCTATCTTTGAGAAATACCTCGCTCCCTTCAACTGATCGAACAGGTCGTCGATTCTTGGTAACGGATACTTATTTTTAATCGTGACCTTATTCAATTCGCTATAATCAATTTAATGATCATGTAATGATAATTTCGCCTGATTCTGTGTTCTTCGCGAACTGGAAATTCAGAAACTGGAGTTTCGCGCTGCGGCGCCAACTCCATGCCTAATTCCCGCGCCGCAGCACCACCGCGCTGCAGCACCATGTCTCAAGCTGCAACGCCACGGTGCCGCAGTGCCAATAACCAGTATAACAGTGGCGCCGCAGCGCCACTTAGCAGAATGGTCCAGAAACGATTTTTTTTAAATGCTTAAGTCTAGCAATGTGTTAGTAACTTAATCTAATGAACATAAAAACATGTTAGACATATAATGAGGTGTTAGAATAAGTTCTTAGCATGTCAATAACACATTTATGTGTGAATTAAATGATTGAATGCATAGTTAGCTTATTGTTCATGAAATGTAAATTATGCGGCAATGAGTATAGTAGTTGACTAAGTATAGTCACAATTCGAGTTAGACAAAAAGAATGAGCGTATGATGATTAGTTACATTATAATTGACTAGTATTGTGAACGTAAATGATATGTAGGATTAAATCAAGGAACGAGTATAATTAACGTGTAATTTACGCACGAGGCAAGTTTCCTAACCTTACTTGTTATCATTATTCAAGTTTATAAATTTCGTCGAGTAAATTCTCTTTATTATTAATCAAGTTCAATTTGTTATGTTAAATATTATTTATCTTTTTAAAGTACGATTCAATTATACAATAATTGTTCTATTGTATACCTCTTGAGATTGTTATTCAATTTAAATATCATTTATTGTTGAATCTGGTTAGACTAGCGAATCCTTATTGATTCAACTAGTCCATAGTTGATAAACGTTCTAAATTTCAGAACCTTATTGATTTATCCAAACTAAACTTCCTTTGGTGTGGACTCTAATGTTAAACTGAGATGAACAACCATGTATAGGGATTACTTATGTGTTAGCGTTAAGATATTGTGCACAATATGGTACTAAGGGCTGATCCCCCTAAGTACGAGAAGAAGAGTCCATAGTTTTACGACTGTTAAAGGTTTCAAGTATAACCCTTGATACCTAGGACATAGTTCAAGGTCTTATGACCCTCAGAATTCTTTTGATTCTTGTTATTCATTCTTTATTCAAAAGTTGAGTTTTATTTCAGAAGTCCTTGATTCACTCGCATGTTATTATTTTGTTATTTCATTGTTATACTTGTGGGCAATCGTGCTCACTCTTGCGTAATAATAACATTATAGTTAAGAACGAAAGATCCGACAAGCCTTCTACTAGCAAGGGCAAGGGGAAGATTAACAAGTGATGTAAATGAAGACTTGTTATTTTATGTGATGTTAAAATTATGTGTTAAGACTTATGTTGATGTTATGTAAGACTATAAATTGTTTATGTTTTCGCAGTTAAGATTTAAGGTTAGTATGACCTGGGATTGATGTATTTAATTCAGATGATGTAACTCCTTAAGGAGAGGATTGACTTCTATCTATTATGTTTTCAGTTATTATGGGTAGATAGATATATGATGTTGTATAGTGAACACCAAATCATGTGGGAATGGAAGTACCCGGATTTGGGGTGTCACAACTATTCTGTATGGTTCCTTAGATATCGGGCCTATTCCTGGTACTAAATCAATCACGAACTCAATTTGTCGATCTGGCGGAAGACCCGGTAAATCGTCTGGAAACACGTCTGCAAAATCTCTTATGATCGGTATCTCTTCTAACTTCACGCTTTGCTTCTGTGTATCAATTATGTAGGCTAAATATCCTACACATCCTTGTCTTAACAACTTCTTGGCTTGCATCACTGTCAGACAACTTGCTTGTCGAGGTGATTTGCTGCCATAGAACACAACCTTTGAAGGAGTCATAAGGTTAACACACTTTCTTTGGCAATCAATTACTGCTCCATAATGGAATAACCAATCCATTCCTAGTATAACATCAAACTCACCCAGTCTAATTGGTATCAAGTCTACCACCATCTCTTGACCCTTTATAACCACTCTACAATTCTTATATATGAATCTAACAGGAATCACTTCCCTATTCGCAATCTCTATGCTTAAGGGAAATTCTAATTCTTCCTGAGGCAAATCTAAATTCTGAGCAAATTTATCAGATATAAATGAACAAGTAGCATCCGAATCAAACAGTACATAAGCATTAATACCATTAATCAGAATGATACCTGACACCACATCCTTAGACTGAACCGCATCCTGCACGGTCATATTGAAAGTTCTTACGGTAGGTCGGCTTGTCTGAGCTGATCCAGTGATAGTCAATGCACCACCACCGTTGTTGTTCCCCTTTCCACCACTTGCACCCCCGTTGGCTTTTTAGGACAATCACGAGCCATGTGATCCTTCGAACCGCAGGTAAAATATGCTCCTTTCTTTGGGCTAAAATAGTTTGCTGCAATGTGTCCCTCTTGACCACAGTTGAAACACACCCACTTTCCCTTCAAACATACCCCAGAATAGTTCTTTCCGCACGTCGCACAAGCTTTAAACTTTTTCTTCTACTGATTTCCCTGCTGTCCTCACGTAGTCGAACTCTCGTTCCACTTCCTCTTCTGATTAATACTTCCAACATTACTTCCACCAGCCTTATTCTCATTCTCACTTTTCCTCTTCTTCTGTTCTTGGTTGTACTTAGTCAAAGCATCGCTACCTTCTGCGATAATTGCCTTTTCCAACACAACCGTAAATGTATTCAGCTGGAACATTGAAACTTTGCTGTAAAGCCAGGGCTTCAATCCTTGTTCGAACCTTCTCGCTTTACATTCATCCGTGTTGACTTGATTGGTGGCAAACCTTGCCAACTCGTTAAACTTCGCAGCTTATTCTGGCACCGTCATTGTTCCTTGCTTCAGCTTCAGAAATTGCACTTCCAACTGATTCTGAGAACTCGCTGGAAAGTACATTTCAAAAATATCTCCTTAAATCTATCCCACGCTATCACTCCTTGTCCCCCACGAACCTTATTTGCCTGCTACCAATAGCTAGCTTCAAACTTCAGCATGAACGTCGCGAATGCAGTCTTCTGATCTTCGTTAACTCTAGCAACATTGAACACCTTCTCCATTTCCATGGTCCAGGTTTGGGCTTGCACTGGATTCATAGAACCTTGAAACTCTGGCGGTCCAACCGATTTGAATTTCTTGAAAGTCGTAGCTTGAACTTGCGATTGATTCGCAAGTGCACCCGTCAATAAAGCTACCAACTGCTGAACCGGATTAGCGTTGGCCTTGTTGTTATTATTAGTAGACCCCTCAGGAGCTGGTTGTTGACGTGGTTGACTTCTTCTAGGAGGCATTTTCTGTTAAGATATATGCTTATTAGCTCATTACTCAACTTCTTGTGAATTTAAAGTTTAACTTAAACATTCCAAGATTGAAGCCTTAACACATAACATTTCAAATAAACTCTAAGATTTTATTCATTCATAAAGTTCTATAACATCCTCAAAATAGCATAACCGCTATAAACATTCACTTTCCTGAACTAGACAAGTTTCAGGATTACATACTCATACTATCCCTTTATTCATCTCAAAATAAGGGATTCACAACTTATTTATTCACATAAATAACCACACATTATTATCATTCATATTTCTATCTACGCATATTAAGATGTCGCAGGGCTTCTTGACGCTCTTCCTCCATGATACGGTAAGCCGTTCTACGATCCATCACGAACCACGGTGAGTCTTCAAACTGAGGTGGGTTTTAATGGACTCGATCTTGGGCCTTATCAATCGCAGAATTAAAAGCATAATCCATCTCCTTCATCTTGGCTTTCTTCACGTGGACCTTAGGCTCAACACGATCTGCATGTTGAGTCGCCTTCATCCAAGCGTCCTCTGCTCTTGCACGCTTAACTGATTCCTCTTTGAAGTCATCTTTTATTTTCTACATGTCCGTCTTCATTTTCTCATTCACTGCCAACAGATCTTTATGCTGACCCTTAGTATGAACTAGGTCCCACTCGGTGTTTCCAAGTTTTGAGTTAAGTTCCTGAATCTCTGCATCCTTCTGCTCCATCGAAGCGTGATGCATCTCAATCATCTCCTTCAGTTCCTTTACATCATCCTGTAACTCTATGTTACGGTCATACAAAGCATCATACATCTCAGCCGATACGGAGTTTGGTGGAAACTCCTCAGGATCCTCCTCAACATCATCCTCCTCTATCTCCTCAGGACTATCCTCCTCAGGATTGGTCACAGGCTCATCCTCCCGGATCAACTGTTCCCGCACTATGTGAATATCCCGGGGCTCATCATCTCCAGGTAACTGAGGTATCATCTCTCTAGCTGGACTGGATCCTCCTCTGTTAGACATCCTGACAACAAAATATTTTAAGTTTTACTTAACATTATAGATACTCGCGAGCACATAAGTTACTAACACATAGCACATAATGTCTTTTATTGTTTAGCTTCAATGGATGCCTTAATCCATTCCTTAAAACCCGATAAGAGTTAAACACCTATATGTTTTCTAACTTCTTAAAGGCTACTTCCTAAGGTTTTTCCCACCTAAGGTTCATAACCTATGGCTTTGATACCAACCTGTGACACCCCCAAATCTGGGTACTTCATTTCCACCGAATTTGATGTTCACTATCCAAAACATTTACATCTAACTACCCATAATAAAGGATAAAACATTAAATAACTTTAAACAATAATCTTTCCCATTAAAGGGTTACATCATCTCATAACAATCCCAAGTAATCTAACCTTAAATTATTACATCAGTTTGCAGAATACATTATATAATAAACAAGTCTTATAACTTCATGTATTTAAATAAACTTTAACTAATTCCTCAACACTTGGACATCTTGCCCTTTCCCTTGCTAGTAGATGGCTCATCACCTCTTTCGACTTTAGCTGCATTGTTTAATTGCAAGAGTGAGCAAACAATTGCTCACTGACATAAAGAATTGTAATAATAAACATAAGAGAATGAACAACGAATGCGGTACAATAATGAACTTGTTCTACGAATAGAAATAGAAACAAGTTCAAACTTTAATATCTGAGGGTCTTATGACCACGAACTATGTCCATGGTCATTATGTATTACTACCTCAACCTTAACAGTTAATTAGACTGTACAAACTCCTCTTAACGTACTCAGGGGGATCAGCCCTTTGTACCATGTATTGTGTACATACATCTAAATGTTACAAGTACAAAATCCCCTATGTCAGGGTTGTTCGTCTCAGTTTGAATTTAGAATTTTCGCACTAAAGAAAGTTTAGTTTGGAACTAACTTATCAGTGTTTCTAGAATTTTGGAACACTTATTCAATTTCTATCAACAAAGGTTTAATACAAGAGTGTATAACTGAACAAGGCTATAAAAGTCAAAGATTGAATATGAACAATATATAACTGAATAAACATAATGCACATGCAAAGTACTATGTTCAAAAAAATTAGAACCATCTTATTTGAATTGACGTATTAGAACAATATATGCTTTGTATAATAATTAGAAAAGTGAAACTTGCTCGATGTAACGAATTAGGTTACAAGAGCTTAATCAACTGTATATAAAAATAGAATCAATAATGTTGCTCAATAGAATTTACGAATTTGTATTCATTAATAAAAGAATGAAGTTAGAAAGCATCAACACCACATCCGGTGAGGGGCAAAGTCATCATCTTGCCACCTTGATGCCACATCACGCCGTCTCAACATTTTAGACATACATTTGTACACAGCAATTTCCCACAATAAGCAAGGAAGTCCAATCCCGAGTGACTATTACGCAGGGTAACTAATAGAATTTGAAGCATAAAGACCAGAGGGCATAGTCCCATCTTCTTGACTTCGTACAACCTCTAATCCCATGTCATTGCATAACTTTCGACAACGACGAGCCAAAAATAGCCCTTATACACCTCAGTCTGATGCTTGGATTGAAGTTTTGAAAGTTCGAGCAGACATCACATTGCACGCGTACACGTACTTTGAGACGGCGGGAACCATGAAGCCCGGGGCACCCCGGGCAGTCGCAGGTACACCTGTGGCTCCCCCTTCTATAAGTAGAGGGCTTGGGGTGGCCATTTTAAAGAGAGAAAAGGCGAGGAAGCCCTGCCCAATTTGCTCTATACACACCCTAAATTGAGTGCTTTCTCACTTTAAACACTTGTAAGCTTATATATAGCTACTTTTTACCGATAAGAGCCGAGTGTTTATCCACTTAAAGCTACAGAAGTCTTCTTTGGCAGCCCACTGTAACCCTTCTTACACACTTTAAAGTCTTTCTCTTCATCTTTGCACACACTATTCTTCACGTTGAGAGTCGTGTTGCGTGTGTATGCCCGGACTTCGGTCCGTGGTTTCATTTCAGTTTGTATATATATATATATATATATATATATATATATATATATATATATATATTCATATATGGACTAACATTATCGAGTTATGCCTTGATTGAGCCTGGACTTATGTCTGGAGCGCTTAATTGCTTTCGTATATATATATATATATATATATATATATATATATATATATACTTATATATATGAACTGTGTGTCGAACTCTGTTCGATGAGCCTAGACTTACGTCTGGAGCATTTAATTAGTTTTGTATATATATATATATATATATATATATATATATATATATATATATATATATATATATATATATATGGATTGTTGTCAGACTTTGTTCGATGAGCCTGGATTTAATATCCGGTGCGTTTGCTTTTATATACATATATTTACATTTTGCCCCGCCTGGAGTTTATTTCGTGGTGGTTGACCATTTTTATTACTTTCTGTACATTTCGTCCCGCTTGGAGTTTCCTCCGTGGCGGTTAATCGCTTTTACAGCTTTATTTACATTTCTGATCCCCCATGGAGGTGCTTCGTGGTGGTTGATCATGTCAATATATATATATATATATATATATATATATATATATATATATATTACCGCTTTTATATATTTACATTTCTGATCCCCCATGGAGGTGCTGGTGGTTGATCATGTCTTTATATATATATATATATATATATATATATATATATATATATATATATATATAGCTTTTATATATATAACTGCTTATAGTTTTCATATAAACTGTAGTATCATATGAGCCTAGGAATCATGTGATCACAGATTCAGTCTACTGAATCTAGATTCGGTTCCCGCGATGGACATTTTAAGCTGTAAGCAGCTTGTAAATTTATTCACAATGTTGGATTTCCTAAGATGGTTTTCATGCCCATGAGGAGTTCGGCACTATTTTGTATATTATTTTCTCGAAGATGCTTTGCATCTCGAAAGTTAAAGCAATCAAGCCGAACATTTCATAAAATGGAAGTATCAAAGGCCTCAATTACTATTGAGCACAGGGTTTGAAAAACCTCTTTTAAAACATCACTGCTATATCTTGTTTAAAACTAAATTTTTACACAAATTCAAACCCTTTGTATATAGGTACAAACAAGGCATAGCGCTACTTCCAAATAAAAGCACATTGACCCACACACACACACACACACACACATTCATATAACAGTTTCTTAAAAAGTGGCAATCACAGTGGCAACACGAATGTCAGGGGGTGCCAAACACCTTCCCTCCGCATAAGCAAGTCCCCAGACCCTAATGAATCTCGGTTTCATAGACCCGTTTAGTAGTGTCACATCACTAGGTCAATGTACAAACCTCTTCTCGGTTGTGTTGGTACAACCAGTTAAAAAACTAACTGGCGACTCTTAACAGTCCATCATCGACATTATACATGTCGGACCTTTTTCACTTATTTTTTCAAACAAATCTCACCTAAAATGAGAACACCAAAAAACAGGAAACGAAAAAGGACAAATAAAAATCCTGACGTCGACAGGTGGCAACTCTGCTAGGGACTCCAGTAAGAGGACTTAAGCCGCTATTACAAGCTTTTCAAAACTGTTATATGCTTGTGTATGAATGTTATATTTACATTTATGATGAATGTGTGCGAATGCATTTTTTTATTGCACTACAATATATCTATCTGTGATATTAGTGCTTCGCACATGTCATCATTTTCATAAACGGTGAGACACGTTGTATGTGAATGTATGTTGTGTGGTTCCTCCACTAGGGGGCTATCCTGTCGGTGTTTGATTATTGGACTCGTAGGAAGACTAATTCCAACGAGGCTCAGGAAAGGCACCACCCAAATTCGCTCCAGTTGAAAGACCGGATTAACTTCCCGTTGAGTAAATTGCGATGATTTGGGAACCTTCATGCCGAAAAGCCACGAGAGAAACCTAAGATAGGTCAGCCTCTGATAAATCAAACGCGGAGGAAAGTCTCTTCATGCTTTCTTATTTCAAATTACTCGTAAAGTCAATTATTTGTAATTTACATTTCATATTTATCTCCATGTAATGAGAAATATGAAGAAATATGTTCATGTACATATTTAAATTAACATGCTATCCTGTATTATAAACATCTAACATTCGTTTTTTGCAGGATCATAATCCTAAAACAGACACATCACATAGCATGTAAATATTTACACAATCCCTAAAACTAAACTATGCAATTTTGTCGTAGGGGAGCATTCGGACCTATTACCCGGTCAAAATCCAAAAAGGCCGCAAGCCTACAGCCAATCATGTCTTCATCTGACCAGTCTAATCCAGTTTCTCGTGAAGAATTTGACGAATTAAGTAAACAAATTACAGATTTGGCTGTTCTGCTCAAAGAACTACATCAATCTACTCAAGGTACGAAGATACCCATACATACTGAATCCTCTGCATAGGAGGAACCCAAGGTTCTGACAAAGTCATTACAGTACCTGAGCTCCAGTTGGATACAACCAACAAAATTCATGATATCACCCATCTCAAAGGAGATCTAGACACCATTGACATCAAGAAAAAGGTCCTTCAAATGGAAGAAACCCTTTGTTCTATCAAAGGAATTGGAGTACACGGGAGTGTCTCCTATTCTGACCTTTGTATATTCTCTGGTGTTCATTATCCAGAAAAGTTTAAAACTCCTGACTTCGAAAAGTATGATGGGTTAAGAGATCCTTACACCCAATTGAAGGTGTTTATTGGAGAACTTGGATCTAATGCAGAGGACGAGAAGCTTAGAATGCAGCTGTTCCAAAAGAGTCTGACTGGAGAAGCCCTTTCGTGGTATACCAGATTAGATAATTCAAAGATCTATAGTCGGGAAGAACTAGCTCATGCCTTCCTCACACAATACAGCTTCTAGTCTCAGATGGCTCCTGACCGATACTAGATTACCAAGGTCAAGAAATAGTTTAATGAGTCTTTTAGAGAATATGCTCAAATGTGGAGGCGCCTTGCTGTTCAGGTGGTTCCTTCTATGACAGAGTCAGAGATGGTTATGACCTTTATCCACATACAAGAAGCTCCTTTCTATGTAAGAGTCTTAGCTGGCATTGGTAAACCATTTTCTGAAAGGATCAAACATGAAGAGATGGCTAAGATGGGGTTGAAGTCAGGAAAGATTCAAGACCTAGCCGCTCTTAAAGCTGTTGCTGAGCACATCCAATCCGGAACTTATGGAAACAACCCCCGGAGGGTCCATAAAAAGAAAGAGGAGGATGTTTCCTTGATACTACAAGGTCAGAAAGGCAATCAGAATATGCCTATCCAACGGAGAAATTACACTCTATTTCAAGCACATTCTTCAAACCCTCTGTTGCCTAAGGGTGGAGAAGCCAAACGCTCTCGAATGTTCACACCCCTAGGGGATTCGCTCAAGAACATTTTTAATCTTCTGATCACTCAAAAGAAAATCACGCATCTTCTTCCACCAGCCAATCCTAATGGGAGGGGTTTTAATGCTGCTCGGAAATGTGCTTATCATGCCGGGGCACCTGCACATGATACTCAAGATTGTTGGGCCTTGAAACACAAGATCCAAGATTTAATAGACAACGGTGAGATTGTGGTCACCAAACCAGATCAACCTCACGTACAATACAACTCTCTTCCTCCGCACAAAGAGGAAGAGGTCAACATGATTAATTGGAGTAGTGGACAAAGTTTCAATTTTAACTGTGAAGCATCCCAGATCATCTAAGACGGTGTTGACAAATGGGATTATGCAAAGTTCTAATTTATAATGGAACGAAAGATTAAAGCTCTGTGTAAACAAATTGAGCAATTGGTCGAACTGGTGACCTATCAGCATCAAGTCACATGCCAATTAGTCAGCCAGAAGCATGCTAGCCTCTCCCCCTTGGTTATGAATACTCCCTCGTCACCTTCAAAATATGAAACATTAGAGGATAAAGTGACGAAGAGAGCAACTGTCAAAGCCCATCGGGATTTTGCCAATAGAAGGGAATTTACATACAAGGGCCAACCTATGGAGGAGATACTTCAGATGCTAATCAATAAAGGAAGAATCACATCCCTCCTACCTCCAATTAATCCCAGTTCAGGACGGTTCAATCCTGATGGAGTATGTCAGTATCACTCCTATTTTTACGGTCATAGCACGAAAGAATGCTGGGCACTCCGCCACCTTATTCAGAATCTAATTGATAGCGGTGTCCTGCAACTGGCAGACGATGATACTGTGCTATTTGAGAGTGAGAATACCTATACCACTAAATGGGAGGAACTGGTAGTAGTTATATCATCTGAGGCTGATGGGACTGTTAAATCATTCACAATTCAACTCAAAGGAGTTAACAAACCTTTGGAAGTGGCTGCGCCAGAGCCAATCACCTTACCATTTAGACCACAATATCCTGTTATCAGCTTACAAAAAGTCCCTTAGAATTATGGAGAAGCTAAAGGATCTACCTCTCATACAACTGCTGCAGTGTCGAAGGAAAATCCACTGTGTCTTCCGCAACGGGTGTTAAAGCCTACCATCAAATCAAAGGGGAAAATTCCCATGAAGAAGATTGAAAAATTCCTCCGTACTATGGGACATAATAAAGCTAAGGTGGTTTTAAGATTAAGAGAAGCTCCACATCAAATTTCAATATTGGACTTGGTTTTAACTTCTGAGGATCACCGGAAGATTCTAATGAAGATTTTGGAAGAAGCATAATTGCCGAAATCAGTGGATGTGGAAAAATTTCAACATCTGGTTGATCACATTTTCAACAACAATGTGATATCATTCACTAATGATGACATACCGCTCGAAGGGACCGGTCATTGCAAGTCGTTACACATTGCAATTTTGTCCTCCAGATACATGTTAGCTGGAGTCTTGGTAGATGGAGGTTCGTCTCTAAACATTTATCCTTATGCTACGTTGCTGAAGATGAATGTCAATCTTAAGCGGATCCGAAGTAGCCATACAATTATCAAAGTTTTTGATGGATCCCGCCGAAATTTAGTCGGAGAGATTGAGCTGCTAATCGAGATTGGTCCCCATACATTCTGTGTATGTTTTCACGTTCTCAAAATAGATACATGATACAACCTGCTTTTGGGGAGACCGTGGATCCATATGGCCAGGACAGTCCCTTCCATTCTTCGTTAACAACTTAAATACATTATCAACAATAGCCTAATCACAGTCAACGCTGAACTGGAATGTCCTCAAAAGGGTGACATGCCACTCATCAGTTTCAATTCTGATGTTGAGCCGGTCAGTTTTCATGCTTTGGAAGTAAGCAACACTCAATACCATTCCATTGGGATGCCATTTCTCGTACCCAAGATTTCTGCCGAAGTGATGTCAGCTACTCAAGAAATGATGTCATTGGGACACCAGCCGGGACAAGGGCTGGGTAAAAATCATTAGGGTATTAAGCACCCGATCCAAGTGTCCAGTCAAACTGGGACAGCCGGACTAAGCTCTTCTGCCAGTTCTTGTTACAGGAATCCACATAAGCATAAGCAGATTCCTTCAACGTCAGCCACACAACGATTATCTCCACCTGTAAATCCAGAGTCCGCACAATCTCTAGTGAAGGTGCCAGCCAACGTAATGGCTATGTTATTTTCTAAACCGATACCGGTAAAGGAAAAGGAAGTCTTTGTTCTAGATCCCAATGTGGAAAAAGAGGAACGAAGAATTAAATAAGACATCGTCCGAATGATGTCAGGCATACGCATCATTGTCCATGATGAATATACAAACAGATACACCCTAGACGATGATTCACTACTACAAAATAGTAAATAGATAGCACTTAAAAGACAACGTTTTTTTATAAAAATGTTGTGGTATTTTTTTCCACAACGTTTTTAAACAAAACGTTATAGATATACATGTAAAAACGTTAACTATTTAAAAGGGCATTTTTTTGATTTTAAATAGATAACATTTAAAAAAAACGTTTTCTGTTTTAAAAACACGGAGCTTCAAATAAAGGGTGGAGAAGTGAAAACTTAAATTTGATATAACATATCATTGAAGTAGAACTCGTAACCATCTCAGCACCACCATCGCTCTCTGACTCTCTCTTTCTCTCTTGTGCTTCCTAGCTCTCCCCTCGTCAATCTCTCTCTCTCTCTCTCGTGGCTTCCTAGCTCTCCCGATTTCGTGTCTCTCCCGCTACTCTGCTCCTTAACCAACTCAGTACCACCATCGCTGTTAGCAACAACAATCAGGTATGAATCTAGGGTTTATATTTTTTTCCCAATCGAAAAAGTCTACATCCGTGTTGGTTGATTTTCTCAATAGTATTTTCGATTCGGTTGTAACGGATCCAGAAAATGAAGAATTTGAGAACACTGCATTTGAAATCCTTTTAGAAATTCATACATATTTATCCTCTCCTTCACTGGACCAGGTATGATTCATTCTATTTTTTGAACTTCTGTAATTTCGATTCTGTAATTTGTGGCTAAGCTTGTGGTTTTTGGGTTGTTTGTTGTTCCTCTGTAGGAAGTTATGGACGCACTTTCATTTGAGTTGCCAAAGGCTGTTGCTAGGTTTTCAAGTGCCTCAAAGAGGTGTATCAATGTTTCAAAGGGTATTATTGATCGGTTTATAGTTAGTTGTAGCCCTCGCAATATGCTTTCTATTTATGTAGTTTGGATTTGGTTATTAATAGATGGTATAAACTCATTTTCGTTTCCAAGAAATTGTATATTTATTATCTCTTGTGCTAGTCCTAGTCCTTAAAAACTAATTCATTTTTTACAAAGATATAGCTAGTAGGATAAAGTTTTCAAGAAGTTGTGTATTTATTATCTCTTATCTTTGTCCTTCTGATTCATTTCTTTTACAGAGATATAGCCATAGGGTAAAATTTCTAAGAAATTGTCCTTGTCCTTAAAACTGATTCGTTTTGTTACAGATTGATGGAGTCATTCATTGTAATGTATTCTGCATTTGATATGATGGGTATATGTCATTCATTGTCATTCACAGTTGGAGTATTTATCAATTTGAAATTGAGAAAAGAGAACACAATCATAGGTACATAGTAGTAATATATATACTTTATTAATTTCTTGCCTTGTTACACTACTGAACTCTATTTTTCTAGATTGGGGCTTAATAATTTATAAATACATTTTTAGCAGATTGATGCTATAACCAGCAAGGAATTAGGGAATGTAACAATTTAGAATATGTTGCAATAATCTCTCTCTTTGCTTCTTCCACAAGTCCATTACTTCTGAAATATGATCATGCACTATAAGCTGATAAACACTTGCATTGCTTTCGGCATTCAATATCTTGACGAGAGTGCTTCTTTTGCAGATGAACAAATATGCAGTTTACTGTTAATGTGATTGGAGATTTTTATTTTTATTTTTTACTTGTTTATCTGCTCTGTGGCTGGTTAGATAACAATTGGGTTATGTTCTTTTTAGAACAAGAGAGCAACCTTGGAGCAGAAGAAGGCAGATGAATGTGTTTTTAGGCTAGCTGAAGATCAGAAGGTACTGTACTTCGTTTTTATTTTGATTTGACATAACTACCAAAAACATAATTATTTGTTTATGAACTCCCAGCCAGTTTATTTGTCATTTCTGATTTAAATGGCAGAGGGAAAAAGAAAACCTTCACAAAACTATTATTGAACTAGAAAAGAAACTCAATGCCAAGCAAGCACTGGAGTTGGAGATAGAGCGTATGAGAGGGGCTTTACAGGTAATGAAGCATATTCGTGCCATCCAAGAAGACTTAAAGAAGAAGGAAGAAAAACTTGAATGGTTGGAAGCACTAAATCTAGCTCTTATGATGAAGGAGTGCACAATCAGATATGAGCTTCAAGAAGCTCGAAAAGAATTAATCACAGTAAGTTTTTTTTTGAAATAAATGATAGCTTCCTTTCTTATCTTCTTCTTTTTTCTTTTTTTCTTGTTTTCTTTTTTTTTCCTGAAGCCCTAATAGTGCTCTTTTCTAATACCAAGTTACATTTCTATTGCTCTTGTTTAGCCTTATTATATGTGAGTTGACTTCATTGTTTTTGTTTGATATGCAGTTAATAGTGTTCTTTTCTAATACCAATGTTACATTTCTATTGCTCTTGTTTACCCTTATATGTGAGTTTATTTCAGTGTTTTTATTTGCTATGCAGTTCTTGGATCTTTGAAAGTTTGAATGGATACTTTTTAGAACACCTATGCATACTATTGTTAGGTGATGTAGAGTCTCACTTCTCATGTACTATTTTAAAACAATATTGGCCTATGGAAGAGAATATTTCTTTGAAGAATTAGTTAGTCAAGTTTGTAGTTTATCATATATTGATTTTGCCAGCTTGAAGAACTTAAAAGAGATTGACTTGCCGAGTTCTGTTGCTCCTTTGATATTCCTATTAAGTGAGTGATTCATGGTAAAAGAAGGAAAATCAGGGTCGTTGATGACATTATTATAGTTAAGGAATGTCTAGTATGTGCTGACCTAGAATACATCTTTTCACAGTTGGAGTATTTGTCAATTTGAAATTGAGAAAAGAGAACACAATCATAGGTACATAGTAGTAATACATATACTTTATTAATTTCTTGCCTTGTTACACTATTGAGGGCCACCAGAAACATTTGATATGATGGGTATATAGCCATAGTGTTTTGATTGTAATATATTATGCATTTGATATGATGGGTGAAGCAAGGTATGTGTTTCTATAGTGTTTTGAATGTTTCTTATTAGAGCTTTGGTTGTAGATCACTTTTGTGATAATCAGTGTGATATATGCAGTGGACACCTGTGTCGGCGTGTCTATGTGTGCGACTGCTAAAGGCACCTTATTTAGCAGTGTGAATCAGTTGATAGGCTTTGAAATGACTAGTCTGAAATATTTTGTTATGAATTTTTTTGGCATTGTAATTCACGACTATAAAACTGATTAGATTCTCTTAGTCTAACTGGGGTTAGGTCAGGTACCCTACTCTTTTAACTCTTTGAAGCTTGTATGATTGCTCCACATAATTTATATACATGACCAAAGTTGAGCATTTGTTGAATGGGAAACAGTCTAATTCTGAGATGATTTATTCTTACGCTTTTGCTGCAAATGCAATTCGTTGTTGTTTTAACTGTTCAGTTATTTGTGTCATGATATATTGTTTCACTTTTATATGATACATTATATGATACACACAAGCTGGAAGGAAAGCAAAAAAAGAAATTATTTGGTACTTGTGTTAGCATTAGTTATTGAAGGTAATCTTTTTGAAGAGTCTTGAATCTGGCATTAATGTTAGTGTTTTGGTGGTATTTCTCTAAGGTCCTCTTCATGTGCAGTGCTTTAATGGGTGCTGTCCATGCTGACAACTTCGTACTCTAAATCTTTTGGGTACTGTAAAGTATTGTTGATGATGTTATTGCTGAATTTGCACTAATTCCATAATTTACTGCAACTGCTCGATGGCAGGAAGTAATTTCTGGTGCTTTATTAGCAAGAAGGTCTGAAGAAAAGTTATACTGCATTTGAAGATAATATCTCTCTAAAGGTGTGTGGACTCTTAGGGCGTGAAACTGTAATGCTTCCTTTTTTGTTGTTGACAAAGTTCAATTGTATTTCCCCACTTTTCAGCTATAAATTAACAGGATTACTATTGTTTATCTCAAAAGTGAATTTGATATGTATGGATAGTTTGGCATTATTAAGATGTAAATGTATTGTATGGTATTAATATTCTTTGTAATTGGCATTACAAAGAATTATTGGGATGTAAACATTTTGTATGGTATTAATATTCTTTGTAATTTTAGTTATATATCATGGCATTAGCATATTGCAGGTGCATTGGTAATATAGGTGAACCACAGCCTTTTTTTTTAATCTACAATATTTTTAAAACGTTGTGTAAATGTGTCTAAACGTTGTCTGATATACTAAACAACAACGTTTTTATCCAAAAAACGTTGTGGAATCATACCTTCTACAACGTTTTTAAGCATCTGCTAAGTTTTGGAAAATAAATCTACAACGTTTTTTTCCTAAAAAATGTTGTGTATTATGCTTAACTACAACGTTTTAAAAATGTTGTGTAAGGGTGTCAAATAGACAACACCCTTAACCACGACGTTTTTCTGACTGAAACCACAACGTTTTTTCCGCGTTGTCTATTTACTGTTTTGTAGTAGTGATTGTCCAGACATAATGGTCATCATTCTGGAGAAGGAGGACGATGACAGCCCCTCCATCACTGTAGTCCACCAGGACTTTGCCCTTGCCAATTGGAGCAGCACTCCTTGCATGGGTCGACAAGGGTAAAACGGGCAGGACTTATTTCTGCCTTGTAAATATCGTAATTGCTTACTTTTCTGTACCATATTAGCAGTTGTTTTGTCCGTACATGCTAACACTTTGTATGATTAAATAGTTTCATATATATTAAGTGAAAGCATATTTTGTTTCAGGACTCTGAACTTAGATGTGTCTGTACTTGCGGATAAGATGCCTCTTCTCCACAAGGATTGCAACTTTGATGAAAAGCTGGACTCAGACTTGATGGAAATACAAGAGGACATTGAGTTGCCTCCGAAGATCGAAGAATGGGTCGAAGACAAACCTAAACCAAACCTTGATCAAACCACCTCCTTCAATCTAGGAACCTTAGAAAGCCCTAAGTTAATCCAGATTGGTTCAGACCTTACCCTAAACCAGAGGAATGACATGGTTCCACTACTAACCCAATTCCAGGATGTGTTTGTATGGTCTCATGAAGACATGGTGGGTTTGTCCACTGACATTGTTCTTCATTACCTTCCCATTAAAAAGGGATTCAAGCTAGTCAAGCAGAAACTCAGGTGATTAAAACCTGAGTGGAGTTTAAAGGTGAAAGAAGAAATTGTGAAACAATTTCAAGCTGGTATTATCATGGTGTCCACATATCCTGAATGGATATCCAACATCTTTCTAGTGCCTAAGCCTGGAGGAAAGGTTCTAGTTTGCATGGATTATCGGGATCTGAATAAAGCTTACCTTAAAGATAGCATTCCCGTGCCATTTATCCACATTCTTATTGACTATATTGCTCAATAAGGCATGTACTCCTTCGCTGATTGCTTTGCGGGGTACCATCAGATCATGGTTGCTGAAGAGGATCGTGAGAAAACTACTTTCATCACGCCTTGGGGAACCTTTTGCTATAGACGGTTGTCTTTCGACCTCATCAATGCCGGAGCTACCTATCAGCGAGCCATGATGGCTCTTTTCCATGACTTAATGCACAAAGAGATAAAGTTCTACGTGGATGACATTATTGTCAAGTCCCAAAGGGAGAAAGACCACCTATACCATGTCAAAAAGCTTTTCAATAGTTGCGTAAGTATAACTTGATGTTGAATCTAGCCAAGTGCGCCTTTAGCGTTAAATCAGGCAAGTTGCTAGGATTTCTAGTCAGCCACAAATGGATTGAGCTGGATCCCACCAAAATTCAGGTCATTACGGAAATGCCCATTCCTCAGACAGAGAAGGAAATACGGGAATTTTTGGGAAGAGTCAACTTTATTAGTAGGTTTATTTCTCAACTCACAGCAACCTGTGAGCCTATCTTCAAGTTATTAAGGAAGAACTGCTCCATGAAATGGAATGATGAGTGCTAGAAGGCCTTCCTTATTATCAAAGAGCAGCTAGTCAAAGCTCCTATCTTGGTACCACCCAGGGATGATGTTCCCCTGTTCATGTACTTATCTATAAGTGACAATGCCATGGGTTGCATGTTGGGACAGAAAGACGATAGAGGCCGAGAACGAGATATCTATTACCTCAGCAAAAGATTTAGCAGCAGTGTACACAAGTACACTCTGATTGAGAAGACTTGTTGTGCTTTAACATTGGCGTCCATGAGGTTACAACATTACCTCCATGGGCACACAACCCATCTCATTTCCCGCATGTGACGCCCCCAAAATAGGTATACAACACCCATTCTGAGTCGTCAAAATACATGGTACAGATAAAACTACAACTTTATTATTATAACATAAGAACTGTGAGTTTAAATACAAATATTGTCATCTAGATAATATCCACACTCAAATAAGTCCTCATTACAATTACTGATAGATTATTTCACAAAAATGGTGAGGACTACTAAAATAACTTCTAGAACCATCATTCCATACCCCGACTAGTACTCGCTACATTCTTGCCTCCTGAGAAAAATGGAACAAAAAGGAAAAGGGTGAGCTCAACTAGTCCAGTAAATAATATTATGACTAAGATAATACAGAACAAATTATCGTTAGTCTTCAACGGGAAAAAATCTAATAGAATACAATAGACAACAAGTTTTAAATCAATATTCGCAGCGGAAAATAATAATTCATAGAAGAGTTACGTAAAGAATGAAATCTACTATTATCTATGAATTTAAAAGTTCATCATCAATATTTTATCAATGTAACATCAATCAATATTCATCTTTGCACTACAAGCCAAAGATATTCATCAGTTGGTCATGTTCATCTCAACACATGTTCATCTTTGTACTACGGGCCAAAGATATTCATCAAGAAATCATTCATCTTTGCACTACAGGCCAAAGATATTCAGTTATATCATCATTTAGGACTGAGGATGATGAAAAATATTTTAAAGGAAACAAATCCAGTGAAACAAAATAACAAATATTAAGGATTCGTATTTCGGTTTATCCATATCCAAAAATACCTTATAAATAATCATAGTAAAGTAAAATCCAAGAATGATCAAAACATGGATACAATCAAAGCTAGTATCCAGAATAGATATTTTGGACGAAAAGAAGAAAATTTCATTTTTTGGTGAATAGTAACTCGTGAATAGTAACTCATGAATAGTAACCCTGATAT
The DNA here is from genome assembly GCA_016801055.1 of Panax notoginseng. NCBI lineage: Eukaryota > Viridiplantae > Streptophyta > Magnoliopsida > Apiales > Araliaceae > Panax > Panax notoginseng. Next base: position 122,693,156 of record CM029022.1, read on the forward strand.
AAAAAGTTTTAAATTTGATAAAAATTTCCAACCAATATTTCGGCATAATGATATTGAAGAAATAATATCATTTTCGAATAAAATAGCATCCCTTACTTTCTAAAGACAATACTTCTAGTTGAAACACTGGATATAGGCTATGACTTGAACTTGTACCGTATAACAACACTCAAAGTATTAAAATACTCACAAGAATACGCTCCATATAACGAGAGAGAAAGAGAGAAAAATCTTTAGTTTCTAGTGTGATTTTCAATTCTAACCTAAGCACCCTATTTATAGGAAAATGATTACAACACCAAAGCAGAAAATTTAATAAAATATTAATATATAAATAAAATTTTCTATGCCAACCATATACTTTTGAATTCAGCAACTTAGCATGTGATTAATGAGGCTCATAACATATAAAAAACGTTTTTATTATTAAAAATAATTAAAACTTTTAAAAATCAATTATTTCGAAACTTCGGAACTTCAATAATTCATAATAAATAGCCCTTTTATCAGAAAATTCGAATCTCACGATTTTTTATAGAAAATTCAACTCTCTACAACTTTGCAGAAGAAAATTTTTCCAAATTCCAAACAAAAATTGACCGAAATCCACAAACGGACGATTTTATAGGCTATAATAAAATTTTAGTCAAGAAATGGGCCCACAGACATGTTTAACATGTTTTAAACAACTTTTGTAACAAAAATACTCTTTCTCCTCATATGCTCATATATCCCTCATTTATTGTAAAAATATCATCATTATTATATTATAATAATATAATAAAATATTATTTTATCAAAAACGATAAAATATCGATTTTCAATAATTGTCACTTTAAAAATTTTCTCCATCTATATCTACATAAAATGAATATTTTTCTCATCATAAAAATTAATAATTAATTATTCATAAATAATATTACATAATCACAGTACTGGCAACCAGGCCGTTCCCAGGAAAGAGAGGGCTTTTCAATAAGGATTTCTCCTTACTAGCGCGCAATTAGGTGATCAAATCTCTCCTTAGACAAAACTTTCTAGACATTACCAATAATGTTATCTAATAATATTATTCAGATAGTATGCATTATTGCTCTGATAATGAAAAATACTGTGTAGTGACAATTATTGAAACAACAGTAATATAAAATATCAGTGTAACAATTATTGAATCAATAAAATAAAATACTGAACAGTAATTACTGTAACAATTATTGAGTAGTGCCTTCTTACGTAAGAATCAATAATTGGTGCAATACCGTGTGCTACTGTGCAATAACACGTATTACTATGTTTTAACCACCGGGTATTCCAACAGTATTAACGGTAACAACTACGTCGTTATTTATAAACAACTTATAATTGTCGTGTTCTTCATCCAATCGCTTTCCATTATGGGGCCCACAAAAGACTGAGCCATTGTACGAATATTCCCCGACAGCAAGAATATTCCACGACCAAACGAATATTCCCCGACAACAATGAATATTTTATAACCACTTGCTTATTTAAAATATTTGCGCATTTTACCCATAACTAACCACATTAATCAAATCAACCCTTACTATTTCAAAATAATAAATAGAGAAAATTAAATTTCATTTATTAATAATTTGGGGTCTTACAACCTCCCCACCTTATGAAATTTCGTCCTCGAAATTGACGTACGTACCTGGTGTTTCGAAAAGATGAGGACATCTCGCTTTCATTTCTGTTTTCAACTCCCAGGTCATTTCCTCAATAGCATGGTTTCTCCACAAAACTTTAACTTGTGGTATAACCTTCGCGCGTAGGACATGCTCCTTCCTATCCAAGATCTTGACAGGTATTTCTTCGTACGTTAAGTTTTCGGCTATCTCGTCCGATTCTAACTCAATAACGTGGTTTGGGTCTTTCATATATTTACATAGCACAGATATATGAAAAACATTATGAACACGAGACATACTTGGAGGTAACGCGAGTCTATAGGCCACATTTCCTACTCGATCAAGAATCTGAAATGGACCAATAAATCGTGAATTGAGCTTTCCTCTCTTTCCAAATCTTGTAACTCTTTTCCATGGAGCCACACGCAACAATACATGATCCCCAATGTCAAATTCCACGTCCTTTCGATGAAGATCCGCATAACTCTTTTGTCGATCCTGTGCCATTTGTATACGTTGTCGAATCGTTTGGATCTTTTTCGTAGTCATACGTACCAACTAGGGTCCCAACAACGTTGCTTCTTCCACCTCATCCCAAGATATTGGAGAGCGACACTTTTATCCATACAATGCTTCAAATGGAGCCACACCTATACTTGCCTGATAACTTTTATTGTAGGAAAATTCCACCAATGGTAGGTATTTATCCCAACTCCCTTTAAAATCTAGGACACAAAGTCTTAATAGATCTTTAAGAGTTTGAATAGTCCTCTCTAATTGTCCATCCATTTGAGGATGGTATGCCGAACTGAACCGTAAATCCGTGCCCATAGCTTTTTGCAAGCTAACCCAAAATCTTGAAGTGAATCTTGGGACATGATCCGAAACTATGGATACTGGCATGCCATGCAGTCTAACAATCTCATCTACGTATATACGAGCAAGACGTTCAAGGGAATAAGTCTCCCGTATCGGCAATAAATGAGCAGACTTGGTTAATCTATCAACAATAACCCAAATAGCATTTATGCCTTGAGAAACCGTGGGAAGACCCGTAACGAAATCCATGGTAATGTGTTCCCACTTCCATTTCGAAGTCTCAAGTGGTTGCAATGGACCCTTTGGCACTTGATGTTCTTCCTTTACACGTTGACAAGTTAAACACCTCGAGATAAACTTTGCAATCTCTCTCTTTATATTGTTCCACCAAAATGTATGTCAAAGATCACGATACATTTTGGTACTTCCAGGATGGATTACAAATGGTGTATTGTGTGCCTCCATCATGATCTTGTACTTCAAATTAGAATCGTTAGGAACACAAAGTCTGGAGTGGACTCGAAGTATTCCTTCTTCATCGATTCTTGTTTCTGGAATAGCACCTTCTTGCACTTTCTTCTTCATACGCATCAGCTCCGGGTCTGTGTCTTGAGCAACTTTAACTTTATCGATTAAAGTTGGTTCTACACGTATACTTGACATCATCGCACTCGTTCCTGCATATAATCTTCTACTCAACGCGTCAGCTACCACGTTTGCTTTTTCAGGATGATATTGAATAGTGTGGTCATAATCTTTCAACAGCTCGAGCTAACGTCGTTGCCGCATGTTGACTTCTTTTTGGGTGAAGAAATATTTGAGACTTTTATGGTCTGAATATATCTCCACTTTCTCCCCATATAGATAGTGCCTCCAGATCTTTAGCGCGAAAATGACTGCTACCAACTCTAGATCATGAGTAGGATAATTCCTCTCATATTCTTTAAGTTGTCGCGAGGCATAGGCTATAACTTTCCCACGTTGCATGAGAACACATCCTAGCCCTTTGCCTGAAGCATCGCTGTAGATAACAAATCCATCCGAACCAGATGGTATGGTTAAAACAGGTGCCGAAATGAGTCTCCTCTTAAGCTTTTGAAAACTCTTCTCGCATTCCTCGCTCCATACGAATTTGATATCTTTCCGAGTTAGCTGAGTTAACGGGGTAGCGATTCGAGAAAATCCTTCCACGAATCTCCGATAATAACCAGCTAAGCCCAGAAAGCTACGTACTTCGGTCACCGTCTTTGGTTGCTCCCAACTTTGTATTGCTTCAATCTTCGCCGGGTCAACAGATACTCTATGTTTTGACACCACGTGCCCTAGGAATGCTACTTCCTCAAGCCAGAACTCGCATTTCTTCAACTTAGCATATAACTTATTTTCACGCAGCCTTTGGAGTACCAGCTTCAAATGGTGCTCATGATCTTTAAGGCTTTTGGAATATATGAGGATGTCATCAATAAAGACAACAACGAACTGATCCAAATAATCCTTGAATACTCGGTTCATCATATCCATGAAAGCCGCAGGAGCATTAGTCAATCCAAAAGACATGACTAGGAATTCATAATGCCCATATCGAGTTCTGAAGGCAGTCTTCGGAATATCCTTAGTTTTAACCTTCAGCTGATGATATCCAGAACGAAGATCGATCTTTGAAAAGAATTGTGCTCCTTGTAACTGGTCAAACATGTCATCAATACGAGGTAGCGGATACCTATTCTTGATAGTGACATGGTTCAATTCCCGATAGTCAATACAAAGTCACATACTCCCGTCTTTCTTCTTTACAAATAAAACAGGAGCACCCCAAGGAGATGTACTAGGACGAATGAAACCGATGTCCAACAACTCCTGTAGTTGGACCTTTAACTCCTGAAGTTCAATAGGAGCCATTCGATATGGGGTTTTAGAAATGGGCTTTGTACCAGGTTCAAGGTCAATAAAGAATTCAACGTCACGTTCCGGGGGTAGACCGGAAAGTTCTTCAGGAAATACGTCAGGAAAGTCAATAACAACAGGAATATTATTCAAATATGACGTGTCTTTATTCAAATCCATAACATGGGCTAAGAAAGCTTAACATCCATTTTTTAATAAACGAATGGCTTTATGGCTTGATATAACAGTGATTGATTTTAATGGCTTAGTTGATCGAATTCGCACAACAGGTTGGTTAGGAATATGAAAACTAACAACCTTAAGAAAATAATCAATTTCGGCATGATGAGTAGTTAACCAATCAATCCCTAAAATCACATCAAAAGCAAGTATCTTTAAAGAGATAAGGTCAACAGGTAAGGTGATGATGCCAACTTGGATCACACAAGATTTATAAACAGTGGATGTGAAGAAAGTTTCTCCTAACAGAGTCTCCACAGATAAATCAAAGTCTAACTTCTCTGGAGTCAAGTTTAAACGTTGAGCACAAGCAGGAGAAATAAATGAATGGGTAGCACCGGTATCTAGTAAGGTATAAACTTCGCATGAATTTATGATTAGCTTACCCGTGATCACCTCATTTGGGTTCCTCTCATGTTGGCCAGTCACGACAAACGCTCTTCCAGGAACCGTTGACTTTGACTTTTTTGGGACAGCTTTTTGAGTCACCATCCCCGCTGGACTTGGTTTCGCTACAGTGCAATCTCGAGCGATATGTCCTTCCTTTCCACAATTATAACATACCTTAAACTGTTGTGGGCAGTTTGGGCTGATATGTCCTTCTTTTTCGCACTTATAGTATATGACCGGTGGTCGTTCTCCTCCCTTGGAACCAGTTGTTACTGGTGCTGACGTCTTCGTATTGTCATTGTTGAATCTCCTCTTTTTAAAATCTCCTCCCGACTCGCTTCTTCTATTTTCATGGCCACGATTACCACCAGAGTGGTTGCCGTTCTTGTCTGTATTTTTCTTTCTCCGTTGGTTATCATTGTTCTGATGACTGTTGTCATCGGTATGATCCTGGTTGTGGTCCCTCGGTTGGCCATACTCATTATCTCGCTCTAATAATTGAGCCCTGTTGACAACATCTGAATAAAGAGAAAATTTATGAGAAATGAGATATTGACGTATGCCGGGTTTCAAACCTCTCAGAAACATCCGCGTCATACGTTCCTCATTCTCCACCAAATGAGGTGCAAACCTGGACAACTCTGTAAACTTCGCCTCGTACTGGGACACCGTCATGTTATTCTGCTCCAGTCTAATAAATTCTACCTCCTTCATATGACGAATACTTTCAGGAAAGTACTTGTCATTGAATAGTTTCTGAAATGTCTCCCAAGACATGCTGAGTGCGGCTGGCTGAGTACGTTTCACAGACTCCCACCATTAGTCTACCTCACCACGGAACATAAAGGTGGCGAATGGAACCTTCTGTTCCTCCGTGCATCCCAAGACATCGAATATCTTGGTAATTTGCTTGACCCACGTTTCCGCCATGATCGGATCTGGCTTTCCCTTAAATTCTGGTGGTCCCAATTCTTTGAACTTCTTGGCTGTGACAAACCGTGAATTGCTATCATTTCCTCCTGTATTTTGAACACGAGTCTCCCTCGTCTGGTTTTGCATGAATTGCAAAAAGCTTCTAAGCATCCCATCGTTCATCATCTGCTCATTGGTGTTGTTCACAGGAGGAACATTGCCAACCTGTTGCACGTTCTCCTCGTTGGTGAGTACAGGCGTCTCCATGGTTTCATTTACTCCACTGTTAACATTCTCAGTCGACATTCTCAATACTGCCATAAAATAAGGGTTAATTTAACAAATTAACATATCACATAATATCCCTATATTATAACCGACCAACAAATAAGCTTAAATAGGACACACTAGCGAAGGATTTACTCGTCTCTCCCCTCCTAGTTCTATTCCCTGATCTTCGCCAGAGATCATATCCCTAAGCTCTGATACCAACTGTGACGCCCCCAAAATAGGTATACAACACCCATTCTGAGTCGTCAAAATACATGGTACAAATACAACTACAACTTTATTATTACAACATAAGAACTGTGAGTTTAAATACAAATATTGTCATCTAGACAATATGCACACTCAAATAAGTCCTCATTACAATTATTGATATATTATTTCACAAAAATGGTGAGGACTACTAAAATAACTTCTAGAACTATCATTCCATACCCCGACTAGTACTCGCTACATTCTCGCCTCTTGAGAAAAATAGAACAAAAAGGAAAAGGGAAAAGGGTACATTATCTTAGTCATAATGTTCTTTACTGAGCTCAACTAGCCTAGTAAAGAACATTATGACGAAGATAATATAGAACAAATTATCGTTAGTCTTCAACAGGAAAAAATCTAATAGAATACAATAGACAACAAGTTTTAAATCAATATTCGCAGCGGAAAATAATAATTCATAGAAGAGTTACGTAGAGAATGAAATCTACTATTATCTATGAATTTAAAAGTCCATCATCAATATTTTATCCATGTAACATCAATCAATATTCATCTTAGCACTACAAGCCAAAGATATTCATCAGTTGGTCATGTTCATCTCAACACATGTTCATCTCTGCACTACGGGCCAAAGATATTCATCAAGAAATCATTCATCTTTGCACTACAGGCCAAAGATATTCAGTTATATCATCATTTAGGACTGAGGATGATGAAAAATATTTTAAAGAAAACGAATCCAGTGAAACAAAATAACAAATATTAAGGATTCGTATTTTGGTTTATCCATGTCCAAAGATACCTTATAAATAATCATAGTAAAGTAAAATTCAAGAATGATCAAAACATGGATACAATCAAAGTTAATATCCAGAATAGATATTTTGGACGAAAAGAAGAAAATTTCATTTTTCGGTGAATAGTAACTCGTGAATAGTAACTCATAAATAGTAACCTTGACATGAAAAGTTCCAAATTTGATAAAAATTTTCAACCAATATTTCGGCATAATGATATTGAAGAAATAATATCATTTTCGAATAAAATAACATCTCTTACTTTGTAAAGACAGTACTTCTAATTGAAACACCGGATATAGGCTATGACTTGAACTTGCACCGTATAGCAACACTCAAAGTATTAAAATACTCACAAGAATACGCTCAAAATAACAAGAGAAAAAGAGAGAGAAATCTTTAGTTTCTGGTGTGATTTTTAATTCTAACCTAAGCACCCTATTTATAGGAAAATGCTTAGAACACCAAAGCAGAAAATTTAATAAAATATTAATATATAAATAAAATTTTCTACGCCAACCATATACTTTTGAATTCAGCAACTTAGCATGTGATTAATGAGGCTCATAACATATAAAAAACGTTTTTATTATTAAAAATAATTAAAACTTTTAAAAATCAATTATTTCGAAACTTCGGAACTTCAATAATTCATAATAAATAGCCCTTTTATCAGAAAATTCGAATCTCGCGAATTTTTATAGGAAATTCAACTCTCTACAACTTTGCAGAAGAAAATTTTTCCAAATTCTAAACAAAAATTGACCGAAATCCACAAACGGACGATTTTACAGGCTATAATCAAATTTTAGTCAAGAAATGGGCCCACAGACATGTTTAACATGTTTTAAACAACTTTTATAACAAAAATACTCTTCCTCCTCATATACTCATATATCCCTCATTTATTATAAAAATATCATCATTATTATATTATAATAATATAATAAAATATTATTTTATCAAAAAAGATAAAATATCGATTTTCAATAATTGTCACTTTAAAAATTTTCTCCATCTATATCTACATAAAATAAATATTTTTCTAATCATAAAAATTAATAATTAATTATTCAAAAATAATATTACAGAATCACAATACTGGCAACCAGGCCGTTCCTAGGAAAGATGGGCTTTCCAATAAGGATTTCTCCTTACTGGCGCGCAATTAGGTGACCAAACCTCTCCTTAGACAGAACTTTCTAGACATTGCCAAAAATGTTATCTAATAATATTATTCAGATAGTATGAATTATTCCTCCGATAATGGAAAATACTGTATAGTGACAATTATTGAAACAACAGTAATATAAAATATCAACGTAGCAATTATTGAATCAATAAAATAAAATACTGAACAGTAATTACTGTAACAATTATTGAGTAGTGCCTTCTTACGTAAGAATCAATAATTGGTGCAATACAGTGTGCTACTGTGCAACAACACGTATTACTGTGTTTTAACCACCGGGTATTCCAACAGTATTAACGGTAACAACTACGCCGTTATTTATAAACAACTTATTTTGTCGTTTTCTTCATCCAATCGCTTTCCGTTATGGGGCTCACACAAGGCTGCGCCGTCGCACGAATATTCCCCGACAACAAGAATATTCCACGACCAAACGAATATTCCCCGACAACAATGAATATTTTATTACCACTTGCTTATTTGAAATATTTGTGCATTTTACCCATAACTAACCACATTAATCAAATTAACCCTTACTATTTCAAAATAATAAATAGAGGAAATTAAATTTTATTTATTAATAATTTGGAGTCTTACACCGCATGAATCCTCTCAAGTATGTGTTCAGTAAGCCCATACTAAATTGTCGACTGTCCAGATGACAGTTGATTCTGCAATAATTTGACATCGTTTACGTGACGTAAAAGTCCATTAAAGGTCAAGGAATTGCGGATCAACTGGTCGTCGTACCTTCAGGGGACTTTAAACCCTTGGAAAACATACTTCCCCGGTGAAGGGGTAATGACAATTCAGCAACACCATCAGTACGATACACATCAAATATGGAACATGTATTTTGATGGAGCTGTTAATATGGAAGGTTCTGGAGCTGGAGCAGTTCTAGTATCCTGTACAGGGGAGCAGTATCCCGTCACCGTCAAATTTTAGTTTGTCAACACCAATAACACAGCTAAGTATGAAGGCTGTATCATGTGGCTAAAACTTGCTCGTTCAATGGGCATCAGGTGGTTAACTATCTTTGGGGATTCAGAATTGGTAGTCAAACAATCCACGAGAATCTATCAAACTAAAGAGCTACATTTGCTGCCTTACCATCGACAAGTTTTACAAATGACTTCGGAGTTCGAAGAGATCTCCTTTCTACACATTCCTTGTAATAGGAATGACTTCACAGACGTATTAGCAACTTTGGCCTCCTTGATTCACATACCTGACAAGGAACACATGCCAAGCGTCACATTAGCCCTGCAAAAGGCACCAACCTATGGGAACTATGTTGGAGAAGTATCGGATAAGCTACCTCCCATCCAACAATCTTGGTATCAGCATATCAAGGAGTATTTGTGAGATGGATCTACACCCGCTGAGGCGAGCCTGACTGAGCAAAGGCAGATTCATCGATTAGCTATAAAATTCTACCTGAGCGAAGATGAACTCTACAAAAAGATGCAGGATTAGGTCTCCTCAGATGCCTGGATAAGGATCAAGCTCAAAGACTAATGGATGAGGTCCATGGTGAAGTATGTGGCGCACACATGAGTGGCCCTTCACTTGTAAAGAAGATCCTCAAAACGGGACAATACTGGCTCTCTCTCTCTCAAAGCTGACTGCAATAACCACATCAGGAGATGTTATCAATGCCAAATTCATGGGAATGCTATCCACGCCCCTCCACGGGAGCTCCATAATATGAGTTCGCCTTGACCCTTCTCAATGTGGGGAATGGATGTGATCAGGCCCATTGAGCCCAAAGCCAGTAATGGACATCGCTTTATCTTCACCATGATCGACTACTTCACTAAGTGGGTAGAAGCAGCCTCCTTTCCCATGGTTACCAAAGAAGTCATCATTACTTTCATCAGAAATAATGTCATTTGTCGATATGGACAACCAAAGGTAATTGTATCAGACAATGCTAAGAACCTCAACAATAAAATGATGGAGGAGTTATGCAGTAAATTCTACATCAAACACCTTAACACCGTCATCTACTGTCCAAAGATGAATGGTGTTATTGAAGCAGCTAACAAAAACATCAAGAAGATCATGCAAAAGATGTCCGCCAACCACAAAGGATGGCCTAACCTATTACCTCTTACTTTGTTAGCCTACAGAACATCAATGCGCACTTCAACTGGGACAACCCCCTATAAATTAACCTATGGGATGGAAGTAGTACTCTCCATAGAAGTAGAAATGGAATCCCTCAGAGTGTTATGGACGTTCAGCTGGATGAAGACCAATGGGTACAAGACATGCATCACCAATTGTCTCTAATAGACGAAAGGCGAACCGCGGCTATCTTCCATGGTTAATTATATCAACAAAGGATCCCCTGATCCTACAACAGAAAAGTCCGGCTACGGCAGTTTAAACGACATGACTTAGTTTTGAAGAAGATCATCGACAACCAAGATCAGTATAAGGGAAAATTCGCCCCTAATTGGGAAGGCCCGTTTATTATCAAGGAAGTATTGACAGGAGGTACTCTCAGATTGCAAGAAATTGACGGCGATGAATTTCCTCAACTCATTAACTCGGACACCGTGAAACGGTACTATGTCTGAAGTAACCATCAAGTAAACATCCTGGTATTGGATCATCAGATCACCAGTCATTCTGATTCTTTAACCTTTCATTACATACAACTCTTTTCCACACTGCGCCCCTCAGGGAAACACACTTTTCAAGCCAACAGCCTGATTTTTGGATCATCAGATCCCTTCCTCTTCACTCGGTTTTTTAACCCTTACTCAACTTCGATTATCCCACTAGGGATTGAACCTTTCACACTTGCAGTTTGTCCCCAAACATGGGATCAAACTTTTCACACCTGAAGTTTATCCAGAACTTAGGATTAAACTTTCTTCCCCCCCAGTTTGTCCTCCACATAGGATCAAACTTTTCGTTGGCTACCAAATCGTCCTGAGGGGGGCGAACTACGTCGACCTGATCTCCTTGATACTCGATAATACGTAGGCAACCATTTTATATGGCCCGGTCGCAATAAAATAAAAACAACAAAAACATTCCTACACCCTTCTCATTAACATTCCTACACCCTTCTCATTACAAAAAAATCAAAAACATTCCTACACCCTTTCAACCACATACAGCGTTGAACCTCTTACACCAGGTTCGAACTACGCAGACTTGATCTCCTCTTCAACAGGAGTACGTAGGCAGCCATTTATGGTTCGGTCTAACCCCCTACCAAAACATAAATACTTATCAACGGTACTGGGATAAAACTTCAATCCACCATACTTCATTGGCTTCAAAACAAAGGGATGGAATTACCTGACCTCCTCCTAAATAGGAGATTTGGCAACCATCTAAGGTGCGGTTATTCCTTGAAGAGCAATACCAATCCATAAGAGATGGAATTAACTAGGCTCCTCCTAAATAGGAGTACTGGCGACCATCTGTGGTGCGGTCAATCTCAGAGAGGAAAGCCACACTCCTCTCCACATTTCCATACAGAAACCAGTCCTAAGATACCAAAGATGGTAGGGATACACACAGATCAATGATCCATTCTGAACTGTCCAGGGACAACTAAATGTCCATCTAGCAAGGAGGAATTCAGAATACATCAAGATCACAAGCCCTGAAGAAGCAGGCAAATATCAAGCAAGTATTCAAGCATATCTAAAAGGAAAGTGATCAAAAATATATTTCCCTGCTATATATAATACTGTTTGATATACACAATGTAAACTGTACATGACAAAATGGCTCAGCTAGTCTGTGCAGGAAAATACAAGGCTATCTACAGATCGGTATGCATACGAACTAGCAGATCTAACATATCATCTCTCTCAGGAGAAGGAGGTAACGCTGTGGTCTCCTGTACAAGGATATCCACACGAGCTAGCAAGTCTGAGGCCATCTATATGGTGACGTGATGCTCATCAATATATGCACTCATCTCGGCAAGCATACCAGTGGTCAGGGATCTCACTGTGGTACTATATGTGACGGCTACATCCCGGGCAGATAAGGCACTATCCCGCTTAACTATCACTGCATCTCTAGCTGATCTGGCCTCATCCCGCTCAACAACAGCGACATATCAATGAGCTAATGCCTTGTCTCTCTTTAACAGAGCTGCGTCTCTCCCATCAAGAGCTGTCAACATCAGGGCTCTAGCCTGATCTCTCTCAAAGGTCATCAGATAAAGACTATACTCAAAGTACTGTGCTAAATGATGGATCACAACAGTACTGGTACTAGGAGAATCTAAGAGAGATGCTGACAACTCAATAAATGGCTCCTCCTAGGTGTGGGAATCAATGTCCTCCATGGGCTCTCCACCATCTGAAGTAATGCTCGGCACTGTGGATACTACCGTAGCCGATAAAGTCTCTGTCTCCATCCACACAGAATACTCTAGCGAATAACCCGGATAGCTAACAGAAAAAGTAGCTATCTCACGTTGATCCCAACAAGCATATACACGGGATCAGTCCTCTACTGATAGATGGCGAGAAGCTAAGCACTGACCTAACGCCCCATCAAAAGGATAAAAGTCCTGGAACTGGTCAAACTGCGACATCACGGCCAGTGGTGGTAGGTAGTCATGCCCTTTAAACAAGCCTGAGAGAGATAATCCATGCTCGGAGCATGAGTAACAAAACGGTAGGGCGAACTGAGCCCTGTACACTGCAAGATAGCAAACGGATCTACAATCCCAGCTAGGAAAATAGACCAAGATGTTGGATCTGTACACTCTGTAGGCTGGAAGGAATATGACATAGCTATATCATGGGTGAAACAATACCAGTGTCGTCTAAATGTGCCAATCGGTCTCAGGTGTGACATAAACCACACGTACAGCATGACCAAACTACCTGTGAATACCCCTGTAGAGTAAGTGTTGCAGAATGTGGGCGACCTCAGTGTCTCTTCCATGATCATCGAAATGATGGTACGACCCTCCCTGAGAGCTCTCACTACGATAATAACGCTGATGTCCAACTCGTCCATATTTCGTGGCATGTACACGTATGATAATGCACACAACAGCAATGCATCCACTTTGGCCAAATGTCACTGGTCCTCTAGTATGGTGAAATCCCCAGAATACCAAGCAGAGTTGTCCTCATAGCCTAATCTATCAATAATAAAATGCTGGGATATCATGTGGCCGGATGTGATCTCATCCTGCACAACTCTCCGCCTCAGCCCGGTGAGAGTTATAAACTGACGACTCATGTCACCAATGGCCATATGTACACAAGGTCTGTCAAGTGGTAGCATCATCAAACGTGCATACTCCTCTAAGTCAGAGTCAACTCCTGGGTCCTAAGCCAGAAAATCTGCCTCTCCGGTACCCAGTGCTCCAACATGCCCTCTACAAATCCTGCGGGAACCTGAAACATCAAAAGGGTCATGGTATGCTGCAACAGCTGATCTACGGTCAACCTATCTGAGGGTGACATACTATCATACCAATATCTCAGATGGGATAATACCAATAATGGTGGGGTGTGATCTATGCGGCTGATTATCGAAGAAGACATATGTGTGGGCCGTATCATAATACCATCCAGGGGTCAATGCTGAATATTTCTGAACATATATACATATTCATAACATGATACATGCATAACAGATAATAGATGGCAATATGTGTTAGGTTTGTAATATTCATGAATGCAATCAAATTGTACAAATTAAGCGAAAACGTGGAAAATTAGAGTTTTAAAATTTTACAAACCATATACCCGGATCATCCTTTATGCACAATTATTAATTAAATGAAAAGATAAAGAACAAGAATCATACCCTTGAAGATTCGAGCTTCCTCAGGTACGAGTTCACCTCCAAATCCTTTCGCGTTCAACTTGAATCCACCGGGTTTGGTTCCTTTCTTTGATCAACGTTAGCCACCAAAGTATTTGGCCTCTAGAGGTGATCCACCAAGGAAGAACAAAAATTCAAGAAGATGGGTGTTTGGCAAAACCCTAATTTTTTTATCTTTCATAGAAAAGGAGCGTACTCTCCCAACTGTTGGAATCACGTATATTGAAATCTGATATAAGACTTCTCTTATAAAGATATCAGTTTACCCTTCTAATATAATTAGAAAATAGGGTATTATTTATTTAATTAAACTCTTTTAATTAAATGGGCTCCCTAATCTTATTAGGGATAATTAATTAAACTTCTTTAACAAATTTACCCTCCTAATCCTATTAGGATTAAATGAGAGTACTTATATTAAATTAATTCCTAAACTCTTTTAGAAATTAAAATAATAATAATTGTAATAATATTAATAAGACTCATCTTATTAATTTATATTTAATATTTCTAAAATATTAAATAATAAATATTAAGTTATTTAATTTATTCTATCACCATAGATTAAATTAAATATACTTAACATATTATTACGATTATGCCATTAACTTCTTAAATAATTATTCTTCCTTTTATGGTGTGACCCTTTAGGTTCTCCATATTAAACCGGTTGTGAATAAATCAATTAGAACAATTCTAATCTTATTTAAATAAATAAATTAAACAATTAATTTATTTAAATAAATAATATTTATTCTACAATAGGGATAAGCCTCTCTAGCGATTAACGACTTTCCAGATAATATAGATTTTAACATTAATCATAAAAGAACCTTTTAGTAAATAGTTACCGTACAATTCAATCCTTCCACCTTACAATGTCCCAATTAAATATAAGACATGGAATTACTGTCAAGTCTTATTATATTTAATTATATGTATTTCGATCCTTAAATGCACAATGTGAAGACCCCGAACTCAGGTAGTTGAAACCCGAAGTCGGTTCATCACGATACCATTTCTATGAGCGGAATAATACTAATAATAACAATAATATAAATATCAAACTTAACTTATACTTATCAGAGTCTAATCCCAAGTACGTAACCTTTAAACATTCATTACAAACCATGATAGATAATATATATCATATTTGTCTTAATAACATTAAACTATTACATAAGATAACGTTCATTCATTCATTCAGCGACCTTTCCCTTTTCCTTGTTCTTAGCAGAGCTCTCTGATCGTTCACACTTAGCTGAAAACATTTAAATTAAGCAAGGATGAGCATTTAAGTGCCCAGCAAGTAATAGCAATTATATATATATAATCTGAAAGAATTTAAATATTTTCTTTGTACTATTCTTCTACAACAAGTCAATAGTTGTGAAGTATTCTGAACCGATAATAATAACATAACAACTTTCTTTCAAATTTTTGAAACTACATAATGACTATAACTGGGGTTATGGTGACATGCCATGAACATTGTTTTCATTTTCGAAAAGGTTAAACAGAAATTCATCTGTAAACCGTCATAACTTACGGGCGTTAGGTTGTACTTCCCATGGGCCCTGTATTGATCAATACTACATTACACAACGATAGGATCGTTCACTCTGTTTCGCCTTGGGCGCATAAAAGTTTTCCCGTGTAGGGATGTTCATACTTGTCTGGGTTCTAAATCAAAGGTTTTATCTTGTGCAACAATAATCTATAATTCAACATATATGTATACGGGTAATTGACAAAGGTATATTAACATGTGCTAAAATACAATGATTATCCAAGTGGGGACACTTGTTTAACCATTTCTAGAAATTAACGAACAGAATATATATATATATCTGAATTATCATATACTAACATGTTGATAATCAATACATTTATATAATATAAGGTTCATAATCTGTACAGTAATAATATAATTTAGAAACATTCTTACTCATGTCCATTGCATAAAGAAAATGCAAAGGTAAGATACTTGCCTGAAGCGCTGCTTACAGTTTGAAATTTAGATTTATCGCTTATCTCACGACCTATCATTAATCAAATCATTCGTTCGATTAGAATAATATACTATAACACATAACACTGCTTATTGCAGTTAGCATATACCCTAATCACATTGGCACATAGTTTTAACAACCATTGAATCACAAATAATCACTTATCTAATCACATTATCTAAGTTCAGATCAATTTCTGAAACATGTCGGTGTACCGACAGCGTTATCGGGTAATTACCAAGTCTAAGACTCTGTCCTGTAACTCAATATCCGTACGTATCAGTCATATTATTTTTAAATGACATATAATAATTTTTAAACTTTTATTATGATTTATCATGAATTTTCAAACATCGGAATCATTTTTAAATGATTTAAATACTAATCAATTCTATTATCATTAATATTTAATTAATATTAAACTATTAATGAAACCATTGCCAAAATGTTAAAGTTATTTATAATAACAAAAAATACTTTTAAAGTATTAATATTACCCTTAAATGATTTTTAAAACATTTAAAATTATTTTTAAATAATTATCATTAATATTAAAGTATTAATAAACTATTTATTAAAATATTAAAAGTCATTAATTATAACTTAAAATATTTTTAATTCATTTATATCATTTTTAAATAATTTTTAAATCAATAAAACCATTTTAAAACTATTTATTTAATATAATTATTAAATAAATCTAATATCATTTAATATTAAATTAATATCATTTATTAATGAAATTATCTTTTAAATATTAAAAGTTATATTTTATAACTTAAAATATCTTTAAACACTTTATTTTCATTTAAAATGATTTTTCTAATATTAAAATTATTTTTAAACTAATTTATTTAATATAATTATTAAATAACTTTAATATCATTAATAATAATTAATTAATGAAATTTAACTTTAAATATTGAAAGTTATATTTTATAACTTAAAATATTTTTAAATAATTTTTCTAATTTTAAAATCATTTTTAAACTAATTTATTTAATATAAGTATTAAATAAATTTAATATCATTTAATATTAAAATATTAATTTTTTTCATGACAAAATATCAAAAGTCATTTTTTATAACTTAAATAACCTTTAAATCATTTTTCTATAATTTTTATATCATTAATTCTATTTTTCATAATTTATTTAATACATTTATTAAATAACTTAATTACCATTAATATTAATTAATTAATAAAATTTCATCACAAAATATTGAAAGTTATCAAAAATAACTTAAATTATTTTCTTATACCATAATATAATTTTAAATGATTTTTCATGTAATAAAATCATTTTTAAATAATTTATTTAATATTATAATTAAATAAATTAAATATTTTTAATATTCTAAAAATATTAAATAAATTTTCAGAGTTTAAAATAATTTTTAATAATTTATTTTGTATTTTTAATAATTAAAAACTATTTATTTCTATTTATTTAATTAATATATTAATTTTTTAAATAAACTGTTGCTAAAAGGGCCCTATAGCGACAGAACCGTCGCTATATGTGTTCTTGGTGTTGTTGATGGAAACCCAGAAAATCATGTCAGTTACAAAGCTACCCGGTTTAACCATCAATAGGTTTTAAAATGTGATGATTCTGGGCATACGCTTGGTCAGATCTTGTAGTAATCGTGCAATACTACAAGTTTCAACCATAAACATAAACAGACAACATGAAACAAAAGAGATCCGAGCCTTCAAAAATCGTGTCAGGCGAGTTCTTGAGGTTCTGGGTTGCCCAGAATCTCAAGGGTCCTACTTTGACGCTTTATAATTTTTAGTATATGTCTAGTTTGTGCAATTCAGTGGTTCTAACTTGTAGTCCGGATGTCAAAGTACAACCAAATAATATCCTATCATCATAACATTAACATAAGAAAGATGTAAGACCCCAAATTATTAATAAATGAAATTTAATTCCTCTATTTATTATTTTAAAATAGTAAGGGTTGATTTGATTAATGTGGTTAGTTATGGGTAAAATGCGCAAATATTTTAAATAAGCAAGTGGTCCTAAAATATTCATTATTATCGGGGAATATTTGTTTGGTCGTGGAATATTCTTGTTGTCGGGGAATATTCGTACGATGGCGCAGCCTTGTGTGGGCCCCATAACGGAAAGCGATTGGATGAAGAAAACGACAAAAATAAGTTGTTTACAAATAACGGCATAGTTGTTACCATTAATACTGTTGGAATACCCGGTGGTTAAAACACGGTAATACGCGTAGCACACGGTATTGCACCAATTATTGATTCTTACGTAAGAAGGCACTACTCAATAATTGTTACAGTAATTACTGTTCAATATTGTATTTTATTTATTCAATAATTGCTGCGTTGATATTTTATATTAATGTTGTTTCAATAATTGTCACTACGCAGTATTTTTTATTATCGGAGCAATAATTCATATTATCTGAATAATATTATTAGATAACATTATTGGCAATGTCTAGAAAGTTCTGTCTAAGGAGAGGTTTGGTCATCTAATTGCGCGCCAGTAAGGAGAGATCCTTATTGGAAAGCCCCCTCTTTACTGGGAACGGCCTGGTTGCTAGTACTGTGATTCTGTAATATTATTTGCGTATAATTAATTATTAATTTATATGACGAGAAAAATTGTGATTTTATGTGGATATAGATAGAGAAAAATTTTAATGTGACAATTGTTGAAAATTAATATTTTATCTTTTTCTGATAAAATAATTCATTTAAATATATTATTTTAATAATATATTGATGGTGATATTTTTACAATGAATGTGGGATATATGAGTATATGAGGAGGAAGAGTATTTTTGTGGCATTAAATGATTAACACATGTTTTGTGTGTTGGTGGACATAATTCTTGATCGAAAATTTATTATTGACTATAAAATCGCCCGTTTGTGAATTTCGGTCAATTTCTGTTTGGAATTTGGAAAAACTTTCTTCTGCGAAGTTGTAGAGAATTAAATTTCCTATAAAAACTCGCGAGATTCGAATTTTCTGATAAAAGGGCTATTTATTATGAATTATTGAAGTTCTGAAGTTCCGAAATAATTGATTTTTGGAAGTTTTATTTATTATTTTGAAGAAAAACGTTTTTTGGCATTTAAGTGGGCTAACATGTGATATAAATGGGCTGAGATCAGATGTCTAGAGGTGGGCTAAGGAAAATTTGATAAATATATTATTATTATATTAAATTTTCTGCTTTGGTGTTCTAAGCATTTTCCTATAAATAGGGTACTTAGGTTAGAATTGAAATCACACTAGAAACACAAGTTTATCTCTATTTCTCTCTCTATAACGAGCGTATTCTTGTAAGTATTTGATACTTTGAGTGTTGCTTTACGGTGCAAGTTTCCTTCAGCACTATATCTAGTATTCTAGTCAGAAGTACCGTCTTTCCGAGGTAAGGGATGTTATTTCTTCTAAAATGATATTATTTTCTTCAATATCATTATGCCGAAGTATTGATCTGAATTTTTATCAAATTTAGAACTTTTTCATATCGGGGTTACTATTCATGAGTTACTATTCACGAGTTACTATTCACGAGTTACTATTCACCGAAAAATAAAATTTTCTTCTTTTCGTCCAAATATCTATTCTGGATACTAGCTTTGATTGTATCCATGTTTTGATCATTCTTGAATTTTACTTCACTATGATAAGGTATTTTTGGACATGGATAAATCGAAATACGAATCCTTAATATTTGTTATTTTGCTTCACTGGATTCGTTTTTTTAAAAATATTTTTCATCATCCTCAGTCTTAAATGATGATATAACTGAATATCTTTGGCCTGTAGTGCAAAGATGAATAATTTCTGATGAATATCTTTGGCCCGTAGTGCAAAGATGAACAGGTGTTGAGGTGAACATGACCAACTGATGGATATCTTTGGCCTGTAGTGCAAAGATAACTATTTGATTCAAGATATTTATTGATTGATGTTACAGGGATAAAATGTTGATGATGGGCTTTTAAATTCATAGATTAACGTATATTTCATTCTCTACGTAACTTCTCTATGAATTATTATTTTCCGCTGCGAATAATGAATTAAAACTTGTTGTCTATTGTACTCTATTAAATTTTTCCCTGTTGAAGACTAACGATAATTTGTTGTATATTATCTTAGTCATAATATTCTTTACTGGGCTAGTTGAGCTCACCCTTTTCCTTGTTGTTCCATTTTCTTCTCAGGAGGCGAGAATGTAGCAGGTACTAGTCGGGGTATGGAATGAAGGTTCTAGGAAGTTGTTTTAGTAGTCCTCATCATTTTTTTTTGTAAAATATTGTTCCAATAATTGTAATGAGGACTTATTTGAGTGTGGATATTGTCTATATGACAATATTTGTATTTACACTCACAGTTTTTATGTTGTATTAATAAAGTTGTAGTTGTTTCTGTACCATGTATTTGACGACTCAAAATGGGTTGGATGGAATGGACCTATTTTGGGGGCGTTACAGTTGGTATCAGAGCTTAGGGATATGATCTCTGACGGAGATCGGGGAATAGAACTAGGAGGGGAGAGACGAGTAAATCCTTCGCTAGTGTGTCCTACCTAAGCTTATTTGTTGGTCGGTCATAATATAGGGCTATTATGTGATTTGTTAATTTGTTAAATTAACCCTTGTTTTATGGCAGTATTTGAGAATGTCGACTGAGAATGTTAACAGTGGAGTAAATGAAACCGTGGAGATACCTGTACTCACCAACGAGGAGAACGTGCAACAGGCTGGCAATGTTCCTCCTGTGAACAACACCACTGAGCAGACGATGAACGATGAGATGTTTAGAAGCTTTTTGCGATTCATGCAAAACCAGACGAAGGAGATTCCTGTTCAAAATATAGGAAGAAACAATGGCAACGCACAGTTGGTCACAGCCAAGCAGTTCAAAGAGTTGGGACCACCAGAATTCTGGGGAAAGCCAGATCCGATTAAGGCGGAGACATGGGTCAAGTAAATTACCAAGATATTTGATGTCTTGGGATGCACGGAGGAACAGAAGGTTCCATTCGCCACCTTTATGTTCCGTGGCGAGGCAGACTACTGGTGGGAATCTGTGAAGCGTACCCATCCAGCCGCACTCAGCATGTCTTGGGAGACATTTCAGAAACTATTCAATGACAAGTACTTTCCTGAAAGTATTCGTCATATGAAGGAGGTAGAGTTTATTAGACTGGAGCAGAATAACATGACGGTGTCCCAGTACGAGGCGAAGTTTGCAGAGTTGTCCAGGTTTGCACCTCATTTGGTGGAGAATGAGGAACGTATGACACGGATGTTTCTGAGAGGTTTGAAACCCGGCATACGTCAATATCTCATTTCTCATAAATTTTCTCTCTATTCAGATGTTGTCAACAGGGCTCAATTGTTGGAGCGAGATAACGAGTACGGTCAACCGAGGGACCACAACCAGGATCATATCGGTGACAACAATCATCAGAACAATGATAACCAGCGGAGAAAGAAAAGTACAGACAAGAACGGCAACCACTCTGGTGGTAATCGTGGCTATGAAAATAGAAGAAGCGAGTCGGGAGGAGATTTTAAAAAGAGAAGATTCAACAATGATAATACGAAGACGTCAGCACCAGCAGCAACTGGTTCCAAGGGAGGAGAACGACCACCGGTCATATGCTATAAATGTGGAAAAGAGGGACATATCAGCCCAAACTGTCCATAACAGTTCAAGGTATGCTATAATTGTGGAAAGGAAGGACATATCGCTTGAGATTGTACGATAGCGAAACCAAGTTCATCGGGGACGGTGACTCAAAAGGCTGCCCCAGAAAAGTCAAAGTCAACGGTTCCTGGAAGAGCGTTTGTCGTGACTGGTCAACATGCGAGGAACCCAAACGAGGTGATCACGGGTAAGCTAATCATAAATTCATGTGAAGTTTATACCTTACTAGATACCGATGCTACCCATTCATTTATTTCTCCTGCTTGTGCTCAACGTTTAAACTTGACTCCGGAGAAATTAGACCTTGATTTATCTATGGAGACTCCGTTAGGAGAAACTTTCATCACATCCACTGTTTATAAATCTTGTTTGATCCAAGTTGGTACCATCACCTTACCTGTTGACCTTATATCTTTAAAGATACTTGCATTTGACGTGATTTTAGGAATTGATTGGTTAACTACTCATCATGCCAAAATTGATTATTTTCGTAAGGTAATTAGTTTTCATATTCCTAATCAACCTGTTGTTCGAATTCAAGCAACAAAGCCATTAAAATCAATCACTGTCATATCAAGTTATAAAGCCATTCGTTTATTGAAAAACGGATGTCAAGCTTTCCTAGCCCATGTTATGGATTTGAATAAACGTCAAATTAGAATAATATTCCTGTTGTTAGTAACTTTCCTGACGTATTTCCTGAAGAACTTCCCGGTCTACCCCCAGAACGTGAAGTTGAATTCTTTATTGATCTTGAACCTGGTACAAAGCCCATTTTTAAACCCCATATCGAATGGCTCCTATTGAACTTCAGGAGTTAAAAGTCCAACTACAAGAGTTGTTGGACATCGGCTTCATTCGTCCTAGTACATCTCCTTAGGGTGCTCCTGTTTTATTTGTAAAGAAGAAAGACGGGAGTATGCGACTTTGTATCGATTACCGAGAATTAAACCATGTCACCATCAAGAATAGGTATCCGCTACCTCGTATTGATGACCTGTTTGACCAGTTACAAGGAGCATAATTCTTTTCAAAAATCGATCTTCGTTCTGAATATCATCAGCTGAAGGTTAAAACTGAGGATATTCCGAAGACTGCCTTTAGAACTCGGTACGGGCATTATGAATTCTTAGTCATGTCTTTTGGATTGACTAATGCTCCTGCGGCTTTCATGGATATGATGAACCGAGTATTCAAGGATTATTTGGATCAGTTCGTTGTTGTCTTTATTGATGACATCCTCATATATTCCAAAAGCCGTGAAGATCATGAGCACCATTTGAAGCTGGTACTCCAAAGGCTGCGTGAAAATAAGTTATATGCTAAGTTGAAGAAATGCGAATTCTGGCTTGAGGAAGTAGCATTTCTAGGGCACGTGGTGTCGAAACATGGAGTATCTGTGGACCCGGCGAAGATTGAAGCAATACAAAGCTGGGAGCAATCGAAGACGGTGACCGATGTACGTAGTTTTCTGGGCTTAGCTGGTTATTATCGGAGATTCGTAGAAGGGTTTTCTCGAATCGCTACCCCGTTAACTCAGCTGACTCGGAAGGATATCAAATTCGTATGGAGTGAAGAATGCGAGAAGAGTTTCCAAGAGCTTAAGAGGAGACTCATTTCGGCACCTGTTCTGACAATACCATCTGGTTCGGATGGATTTGTTATCTACAGCGATGCTTCAGGCAAAGGGTTAGGATGTGTTCTCATGCAACGTGGGAAAGTCATAGCCTATGCCTCGCGACAACTCAAAGAATATGAGAGGAATTATCCTACTCATGATCTAGAGTTGGCAGCAGTCGTTTTCGCGCTAAAGATCTGGAGGCACTATCTATATGGGGAGAAGGTGGAGATATATTCAGACCATAAAAGCCTCAAATATTTCTTCACTCAGAAAGAACTCAACATGCGGCAACGACGTTGGCTCGAGCTGTTAAAAGATTACGACCACACTATTCAATACCATCTTGGAAAAGCAAACGTGGTATCTGACGCGTTGAGTAGAAGATCATATGCAGGAACGAGTGCGATGATGTCAAGTATACGCGTAGAACCAACTTTAATCGATAAAGTTAAAGTTGCTCAAGCTACAGACCCGGAGCTGATGCGTATGAAGAAGAAAGTGCAAGAAAGTGCTATTCCAGAAGCAAGAATCGATGAAGAAGGAATACTTCGAGTCCACTCCAGACTTTGTGTTCCTAACGATTCTAATTTAAAGTACAAGATCATGATGGAGGCACACAATACACCATTTGCAATCCATCCTGGAAGTACTAAAATGTATCGTGATCTTCGACATACATTTTGGTGGAACAATATGAAGAGAGAGATTGCAAAGTTTATCTCGAGGTGTTTAACTTGTCAACGTGTAAAGGCGGAGCATCAAGTACCAAAGGGTCCATTGCAACCACTTGAGATTCCGAAATGGAAGTGGGAACACATTACCATGGATTTTGTTACGGGTCTTCCCACGGTTTCTCAAGGTATAAATGCTATTTGGGTTATAGTTGATAAATTAACCAAGTCTGCTCATTTCTTGCCGATACGGGAGACTTATTCCCTTGAACGTCTTGCTAGTATGTACGTGAATGAGATTGTAAGGTTGCATGACATGCCAGTATCCATAGTTTCAGATCGTGACCCAAGATTCACTTCAAGATTTTGGGTTAGCTTGCAAAAAGCTATGGGCACGGATTTACGGTTCAGTTCGGCATACCATCCTCAAACGGACGGGCAATCAGAAAGGACTATTCAAACTCTTGAAGATTTATTAAGACTTTGTGTCCTAGATTTCAAAGGAAGTTGGGATAAGTACCTACCATTGGTGGAATTCTCCTACAACAACAGTTATCAGGCAAGTATAGGTGTGGCTCCCTTTGAACCATTGTATGGACGAAAGTGTTACTCTCCAGTATGTTGGGATGAGGTGGGAGAAGCAACGTTGTTGGGACCAGAGTTGGTACGAATGACTATAGAGAAGATCCAAACGATTCGACAACGTATACAAACGACACAGGATCGACAAAAGAGTTATGTGGATCTTCATCGAAAGGACGTGGAATTTGACATTGGGGATCATGTATTATTACGTGTAGCTCCATGGAAAGGAGTTACAAGATTTGGAAAGAGAGGAAAGCTCAATCCACGATTTATTGGTCCATTTCAGATTCTTGATCGAGTAGGAAATGTGGCCTATAGACTTGCGTTACCTCCAAATATGTCTCGTGTTCATAATGTTTTTCATATATCTGTGCTTCGTAAATATGTGAAAGACCCGAACCATGTTATTGAGTTAGAACCGGACGAGATAGCTGAAGACTTAACGTACGAGGAGGTACCTGTCAAGATCATGGATAAGAAGGAACATGTCCTACGCACGAAGGTCATACCACAAGTTAAAGTTTTGTGGAGAAACCATGCTATTGAGGAAATGACCTGGGAGTTGGAAACGGAAATAAAAGCGAGGTATCCTCATCTTTTCGAAACACCAGGTACGTATGTCAATTTCGAGGACGAAATTTCATAAGGAGGGGAGGTTGTAAGACCCCAAATTATTAATAAATGAAATTTAATTCCTCTATTTATTATTTTGAAATAGTAAGGGTTGATTTGATTAATATGGTTAGTTATGGGTAAAATGCGCAAATATTTTAAATAAGCAAGTGGTCCTAAAATATTCATTATTATCGGGGAATATTTGTTTGGTCGTGGAATATTCTTGCTGTCGGGGAATATTCGTACGACGGCGCAGCCTTGTGTGGGCCCCATAACGGAAAGCGATTGGATGAAGAAAACGACAAAAATAAGTTGTTTATAAATAACGGCATAGTTGTTACCGTTAATACTGTTGGAATACCCGGTGGTTAAAACACGGTAATACGCGTAGCACACGGTATTGCACCAATTATTGATTCTTACGTAAGAAGGCACTACTCAATAATTGTTACAGTAATTACTGTTCAATATTGTATTTTATTGATTCAATAATTGCTGCGTTGATATTTTATATTACTGCTGTTTCAATAATTGTCACTACGCAGTATTTTTTATTATCGGAGCAATAATTCATATTATCTGAATAATATTATTAGATAACATTATTGGCAATGTCTAGAAAGTTCTGTCTAAGGAGAGGTTTGGTCATCTAATTGCGCGCCAGTAAGGAGAGATCCTTATTGGAAAGCCCCCTCTTTACTGGGAACGGCCTGGTTGCTAGTACTGTGATTTTGTAATATTATTTGCGTATAATTAATTATTAATTTATATGACGAGAAAAATAGTGATTTTATGTGGATATAGATAGAGAAAAATTTTAATGTGACAATTGTTGAAAATTAATATTTTATCTTTTTCTGATAAAATAATTCATTTAAATATATTATTTTAATAATATATTGATGGTGATATTTTTACAATGAATGTGGGATATATGAGTATATGAGGAGGAAGAGTATTTTTGTGGCATTAAATGATTAACACATGTTTTGTGTGTTGGTGGACATAATTCTTGATCGAAAATTTATTATTGACTATAAAATCGCCCGTTTGTGAATTTCGGTCAATTTCTGTTTGGAATTTGGAAAAACTTTCTTCTGCGAAGTTGTAGAGAATTAAATTTCCTATAAAAACTCGCGAGATTCGAATTTTCTGATAAAAGGGCTATTTATTATGAATTATTGAAGTTCTGAAGTTCCGAAATAATTGATTTTTGGAAGTTTTATTTATTATTTTGAAGAAAAACGTTTTTTGGCATTTAAGTGGGCTAACATGTGATATAAATGGGCTGAGATCAGATGTCTAGAGGTGGGCTAAGGAAAATTTGATAAATATATTATTATTATATTAAATTTTCTGCTTTGGTGTTCTAAGCATTTTCCTATAAATAGGGTACTTAGGTTAGAATTGAAATCACACTAGAAACACAAGTTTATCTCTATTTCTCTCTCTATAACGAGCGTATTCTTGTAAGTATTTGATACTTTGAGTGTTGCTTTACGGTGCAAGTTTCCTTCAGCACTATATCTAGTATTCTAGTCAGAAGTACCGTCTTTCCGAGGTAAGGAATGTTATTTCTTCTAAAATGATATTATTTTCTTCAATATCATTATGCCGAAGTATTGATCTGAATTTTTATCAAATTTGGAACTTTTTCATATCGGGGTTACTATTCATGAGTTACTATTCACGAGTTACTATTCACGAGTTACTATTCACCGAAAAATAAAATTTTCTTCTTTTCGTCCAAATATCTATTCTGGATACTAGCTTTGATTGTATCCATGTTTTGATCATTCTTGAATTTTACTTCACTATGATAAGGTATTTTTGGACATGGATAAATCGAAATACGAATCCTTAATATTTGTTATTTTGCTTCACTGGATTCGTTTTTTTTAAAATATTTTTCATCATCCTCAGTCTTAAATGATGATATAACTGAATATCTTTGGCCTGTAGTGCAAAGATGAATAATTTCTGATGAATATCTTTGGCCCGTAGTGCAAAGATGAACATGTGTTGAGGTGAACATGACCAACTGATGGATATCTTTGGCCTGTAGTGCAAAGATGACTATTTGATTCAAGATATTTATTGCTTGATGTTACAGGGATAAAATGTTGATGATGGGCTTTTAAATTCATAGATAATCGTAGATTTCATTCTCTACGTAACTTCTCTATGAATTATTATTTTCCGCTGCGAATAATGAATTAAAACTTGTTGTCTATTGTATTCTATTAAATTTTTCCCTGTTGAAGACTAACGATAATTTGTTGTATATTATCTTAGTCATAATATTCTTTACTGGGCTAGTTGAGCTCACCCTTTTCCTTGTTCCATTTTCTTCTCAGGAGGCGAGAATGTAGCAGGTACTAGTCGGGGTATGGAATGAAGGTTCTAGGAAGTTGTTTTAGTAGTCCTCACCATTTTTTTTTGTAAAATATTGTTCCAATAATTGTAATGAGGACTTATTTGAGTGTGGATATTGTCTATATGACAATATTTGTATTTACACTCACAGTTTTTATGTTGTATTAGTAAAGTTGTAGTTGTTTCTGTACCATGTATTTGACGACTCAAAATGGGTTGGATGGAATGGACCTATTTTGGGGGCGTTACAAAAGATATATGTGTCGGTCAAAGTAGTGACCAGAAACTGTTCTTGAACATTTCTGGAAAACCCAGAAATGTTCATAAACAGACTGTTAACCCATGTTTGACCTTGCATAACTTGGATCCCATTACGTATCTTGGTTGTCTTAAGACTCTAATATGTAGTCTTCATATCAATCTACAGCAACAAAACATCAACTGGGCCAAAACATCAAAAACCGGCGAGATCAGAAGCTTTAAAAATCTTGTCAGAACCACCTGGGAAATTTGGGCTGCCCAAATTTTCAATTTTTCGTGGTCGATCAACTGACTTTGACCACGATTATCTTACAACCTATGCATGATCTGGTCCTACTAAAAGTTTTAGAACACAGATCTCACAGCATACAACAAGATCCAACATTGAAACAACAAAAACACGTAACAACAAAAGATCTATGAGGTCTGACATTTGACTATCAGACCTAAAAATAATATTTTCTAGATTTCAAAAATTTTCAAATTCGTGCACTTTGATGTTATTGATCCATCAACTACCAACCTAGATCAACTATATGGACTCCAAACAATATGTTTACCATACAAAAACTAACATCTAACATGGAATCAAAGATCAAATTTCTTGGTTAGGGTTTATACCTTTATGCTTTGATTTCTGGAATTGGGCTTTTGATTTGTTGTTGGTGATCATGGGGCTGTGTTTTGGGACTCATATACTACCATATTTCGAAGCTTTTAGAGAGAGAGGGTCTAGGATGATTGTTGAGCAAAATCAAGTTACCAAATGAATTATTTCTCTCTCCAATCTATTTATCTAGCAATGCAATGCAATATAAAATCTAATCTAGCTGTCAAATAGAGCTGAAATGCTAAGATTTATTAAGTCAAGGAGTGGGTATGGTTTGGTCACAAACTACAAATTTCTAGATTTACAAGTTACACTAAATAATACACACAAGGGCATTTTAGTCATTTCCTTTTATTTCGAGAATTTTCATTTGTTACAAACCCTTAAGGTTTAGGGTTTGAGCAATCTAGGGTTTAGGGTTTAGAAAAAAAATTGATTTTAGGATTTCCAAATTAAGTTTTAAAAATAGAAATTTTAATATTTCTAACTTATAATTAGAATTTTCTAATTATATAAAATTTTCTTAATCATAACCTAAATCTTGGTAATTAGGATTAACATTTCCTAATTAAAATCGTTAATTAAGCAATTAGGGTCAAAATCACGGATTAGGATTTATAAAATAAATATTAGAGTTTCTAGAAGTTTATATTTCTAATTATTAATTAGGGTTTACCTAATCAATATAAAATTATATAATACATAACATACATCCTATATCACAGTTATCTACAGTGTCGAACTCAACTTGAGTTTTAAATTAGGATTTTCCGTTTAGCAATTAGCTAAATATTATTTAGGGTTTCTAATTCAAGAAATTAGGGTTTTAATTTACAATTAATGCCTCCTATATTTAGGGTTTTTCCTAATTAGCATCAAATATTCATAATACACATCATACACCACATAACACAGTATCTTAACAGATTTTAAAGTCTAATATGACTTCGAAATTAGGGTTTAACAGTAATACTAGGGTTTTGACATTATACACATAATTCGACCGACATTATCGGCCCACACCCATACAGTACATATTTATAGCACTGAAAAATTAAAATATAATATTATTATATTATTATTCTTATTCATTGATAAAAAAATCTAAGATTAGGGTTTGGATTCCATATCTGATTTATTATTCATATATAACATTATTAATTAAGTTAAAATAATTAACTTAATTAATCTTGCATAAATTCATATAATAAAATAAATAATTATTATAATAATTCTAAAAGTCATTTCATATATTATTTAAATAATATATAATTATATTTTCAAGAAAAATAATTAATAACAACATTTCTACTATAAAATTAATTATTAAAAGAATATAATTTTTTAATAGTCAATAATTCTAAAATAAAAATTATTTGTAAACATTCATATAATAAATATATTTTTATCTATTACATAAATACAAACACACATTATCTTGTACAAATTCTCATCCCTAAATAAAAAAAAATTATACGCAAAATTCCTGATTTATTTATATAAAAAATATCGGGTTGTTACATTCACCCTCCCTTATAAAGATTCGATCCCCGGAATCACCGTTTTAAAACCTATACATACTAGGGTACATATCATACACAAACTTTGCAAGTAAATCTTGATCATTGCTTGATCAAACTGATCTTTAACTATACACATAAAGCTTATCTTTCTGATTAAACGAAAATTTGATTTCTAAAAGAACTCAAATTTCTCCCTCAAAATTTCTTTATAAACTAATTTACTATATATAAGAAAATAATATATAAAAAAAATAAAATTGGTTCGAGTAATACCTGGAGTTGCATCCCCGCTGCCACGATATCTTGAACGGTCATATTGAAGACGCTTGCGGTTGATTTCGTTGGTTTGATTGTTGATGTTGGTCCCGTTGTTGCCCATGTCCTGCTACCTTTTTCCGTTTTCGCATTACTTGCTTCCTTTCTCCTTCCTGAACAGTCTTTCACCTTATATTCCATTTATCCACACTGAAATCACGCAGACTTGCCCTTTATCTTCTTTCCTTTTATCGTATAGGTGACAAAACTATCTTTTGTCCCTTCGTTATCTTAGCTATCACAAATGCTTCCACCGGGTCAGTTGATCCTCTAAATCCTGGCGGTCTGATTGCCTTGAAGTCTTTGACGTTCGTCGATCGATTATCTGGCTGATCTTCCGGCGACTGGTATTCCGTTCTGCATAGCTTGATCGTCCATATTCGCAAAATTCTGTATCGGGTCTGGTTGTCATCCAGCTTTGCTGACAGGTTCTTCTGT
The DNA here is from genome assembly GCA_016801055.1 of Panax notoginseng. NCBI lineage: Eukaryota > Viridiplantae > Streptophyta > Magnoliopsida > Apiales > Araliaceae > Panax > Panax notoginseng. The sequence continues at coordinate 122,724,110 of CM029022.1, forward strand.
CCGTGTATTTCGTTTTCCTTTCCTTGGCGGTATTATCACAATTTATTCTTTATTCTAAGCCTTAACGTATAACACAAAACTTTCTATTCAAATAGTCATGTACTTAAAATATTAGATTTTGAAAATTTTGGTTTTCTGCATTAACCAGTATACAGCTAAATAGCTATTATCTTTACACCAACTTATTTCATTAATCCATTATAGACTCATATTCATAACACTTGACATACTATAGCACATACAGATTTAATCATCCGCTATCCCTTTGTGACTCAGAAGTCGGGAATCGCTGACACAACTTATTCAAATTTGAAAAACATTACCTTATATAAACATACCTATAATATACATAACATAACATAGAATCATACCTATTCAAGTAATACTAGTACTACTTATTTCTTACGCATTCACTAATGATCAGTTGCTTAGTATTCTATATAGTCTCATCATCCTCAATAATCCATTCACACCTAACTACACCTAGTTCGTCCAACCTACCATACATTATGAGTTTAAGAACTCACCACAAACATACGAGTTTAAGAACTCGACATTAACCACATATTCTTTAATTATACTTTACCTTTCAGTTATACTATCGTTTCAGGGTCTGGTACTATACTTTTCAAAATAACCACCCCATTGAGGCAGCTTTCAATGTGAGCCTCTATTTCAGCTATTGGCTTTGATATTGGCTCGGTTATAGAGCTTGACTTCTTCTTTACAATTTGAGGGTATTCTAATCCTTTTCTAACTGAAATGTACACCACTAAGTTATCCTGATTACCAACTAATATATACACACAACAAATAATAGTTTTATACAAGTTATATTTGATTTTGTTTGACGATGAATTTACTCAATTCATCTCCATTAAAACTCTATTTGAGTTATTTATATTTTCAACGTTTCCCTCTGTTCTAAGGTTATAGCCTAAGGTCTAACCCACCTAAGGTTTCTAACCCTAAGCTCTGATACCAACTTGTGAAGACCCCGAACGCAGGTACTTGAAACCCGAACTCGGTTCATCACGATACTATTTCTATGAGCGAAATAATACTAATAATAACAATAATATAAATATCAAACTTAACTTACACTTATCATAGTCTAATCCCAAGTATGTAACCTTTAAACATTCATTACAAACCATGATAGATAATATATATCATACTTCTCTTAATAACATTAAACTATTACATAAGATAACGTTCATTCATTCATTCAGCGACCTTTCTCTTTTCTTGTTCTTAGCAGAGCTCTCTGATCGTTCACACTTAGCTAAAAATATTTAAATTAAGCAAGGATGAGTATTTGAGTGCCCAGCAAGTAATAGCAATTATATATATATAATCTGAAAGAATTTAAATGTTTTCTTTGTACTATTCTTCTACAACAAGTCAATAGTTGTGAAGTATTCTGAACCGATAATAATAACATAACAACTCTCTTTCAAATTTTTAAAACTACATAATGACTATAACTGGGGTTATGGTGACATGCCATGAACATTGTTTTTATTTTTGAAAAGGTTAAACAGAAATTCATCTGTAAACCGTCATAACTTACGGGCGTTAGGTTGTACTTCCCATGGGCCCTGTATTGATCAATACTACATTAAACAACGATAGGATCGTTCACTCTGTTTCGCCTTGGGCACATAAAAGTTTTCCCGTGTAGGGATGTTCATACTTGTCTGGGTTCTAAATCAAAGATTTTATCTTGTTAAACAATAATCTATAATTCAACATATATGTATACGGGTAATTGACAAAGGTATATCAACATGTGATAAAATATAATGATTATCCAAGTGGGGACACTTGTTTAACCATTTCTAGAAATTAACGAACAGAATATATCTGTACAGTAATAATATAATTTAGAAACATTCTTACTCATGTCCATTGCATAAAAAAAATGCAAAGGTAAGATACTTGCCTGAAGTGTTGCTTACAGTTTGAAATTTAAATTTATCGCTTATCTCACGACCTATCATTAATCAGATCATTCGTTCGATTAGAACAATATACTATAACACATAACACTGCTTATTGTAGTTAGCACATACCCTAATCACATTGGCACACAGTTTTAACAACCATTGAATCACAAATAATCACTTATCTAATCACGTTATCTAAGTCCAGATCAATTTATGAAACATGTCGGTGTACCGACAGCTTTATCGGGTAATTACCGAGTCTAAGACTCTGTCCTGTAACTCAATATCCGTACGTATCAGTCATATTATTTTTAAATGACTTATAATAATTTTTAAATTTTTATTATGATTTATCATGAATTTTCAAATATCGGAATCATTATTAAATGATTTAAATACTAATCAATTCTATTATCATTAATATTTAATTAATATTAAACTATTAATGAAACCATTGCCAAAATATTAAAGATATTTATAATAACTTAAAATACTTTTAAAGTATTAATATTACCCTTAAATGATTTTTAAAACATTCAAAATTATTTTTAAATAATTATCATTAATATTAAAGTATTAATGAACTATTTATTAAAATATTAAAAGTCATTAATTATAACTTGAAATATTTTTAAATCGATAAAACCATTTTAAAACTATTTATTTAATATAATTATTAAATAAATCTAATATCATTTAATATTAAATTAATATAATTTATTAATAAAATTATCCTTTAAATATTAAAAGTTATATTTTATAACTTAAAATATCTTTAAACACTTTATTTTCATTTAAAATGATTTTTCTAATATTAAAATCATTTTTAAACTAATTTATTTAATATAATTATTAAATAACTTTAATATCATTAATAATAATTAATTAATAAAATTTAACTTTAAATATTGAAAGTTATATTTTATAACTTATAATATTTTTAAATGATTTTTCTAATTTTAAAATCATTTTTAAACTAATTTATTTAATATAAGTATTAAATAAATTTAATATCATTTAATATTAAAATATTAATATTTTTCATGACAAAATATCAAAAGTCATTTTTTATAACTTAAATAACCTTTAAATCATTTTTCTATAATTTTTATATCATTAATTCTATTTTTCATAATTTATTTAATACATTTATTAAATAACTTAATTACCATTAATATTAATTAATTAATGAAATTTCATCGCAAAATATTGAAAGTTATCAAAAATAACTTAAATTATTTTCTTATACCATAATATAATTTTAAATAATTTTTCATGTAATAAAATTATTTTAAAATAATTTATTTAATATTATAATTAAATAAATTAAATATTTTTAATATTCCAAAAATATTAAATATTTATGAAATATATTAAAAATAATTAAAAACTAATTTTTGGAATTTAAAATAATTTTTAATAATTTATTTTGTATTTTTAATAATTAAAAACTATTTATTTCTATTTATTTAATTAATATATTAATTTCTTAAATAAACTGTCGCTAAAAGGGCCCTATAGCGACAGAACCGTCGCTATAGGTGTTCTTGCCGTTCTTGATGGAAACTCATAAAATCATGTCAGTTACAAAGCTACCCGGTTTAACCATCAATAGGTTTTAAAATGTGATGATTCTGGGCATACGCTTGGTCAGATCTTGTAGTAATCGTGCAATACTACAAGTTTCAACCATAAACATGAACAGACAACATGATACAAAAGAGATCTGAGCCTTCAAAAATCGTGTCAGGCGAGTTCTTGAGGTTCTGGGTTGCCCAGAATCTCAAGGGTCCTACTTTGACGCTTTATAATTTTCAGTATGTGTCTAGTTTGTGCAATTCAGTGGTTCTAACTTGTAGTCCGGATGTCAAAGTACAACCAAATAATATCCTATCATCATAACATTAACATAAGAAAGATATATGTGTCGGTCAAAGTAGTGACCAGAAACTGTTCTTGAACATTTCTGGAAAACCCAGAAATGTTCATAAACAGACGGTCAACCCATGTTTGACCTTGCATAACTTGGATCCCATTACGTATCTTGGTTGTCTTAAGACTCTAATATGTAGTCTTCATATCAATCTACAGCAACAAAACATCAACTGGGCCAAAACATCAAAAACCGGCGAGATCAGAAGCTTTAAAAATCTTGTCAGAACCACCTTGGAAATCTGGGCTGCCCAAATTTTCAATTTTTCGTGGTCGGTCAACTGACTTTGACCACGATTATCTTACAACCTATGCATGATCTGGTCCTACTAAAAGTTTTAGAACACAGATCTCACAGCATACAACAAGATCCAACATTGAAACAACAAAAACACGTAACAACAAAAGATCTATGAAGTCTGACATTTGACTGTCAGACCCAAAAATAATATTTTCTAGATTTCAAAAATTTTCAAATTCGTGCACTTTAATGTTATTGATCCATTAACTACCAACCCAGATCAACTATATGGACTCCAAACAACATGTTTACCATACAAAAACTAACATCTAACATGGAATCAAATATCAAATTTCTTTGTTAGGGTTTATACCTTTATGCTTTGATTTCTGGAATTGGGCTTTTGATTTGTTGTTGGTGATCGTGGGGCTGTGTTTTGGGACTCATATACTACCATATTTCGAAGCTTTTAGAGAGAGAGGGTCTAGGATGATTGTTGAGCAAAATCAAGTTACCAAATGAATTATTTCTCTCTCCAATCTATTTATCTAGCAATGCAATGCAATATAAAATCTAATCTAGCTGTCAAATAGAGCTGAAATGCTGAGATTTATTAAGTCAAGGAGTGGGTATGGTTTGGTCACAAACTACAAATTTCTAGATTTACAAGTTACACTAAATAAATACACACAAGGGCATTTTAGTCATTTTCTTTTATTTCTAGAATTTCCATTTGTTACAAACCCTTAAGGTTTAGGGTTTGAGTAATCTAGGGTTTAGGGTTTGGAAAAAAAATTGATTTTAGGATTTCCAAATTAAGTTTTAAAAATAGAAATTTTAATATTTCTAACTTATAATTAGAATTTTCTAATTATATAAAATTTTCTTAATCATAACCTAAATCTTGGTAATTAGGATTAACATTTCCTAATTAAAATCGCTAATTAAGCAATTAGGGTCAAAATCACGGATTAGGATTTATAAAATAAATATTAGAGTTTCTAGAAGTTTATATTTCTAATTATTAATTAGGGTTTACCTAATCAATATAAAATTATATAATACATAACATACATCCTATATCACAGTTATCTACAGTGCCGAACTCAACTTGAGTTTTAAATTAGGATTTTCCGTTTAGCAATTAGCTAAATATTATTTAGGGTTTCTAATTCAAGAAATTAAGGTTTTAATTTACAATTAATGTCTCCTATATTTAGGGTTTTTCCTAATTAGCATCAAATATTCATAATACACATCATACACCACATAACACAATATCTTAACAGATTTTAAAGTCTAATATGACTTTGAAATTAAGGTTTAACAGTAATAGTAAGGTTTTGACATTATACACATAATTCGACCGACATTATCGGCCCACACCCATACAGTACATATTTATTGCACTGAAAAATTAAAATATAATATTATTATATTATTATTCTTATCCATTGATAAAAAAAATCCAAAATTAGGGTTTGGATTTCATATCTGATTTATTCTTCATATATAACATTATTAATTAAGTTAAAATAATTAATTTAATTAATCTTGCATAAATTCATATAATAAAATAAATAATTATTATAATAATTCTAAAAATTATTTCATATATTATTTAAATAATATATAATTATATTTTCATGGAAAATAATTAATAACAGCATTTCTACTATAAAATTAATTATTAAAAGAATATAATTTTATAATAGTCAATAATTCTAAAATAAAAATTATTTGTAAACATTCATATAATAAATATATTTTTATCTATTACATAAATGCATACACACATTATCTTGTACAAATCCTCATCCCTAAATAAAAAAAAATTATACGCAAAATTCCTGATTTATTTATATAAAAAAATATCTGGTTGTTACACACAACACCAAATAATGCAAATTAGAAACTCTTTTCTAATTTTATTTTGCCTTGGCCAAGGACTACTGGGTTGTCATTTATTGAATCACATATGACATTTCTCTTCTTTTACTAGAAGTGGTAGATTCTTTATTGATCATACATTATCTCCATGTATGACTTATTATACCCAAACATACCCTTTGATATACCCAAAGGGTCTTAAGAAATAAATCAAAGTATAATTCATCTTACACAAGATACTATGATGATCTCAAATTCAAGGATCACTTGTACTACTATCACTACAAAAATTCCTATTGACAGGTAAGTAAAACTCCAGTAGGTATTCCTTAGCGAGCCACGTTCAGTAAACTTATTCTCTAATAAGCACCTACATACTTGATTTAGTGTCTCCACATAAATGATCATGAGATCAATCATCCTCATCCAATGAGCAAGCAACGTATGTACCAATCTATCCAGATTTACTAATCCCCAATTTAGTAATCCAACGATTGGGAACTATTTTAGTTTTCAGCTTTCTAAAAATTTAGATCTCATTAAAATGACCATCATTATTATTCTAAAATCATTGCTTAAAACTATGAGTTTATAACATATTATAAAATAACATTATGTAGGTAATTATAAGCCTTTAATAAATTAATATTTTCTATTAATAAATGAATAAGATTGTTACAAAGTATATGCTTTATCATCAATCATGATTGGCTTGTGTGCATACTACTTTCAATCTCCCACTTGCACTAAAGCCAATCGCCATGGTATCTCATACCCTTCTTCTCTAAGTGACGATTATCCTGCTATTGGATAAGCATTAGTAAATGGATATGTAATATTAGTCTTGAGAGTCCACTATCTCTATAGTGATTTTCCATCTTTCAATGATTCCTATAATCAAATGAAAGTGTCACAACACATGTTTAGATCCAAGATGAGACTTAGGAACTATTCCTAGTTCTGTAATGAACTTTTCATCCAAACAATTAACTTGCAGCTTCATTTATAGCTATATACTTTGTCTTTATCACTAAACCAGTAACTATTTGCCGTTTGAAACCTTTCCAATTCATTGCACCACTTGTTCAAGGTAACCCTTTACCTTAAAGTGAATTTTCTGTCGTCTTGGTCTGTCTGAAAAACTTGAGTCTGTTAAGTCCTCTAGTTTTAACTTAGACCCACCATAAACATGATCACATCCTTAGTACCGGTTAAGTACTTTAAGATATTTTTCATTGACTCACAATGAACTTCTCAAGAATATGACTGATTAACATCAGGTCTCGTATATTTCATTGCATGCATGATAGTTACTCATGCGATCTCTCTTTTATGAGTCTATGGGGACTATTAAGAGAGATACACTCCAGGGCTTATTAACATGAGACATTCCATGGAGTTTGTCATGCTAAACGACTTTAGCATCAAATGAATATACGTTTCTTAGGTTAAGTCGAGCATCCTCTTAAATCTATCTATATAGATTTTTATCCCCAATTACGATACACTTCCCAAATCATTCATGGAGGAATGTTTAGACAACTTTATCTTTACTGATTGTAGCATTGATATGTTATTCCTTATCCACAGTATATCCATATATAATACTAGGAATATCACGACGCTCCCATTGACCCTTTTGTACACACTAGGTTCATTCTTGTTTTTGATAAAATCAAACTCTTTTGATTGTCTCATCAAAACAAATGTTCCATATTTGAGAAACTTGCTTCAATCCATTTCTCTGAGTGTCTAAAACTCTTACCTCATCGTATGTAACTGGATCATTATCATCATCTATGATGCGTACCTCATCATCATCATCCATGATGAATTCATACCTCCCAGGTATCTTCGGTACAATTCCAGATTTTTTATTCGGTTGTGGTATAATAGTTCTGTCTACAAGTTCCTCTTATTTGACTTATAGTATTTTGTGATTCTTGAACTCTTCAATATTCTATTATCCTCCCACTAGCCCCTTCAATGATGAACATCTTTATCTTAGAAGGCAGCGTGTTTCGCAACAAACACCTTTTGCTAAGTAGGATTATAGAACATATACCAAAAACTTACTTTAGGATGTCCCACAAATCTGTACTCGTCAAATCTTGTCCCAAGCTTGTCCTTTGAGACCTTCACATAAGTTGGACAACCCCTTATCTTAACATACTTAAGATTAGGAATCCTCCTTGTCCATAACTTTTATGGAGTCTTGTGGCCGGATTTTGAGGTTACCTTTTCGTAGATATGCAACCATTTCTAGGACATTACCCCAGAAGGATGCTGGAATATCGGTAAAATCATTATGGACCGCACCATGTCCAACAAGGTACGATTTTTCCTTTCAGATACATCAATCAATTATTGCGTATCAGGAGGCGTCCATTGTGAGAAAACCATTTGAGATGATCTAAAAACTTATTGCACAAGTATTTATTCCTTGATCTAATCAAAGAATCTTAATACTTTACCAATTTATTTTACTTATGAAATCTTTGAACCTTTCAAATAATTCACACTTGTATTTCAGTAAATACACACATTCAACTCTTTGAATGATCATCTCCTTTTCTTATACTAGTTTGTTCAATTTGCAAAATTATTTTCACGTAAGTCAAGTATACAAAAATTCATCAAGTAATATTCCAGTTCTATACAAAACATTATTATTATAAATAGAACAACAATTGTTCTTAAATATAATACCAAAGATTTTTTTGTCCAACAACAAAATAGAAATAATGTTTCTAACAAGTACTGGAATACAATAACAACTTATTGACTTAATAGATTTTCCCGTAGGCATTGCTAAACTATAAGTTCCTATGGCTAATGCAACAACCTTTGCTTCATTTCTCACACATAGGATTACTTATCTTTGTTTAGCTTTCTACTTCAGCTTGGTCCCTTTATAAATCTATATTTATGATAACCAAAGTCGGTATCCAATACCCAAGTAGAACCTTGACTTAAAGAAAAATTTATTTTAAATCATGAACAAAATTATATTTGTAACCGAAACTTCACTAAGCTTCTTCTGGTTAGCCTCTGCAAGATGCTTCTTGCAGTTTCTTTCTAGTGTCCAGGCTTATTGCAGTGAAAGTAAACTTCATTGCTATCCGTATCAGTTTTGTTCTTATTATCCTCTGTTTTTGCCTTTTTTTACCTTCTTTGAATTGTTCTTCTTTTTAGAAGATCCTTTGGCCCCTACTAGTAAGACTTGGTCTTTCTTGGTTGGAAAGTGACTTTTAATATTTTTCAACATGTTAAGCAAATCAACGAAGTTGATATCTAGCTTGTTCATATGAAAAAATCATAACAATTGTGAGAAGGAGTCCCGGAGTAACTGGAAGATCAAATCTTGACTCAATTTTTCATCCATGACAAAACTGTTGTCCTAATTGTTCAATCAAATTGATCTTGTTTAGGACATGTGTTTGTACTGTAGTGTCGTTGGTCATTCTAGATCGGAAGAGCTCCTTAGATATCTGATATCTATTAGTCATACTTTCCTCACCATCAACTACTTGATGTGCATAAATATAGTAGGAGCATCCATAGTTTCATGCTGACGCTGATGCTCGTTACTCATGGATGCGAGCATGATGCATTGAGCCAACTGTGCATCATCTTGCCACTTTCTAAAAGTAGCAATCTCTTCCTCAGAGGTATTGTCTGCAACCATTGCAGGGATAGGCATATTAAGGACATAAGATAGCTTTTCAGCAATGAGAACTTTTCTCAAATTCCTTAACCAATCCGTTTAATATGGTTCGGTTAAATAACATCAAATATGTTTCGCAATGATGGTAATTTTAGACATTATAAAATTTTGTAAATGAATTTGTAGTTAATAACATTTTAGCATACATTCTTTTATTAATTACCAAAATAAATTAGGTCTTATTTTAAATTGATATCTCCCACTATTTTCTTCAAACTATATTACCCTCACTTATATAGTTGGCAAATTCTAATTAAAGATATGCTAGTGAGAATAAGGATCTCATTTCAAATGTATATAGCCTTGTGTGTGCACAACAAACTATATATAAATAAATAGGTAGACAACTCTTGTCAATTACATCAACTATGTAACTCTTTGTATTTTGCCTCTTAAATCATAATGGTCAAGTGTGTGCACATCCGAACTAAAATAATTTAAGTTAAGTCAGACCCAGCATTTCTATATAAGTGAAGAGAAAACTACAGCCCTTATGTGTGCACAACAAAAGTAGTAATGTTCAATTCCTTATAAACATCATATGTAATAAAAATAACATCTTAAATATTTAATACTTGCCTTGTGTGTGCACAACAAACTCATATTAAATATTCAATACTCTATTGTTTCTATCATGCTAGAAGGTGACGTTCGATATTCCAAATATCTTTAAACGTTACAACTTAATATAAAATATTTGAGGGGTTTGTTATTAATTTGTCTCATCTTGTTTAGCGCGCATGCATATATATATATATATATATATATATATATATATATATATATATATATATATATATATATATATATATGTATAGTATAAGCATGCACATATAGATTACTATATTCTACCCAGATTAATTATGGACTTTATTCTAGTTTGGTTCACTAGAGCCACCAAGTGAACCAAAAGGTCAAACCTAGGGGGTGCAAGAATTAATATTTAAATATAACTATTACATTTAAACTCGGGCTCCATTACAAACGGGTCTTCAAATGCTCCTTGCTCCTTGATCTCCAATTCTTCAAAATTAATTCTAACTATTCCTATTACAAAACTATTTAAAATAAATAGAAACCTTGATCAGCAGTCAAGGGGAAGTACATAGGAGGGAGTTAGAATTTACATTAAGAAAAAATTAGAGAAGACGAGGTACGCAGACCCCATTTAATAAACACATACATTCATGCATCCAACTAAAATAAAATCCAATCACATTGGTCAATAGTCCATAATCAATCACATTTATTATCATACACATCACTATATGCATCAATAAATAACATTCATCTCATAAATAATAAACATTCAATATATATATTGATATCATTTAATGGACAAATTTAGTTAGCATAAAATCTAATTTTAAATCAAAATAAACTCCTTTATTTTAATCCAAATTTAAATCAAAATAAACTTCTTTTATTTTAATTTACCCTATTTCAAATAAAATAAACTATTTTATTTTAATCAAAATTTTTAATCAAAGTAAACTCCTTTATTTTAATTAATTATGAAATTCAATTCCAAGTAAAAAATCTTTATTAAAGGAAACACAGATTCTTTTCCTATTCACAAATAAACTCCTTTATTCTAAATAATATGATATCTTATTTCATATCTAAATAAACTCATTTATTTAAGGAAATACAGATTCTCTTTCCTATTCACACATAAATTCTTTTATTTTGAATAATATGAAATCTTATTTCATATCTAAATAAACTCTTTTATTTAAGGAAACATGGAATCTAATCTCAACTCTAATTAGTTATCATGGAATCCAATTCCAACTCTAATTAGTTAGCATGAAATTTAAATTTAAGATTAAAATAAACTCTTTTATTTTAATATTAAAATAAACCTTTTATTTAATATTAAAATAATTTTTTTATTTTAATTATAAAATAATTAAGAATATTATATATATATATATATATATATATATATATATATATATAATAATAATAATAATAATAATAAATATATATAATATACATCATATATATCATATTTCATATAAAATATATATACGAAATTTTGTTAATATGATAATATATATATATATATATATATATATATATATATATATATATATATATATATATATATATATATATATATATATAATAAGTAATCAAGAATCTTAACTTTATGAATCATGTATGAATCCTGCAACATATCCTGGCCACGTGGGAGTGTTAATCAAGTTAACTATGCTAAGTTGCTAAGTATCAGGCCACCCACCACGCGAATCACGGATACGACACAACAAAATTCAGTTCGCGAATAACAGATTTTGCGAATTGATTTTTATTTTTTTAAAATAAATTTTATACAAAAAATTATAGTCAATTAAATTGTTCTAAACACATATCAATATACATATTAAATTAAAATAATTAATAATTTGTACAAAGGTTTGGTTCTGATGCCACTGTTAAGTTTGTAATATTCATGAACGTAATCAAATTGCATAAATTAAGCGGAAACGTGGAAAAACTGAGTTTTAAAATTTTACAAACCATATACCCGGATCATTCTTTATACACAATTATTAATTAAACGAAAAGATAAAAAACAAGAATCATACCCTTGAAGATTCGAGCTTCCTCAGGTACGAGTTCACATCCAAATCCTTTCGCGTTCAACTTGAATCCACCTGGTTTGGTTCCTTCCTTTGATCAACGTTAGCCACCCAAGTGTTTGGCCTCTAGAGGTGATCCACCAAGAAAGAACAAAAATTCAATAAGATGGGTGTTTGGCAAAACCTTAGTTTTTCTATCTCTCATAGAAAATGAGTATACTCTCCCAACTATTGGAATCACGTATATTGATATCTGATATAAGACTCCTCTTATAAAGATATCAGTTTACCCTTTTAATCTAATTAGAAAATAGGGTATTATTTATTTAATTAAACTCTTTTAATTAAATGGGCTCCCTAATCTTATTAGGGATAATTAATTAAACTTCTTTAACTAATTTTCCCTCCTAATCCTATTAGAAATAAATTAGAGTACTTATATTAAATTAATTCCTAAACTCTTTTAGAAATTAAAATAATAATAATTGTAATAATATTAATAAGACTCATCTTACTAATTTATATTTAATATTTTTAAAATATTAAATAATAAATATTAAACTATTTAATTTATTCTATCACCATAGATTAAATTAAATATACTTAACATATTATTACGATTATGCCATTAACTTCGTAAATAATTATTTTTCCTTTTATGGTGCGACCCTTTAGGTTCTCCATATTAAATTAGTTGTGAATAAATCAATTAGAACAATTATAATCTTATTTAAATAAATAAATTAAACAATTAATTTATTTAAATAAATAATATTTATTCTACAATAAGGATAAGTCTCCCTAGCGATTAACGACTTTCAGATAATATAGATTTTAACATTAATCATAAAAGAACCTTTGAGTAAATAGTTATCGTACAATTCAATCCTTCCACCATACAATATCCCAATTAAATATAAGACATGAAATTACTGTCAAGTCTTATTTTATTTAATTATATGTATTTCGATCCTTAAATGCATAACACCAAATAATACAATTTAGAAACTCCTTTCTAATTTCAGTTTGACTTGGCCAAGGACTACTGGGTTGTCATTTAGCGAATCACATAGGACATTTCTCTTCTTTTACTAGAAGTGGTAGATTCTTTATTGATAATACATTATCTCCATGTACGACTTATTATACCCAAGCATACCCTTTGATATACCCTAAGGGTTTTAAGAAATAAGTCAAAGTATAATTCATCTTATACAAGATACTTTGATGATCTCAAGTCCAAGGATCACTTGTACTACTATCACTACAGGAATTACTATTGACAGACAAGTAAAACTCTATTAGGTATTCCTTAGCGAGCCACGTTCAGTGAACTTATTCTCTAATAAGCACCTACATACTTGCTTTAGTGTCTCCACATAAATGATTATGAGATCAATCATCCTCATCCAATGAGCAAGTAATATATGTACCAATCTATCTGGATTCACGAATCCCTAATTTAGTAATCCAACGATTGAGAACTATTTTAGTTTTAAGCTTGGTAAGAATTTAGATCTCATTAAAATGATCATCATCATTATTCTAAAATCATTGCTTAAAACTATGGGTTTATCACATATTATAAAACAGCATTATGTAGATAATTATAAGCCTTTAATAAATTAATATTTTTTATTAATAAATGAATAAGATTGTTATAAAGTATATACTTTATCATCAATCATGATTGGCTTGTGTGCATACTACTTTCAATATGATGCAGGGAATAGAAGATAATACATACATTCCTAAATACATCATAATCTATATACATCATCTCTGTACAGCTAAAAATACAGGGAAATGGGGCACAGACGCCCTACTACTAACAGAGGCCTATCAAAAGATATAGCGAGAATGGGGCACAGCCACCCAATATCTAATAAGAGGCCTATCAAAAGAGATAACGAGAATACACATCAGAAGAAGATAATGGTGTCAATATCTACATTATTAATCCTGTCCACTTGATGTAACTCCTCATGAGTTTATGAATCTCTATCAACAGGGATGTCAGACCTATACAAAGGAGGATTTGCACGGACAAAGCCAAATGGGCCATCTGAGGGGCCAGCTCCTGCGCTGGAAGGATCAAACGAATCTGCCTCTGCCGAATCTCTACCCAAATGCCGGATAAAGAAATGTGCCCGGTTTAGTCATTGGGTTAAGCTGTCAATCTGTTTCACATGAGTCGGATCTCAGACACAGGCTAGCCAATCCGTCATCACCACGGATCCTGGAACCATATCCCATATGAACTGAGTGTCGTGGGTCTGGGCTCCAATGGTACGAGGGATCCACCAATGCTGGAATACATTCTGAGTCCAGGGACCCTCTGACAATACAAAACCGTCAACACCCAATAATGGGATATCAATGACAGGCGACTGCGACACATGCCAATAACGCCTGGTAGGAGGCAAGATCGGTATACGGATCTCTCCTATGGTGCTCCTAATAGCAAGCTCTCCTCAATAGAGCTCTCATCCTCCATCTGTAAAGAGAGGAACCCTACAGGTGGAAATCACGTACTCGACACCAGTCGGGTACCCACCCTCAAATCTAATGGCCAAGTGCTCCCCAGAATATAGAATCCATGTGATGACATCCGTTGTCAAAAACTCCAACTGTAGGCAACAATGAGTGAAACCCTCAATTATAGGGACCTCCGCCAGTATGGAATGATGCCATCGCCGTCCTCGTGGGTAGGTATCCAACCCTAATACACTCACTAGACGTAAACATGGGAGCCTCTTATAGGACCAAAACTGTCAACACAAAGACAAATATTTGCTGTCAGTTAAAACTCTTAACTTGTACATGGTAAATGACAAGAGAAATACTTACCAGCAGAAATGGGTAAAATCCTAACCAAGCCTCGGTCAAGCCCTACGAACGCATACGCATGCCCCTGAGGAAATAGATAAAGGTGTAGGAGCCCCAATCATACTCTCCAATACGGTCCACATGTCACGTGGCATTGATTAAAGAGAACGACACCGTAGAAGAGTTATCTGCTATGAAGCAGCCCCTAATAATCATCAGGAACAATCGTCGAAGAATGCGATCCCTGACTCGGACATCAGCTGGTATGGGCTCACTCAACAGCCCACTCATAGTATCTACGCTCAAAGGACCCGCACGCACAGTCCTGCCCTTGAGCGCCCCGTCTGGAACTCCTAACAAGGATCTGACGGCAGTGGGGGTAATATCTACCGTGCAAGGCACTGGTGCCCCTCCAAACTCTATACCTGTGATAAACCGCCAATCCATCGGTGTCATCATCACCTCACATTCTAGTAAATGGAGAGACTAAGTCTGGTAAAATCAGCGCTCAGAAAATGCCCTAAGGTAACCCCAGGGACAGCGGCGGGGAAGGATAGAAAAGAATGCCCCAAATCCCCAGTCATGCATAATCGCTCTATAGTCAGGATGCAAAGCCTAGTACATGGAGTGAATGCTGAACCAGTTTCCTCAAGGCTGTGTAAAGTCGGGAACCTACATAAAATGTAGATCGACATCAGAATCCTTTACTCCTCATCAATAGGAAAAAAAGGAAGATCAAGATCTAACTTTATACCTCGTTGGCATGCAAATACATCGAGGGATGTCGACTCAAATCACCCAGAAGCTCTGGGTTTGCCACCTGAATACTCGGGAGGTCCCTACGAGGAACATGTGCAGCAGGAGCGGGGTCCGCTATCAGAACATCCTCCTTCTCATCCTCGACGTCCGGCGCATCAACCCAGACTGGACGTATCACCCCTCCACCAAACGACGAGGCTGTCTAACAGAGCGGGGTCGAGGCACTTTAGAAGCCCTCTTCCGTACACCAGAAGTGGTCTTACGAGAACTACTCACCTGATCCGGATCCATAATATTTGGACAACAAGTCTCCAAATCACCTCAGAAAGGGTGTGGTATTTTCTAACCTGGAGCTTTTTAAAATGCATTTAATGACTACATGCATGCATGCATTATTTTAACATACGTCTACAGTAGAGTTAAAAATGCATGACTACTCAATGCCTATATTTTGGAAAATTTTGCCATAGTCTCCTCTATAAATAGGACTATCCACATGCACATAGGCATGACTAGGAGACCATTCAGTAGCACACCTGCCCACAGTCATATAAATTCTATTTGTATTAAAAATTAAAGTCTAATATCCATAAGGGTAGACTAATTATCAAGATTACTTTGCTTTTTTCACCTGTGCTCATTTGTCCTAAAATAGGATAGGAAATAGCAGAAAAAAGGTGCCAATTTGACTGTTTCAAAAGTTAAATTTTTTTACATCATTATGTTCAGCATGATTTAATACTAACATTTACTATGTTGAATATTTTTTATCAAGTCATTTGAGCATGCATATGCACTACTATGTGTTTAGATGCATTTTATGTGATAAGTCATTTCCCAACGGATAAAAACTGGAAAAGAGTACATACATACGTTACCAGGACAGTGTAGAACACTTGTACGGTGACAGAATTTGTAGAAAGACGTCTGAATTCAACAGATCTGAAGAAGAGCTCACAGATTTCCTTCGCATCGCAACTTAAAAATGACTTATGAAAGCAAATTGCAGGCATTTAGTAGCCACGGCTGGCCGCAGGTTCACCTACGATTGTTGCAGGTATACTTACAGCACCCCTACGTGGGTCCCATCCATTCGGTTCGGTTCAGTTCGAGTTGCAAAGGAGTTCTCACAAGATGAAAAGGCCAAATCAGGGATAAAAACGCTACGCGATTGGGCGGAATAGCCTGAAATCCAGGTTTTTTCTAGGCCCGACTGTGGCTTTCATATCATTCATTGGTATTCGCCTGAACACATGGTATACTATACTGATGATCCCCATCGTTGTAGATCACATTCGGCAATACCGTACAGAAGTCCAATGCCGTTAATTTAGGGTCGTTACCCTAATCTTTTCAAGCAGATCCTCGGCAGGGGTTATAACGTATGTTCCGCTGATACACACATCAGTGATGATCAAAGTAGATCCCTGACGGGGGTTACAACGCATGGTCATCTATTCGTAAGCAGATCCCCGACGGGGGTTACAACGCATGTTCCGCTGATACACACATCAACGACGATCCAAGAGATCCCCGGTGGGGGTTACAACGCATGTTCCGCCGATACACACATCAGCGATGATCCAAGGGATCCTCGGTGGGGGTTACAACGCATGTTCCGCTGATACACACATCAACGATGATTCAAGGGGTCCCCGGCGGGGGTTACAACGCATATTATCCGTTTACACATACATCAGCGAGGATCAAACAGATCCTCGGTGGGGGTCACAATGTATATTGTCCATTGACGCATACGTCAGCGAGGATCAAATGGATATAACGCATATTTTCCGTTGATATGCATGGCAACGAAGGTCAAGCAACCTTGACGTCAGTTTAGCCGTTGGTAAGTAAACCCAACGACGCATCAGAATCCATTCGATGATTATAGCAGTTGATACACACATCAACAAAGGCCAAGTAGCCTTGGCATTTATCCCCAGCAGGGAGTTCATCCATTGGTTCACACGTCAACGAAGGTCACGCAGCCCTGACAACATCTACTATTGGTAGCAAATCCGATAGAACATTGTTATGGCCTGGTAATACAAGCCAGGAAAGATCAACATCATCGGAGAGGATCAATGATGGAATATGTTATACACATATTCAAACAGGTAAAGCTTTATCCCCACAGATCTCTTGTACACGAGAGGCACATCTTTGGAATAAAGTCTGTATCAAGGATTCTGGACTTTGGTGATAACCCCAACGTCAACATCCTAAAAAGTTTGGATCACACATCCAAGCTTGCCGTTATTGCCATCACCTATAGAAGCAACAGGGAGCCGGTAATCATCCCCATCATGTGGGAAAGCAATCCATATGCATCATCCATTTGCATCATGTTGCTATACATGACATTATTTTTATCTTGTTGTATTTCAAGTGTCTAGGATTCTTTATCTTATCCATGCCATTACATTACGTGAATATGATAAAGAGGGGCATCTGTAGACACTTGAAATTTTTTGCACACCTATTACTGACATTGCAGGAGGGCAGATTCGTCTTTCAGACATAACCCTAGATGACAGCTCACATCCAGTCTGGATACTACCAGAAGCTCAGTCTTAACCCTGAAACACACACCGGGAGCATCATTTCCAACCTCAGAGATAACCCTGAGGCCTGTAGTTCCAATACCGAAAATTCCACCGGAGAAGGCCGATTCATCCCAGAGATAACCCTGAGATATTCAATCTCAGTCCCAACACTGGGAGTGCAAATTCCAACCTTGGAGATAACCCCCAAGGAAGCCAGTTACAGTTCCGGAGATAACCCTAGAAATGCTTGTTTCAAATGCATGCAATCAGCTTCAACCTCAACGCTTACACCGAGGCACTTAATACAAGGCCCGACAATAACACCGGGAAGACAGGCACACCTCAGACATGACACTGAGGACCTTCAACACTTGCAGCAGTCCAATCTCAGAGATAACCTCGAGCAACGTCTACTTTATAACCCCGGTGAGGGGCAAAGTCTTCATCTTACCACCTTGACGCCACATCACACCGTCTCAATATTTTAGACATACATTTCTGCACAACAATGTTCCACAATAACCAAGGAAGTCCAATCCCGAGTGACTATTACGCAGGGTAACGGATAGAATTTTAAGCATGAAGACAGGAGGGCGACGATCCAAAAATAGGCCTTATACACCTTAGTCGAATGCCCGAATTGAAGTTCTGAAAGTTTGAGCTGACATCACATTACACGCGTGCACGTACTTCGAGACGGCGGGACCCGTGAAGCCCGGGGCACCCTGGGCAACCGTAGGTACATCTGCGGCACCTCTATAAATAGAGGGCTTGGGGTGGCAATTTTAAAGAGAGAAAAGGCAAGGAAGCCCTGTCCAATTTCCTCTGTTCACACCCTAAATTGAGTGCTTTCTCATTTTAAACACTTGTAAGCTCATATATAGCTACTTTTTACCGACGGGAGCCGAGTGTTCATCCACTTAAAGTTATAGAAGTCTTCTTTGGCAGCCCACTGTAAGCCTTCTTACACACTTTAAAGCCTTTCTCTTCATCTTTGCACACACTATTCTTCACGTTAAGAGTCGTGTTGTGTGTGTATGCCTGGACTTCGGTCCGTGGTTTCATTTCAGTTTGTATATATATATATATATATATATATATATATATATATATATATCGAGTTACGCCTCGATTGAGCCTAGACTTATGTCTGGAGCGTTTAATTGCTTTCGTATATATATATATATATATATATATATATATATATATATACTTATATATATGAATTGTTGTCGGACTTTATTCGATGAGCCTAGATTTTATAACCGGTGCGTTTACATGCTTATATATATATATATTTACATTTTGTCCCGCCTGGAGTTTACTTCGTTGCGGTTGACCATTTTTATTGCTTTCTGTACATTTCGTCCCGCCTGGAGTTTCCTCCGTGGCGATTGATCGCTTTTACAGCTTTATTTACATTTCTGATCCCCCATGGAGGTGCTTCGTGGCGGTTGATCATGTCAATGTATATATATATATATATATATATATATATATATATATATATATATATATATATATTTACCGCTTTTATATATTTACATTTTCGATCCCCCATGGAGGTCCTTCGTGGTGGTTGATTATGTCTGTATATATATATCTACAGCTTTTATATATATAATTGCTTACAGTTTTCATATAAACTGTAGTATCATGTGAGCCTAGGAATCATGTGATCACAGATTCAGTCTACTAAATCTAGATTCGGTTCCCGTGATGGATATTTTCAGCTGTAAGCAGCTTGTAAATTTATTCACGGTGTTGGATTTCCTCAGATGGTTTTCATGCCCATGAGGAGTTCGACACTATTTTGTATATTATTTTCTCGATGATGCTTCGCATCTCGAAAATAAAAGTAATCAAGCCAAACATTTCATAAAATGAAAGTATCAAAGGCCTTAATTACTATTGAGCATAGGGTTTGAAAAATCTCTTTTAAACCATCACTGTTATATCTTGTTTAAAATTGAATCTTTACACAAATTTAAACCCTTTGTATATAGGTGCAAACAAGGCATAGAACTACTTCCAAATAACAGCACAGTGACCCACACACACACACACACACACACATTCATATAACAGTTTCTTGAAAAGTGGCGGTCACCGTGGCAACACGGATGTCGGGGGGTGCCTAACACCTTCCCTCCGCATAAGCAAGTCCCCGGACCCTAATGAATCTCGATTTCACAGACCCGTTTAGCAGTGTCACATCACCGAGTCAATGTACAAACATCTTCTCGGTTGTGTTGGTACAACCAGTGAAAAAACCAACTGGCGACTCTTAACAGTCCATCGTCGACATTATACATGTCGGACCTTTTTCACTTATTTTTCCAAATAAATCTCACCTAAAATGAGAACACCAAAATACAGGAAACGAAAAGGGACAAATAAAAATCCCGACGTCGACAGTCATGACTATACCAAATTATCTCTTGTCATAATCATACCAATCAACAGTCCATCTATGCACTACGGGCCAAATATGACTTTCATCACAATATAAGCATGAAGATGATGACAATGATATAAGAATTCAATTAAATGAAAGCAAAGGATAAATTTTAAAGATTTATAATTTAATTTATTCATAATTCAATAATGTCCAAATTATAAACATGATACTGCTTTGTGGAGTAAAATTCAAGAATAATATTCATGTATCAAAAATATTTTGGACAGAAAAGAAATCAATTTTTTCGGTGAATTGTAACAATCCAGATTTTAAATTGTAATTTTAAATATTTATTGAATTATATAAATATTTAATGGATGTGTTTATCGTTGAATATGTAACAACTCGATATTTTCTATATAATTAAATCAGAAATTTTATGTATATTTTTTTTTAATTTTTAAAGATGAGGATTTGTACAAGATATTGTGCATATGTATTTATGTGATAAGTAAAAATATATTTATTACATGAATAATTAAAAATAATTTTATTTCAGAATTATTGATTATTATAAAGTATAATCTTATAATAATTAATTTAATAGTAGAAATGTTTTTATTATTTATTTTCTATGAAAATATAATTTTATATTATTTAAATAATATATGAAATGATTAAAGCACAATTATAATAATTATTTTATTATATGAATTTGATCAGCGTATTAAAGTTATTTATTTTAACTTAATTATTAATGTTATATGTGAAAGATAAATCAGATATGGAATCCAAACCCTAATTTTGGATCTGGAACAAGGAATGAGAATAATAATATAATATTAATTATATTTTGATTTTTCAGTGATATAAATAAGTACTGTATGTACGCAATGTTAATGATTGGTCAATGGTGGTGTAGTATTTGGAAAACCCTAATGTTACCGATAAACCCTAGTTTTGAAGTCAAATGAGACTTTAAAATCTGTCTAGTAATTATGTTATGTGATTAATGATATTTATTATAATATTATATTATTGATATTTCAGTACTATAAATATGTATTGTATGTGTGTAATGTTAATGTGTGGAACAGTTTTAATGTAACATGACCAAACCCTAGCATTAATTTATTTCACGCTACTGTAAAACTCAAATGGGAGATCCAAGACTGTGTAATGATTGTGTGATGTGATTTATGTTATGTAATATAGAATTTAAATGCTAATTATGGAAAACTCTAACTAGTAATTAAAAACCCTAATTTTGAAAAACCTAAATAATATTTATAAACCCTAATTATGGAAAACTTTAATTAATTAGGAATCCTAATTAATTGAGAACCCTAATTACTAAATTAGGAAACCCTAATTTGAAACTCAATTATGAGTTCGAGATTGTTATATAATTGGGTTAAATGAATTATGTTCCATATTATAGAATTTAATGTTAATTTCTAGAAACCCTAATTAAAATTTAGAAATTCTAATTTTAGAAACCCTAATTTCTAATTTAGTAACCCTAATTTGCTAAAATGAAACCCTAATGGCTAATTGTAATCCTTAATGCTAATTAATGGATTTTAAACCCTAAATATTTAAGTAATGGAATTAGAAAACTAATTATATTTAGTAAACTCTAATTTATATTTTTGGAAATTAAATTGTTATTTCAAACCCTAATTAGAATCCTAAAACATCTTTGTGCCAAACCTTAGGGTCAAACCCTAAGGGTTTGACAAGTTACTAGTTTGCCCTTAATTTTAAAAGCCAAATGACAAAAATGTCCTTATTACAAAATTGAGGCTTGCTTGCAAATATTACCAAAATTGGAGTTGGTGAACCACTCCATGTGACTAACAACAACTCCCATCAGTGATTTTTCCAGCAATCTCAGCAACATACATTGCATCTTTGTAATATAAATAGATCAAGGAGAGAGAAAAGTCCATTATTTGGCCATTTGATCACCAACTCTCTACCAAGACCATATCTCTCTAAGACCCACGAAATATTGTAGTATATCAGCTCCCAAACACAGCCCCACTAACACCAATATCAAATCAGTAGCCCAGAATCAAAGATTTGTTCATCAAGGTATAAACACTAATCAAAAAATTTGACTTTAATCCTCTGTTAGATTTTGTGTTTTAATGTTAAAACTTGTTGTTTGTAGTGTTAAGCAATGATCTGGGTTGGTACATAGGTGATCCATAACATCTATATACTCGAAATAGGAGTTTTCAAGAATCTGATAATTTTTATTTATGTTGTCTGACAACGAATGTCAGACCCCACAGATTTTTCTTTGTTCATGATTTTTGTTGTTTTATGTGTTAGATCCATAGCTTGATAAGTGTTCTTTGTAAGACCCCAACTTTTATAAATAAAGATGAATTTTCTATAAATATCATTTTTGAATATTATGGAGTTAATTTGATATAATATTATAGTTGTGGGTAATATTTATAAATTTTGGAAAGTACGCAAGTTGTTGTATAATATTCGATTGGTCGGGGAATATTCGTTTTAGCAGGGAATATTCATACAACGGCACAATCATTGGTGGACCCCACAACGGAATTATTGTCGGATTGAGAAAACGACAAAAATATTTTATTAAAAATAACGGCGGAAGTTTTACCATTGTTACTGTTGAACTACTCGGTAGTAAAAGTACAGTAATACGTGTGGTTGCATAGTAGCACACGGTATTGATTATTAATGCTTATGTGAGAAGTTACTCAGTTTGATTCAATTATTGTCAGTTAATAATATGAATTATTTAGCGATAATGACGTTTTGTTTTATTCGTATTATTAACGTAATAAAACAGAAACATCTTTTTATATAAAACAGAATACTTTATTAAAGTTATTCTATAAATAGAATATATTATATTTTATTTAAAAGATTTTTCTTTAAATATGGACCGTCAGATTAAAGTAATCAATTTGGACCGTTCATGGATTAGTTACTATGCATTCTATGTTTCTATAAATAGCAGCTCATTCCTTCATTATTTCTTACGAGATCACTGAACTCTAGAGAGAGAAACTATAGAGAGAAACTATAGAGAGAGAGAAGAAGAGTATTCTACTACTTAACTACTTCCTTATTTCAGCTCTTCTTTAAAACGGTAAGGGGTGTTATTCTTTCTTATTCATGAAGAGAAATATTGTTATTCCATTTCTTATTATTCTGTTGAAATAACCTGTATACGCGGTCTACCCTATACTTGGTGACATTCTTCTGTTATTCTGTTGGAACATCCTGTCTGTGTGTTTTACACCGGACCTGGTTTCGTTTCTATTATTATTCTGTTGGAACATCCTTTCTATGTTTTTTACGCCGGACCTGGTTCCATTATTTATTATTCTGTCGGAATATCCTGTCTGTATGTTTTACACCGGACCTGGTTCCATTATTTATTATTCTGTCAGAATATCCTGTCTGTGAGTTTACGCCGGACCTGGTTCCATTATTTATTATTCTGTTGGAATAACCTGTCTGTGCGGTCTATCGCATGTATGGTGATTTCTTTTGTTGTTCCATTCTTTATTATACTAGTTGGTTAAGTTTTAACTTCTATACTCCATGAAATTAGTGGAATATCCTTGATAATTGCGTTTCATCTAGTATCTTTTTATGAAAATATTTTTCTAAGCATTCTTGAATTTTACTCCACAAAGCAGTATCATGTTGACAATTTGGACGTTGTTAATACTTGGATAAATTAATTCTTGAACTTGTTTTATTGAATTCTTATATCATTGTCATCATCCTCGTGTTTATAAAATGTTAAAAGTCATCTGTGGCCTGTAGTGCATAGATGGACTTGGTATGATTATGACCAGGGATTATTCGGTATAATCATAACCGTAATGTTACAAATGATGTGGTAAAAGTCCTCATTGGCCCGTAGTGCGTTGATGGACAGTTGTTGGCATGATCATGACCATTAATGAATACACGAATATCCTTGGCCGTAGTGCAGGGGTGATTCGATGATGTGGATTATTTTATTAAGCTGAGTCCCAGCGATCACAGTGTTGAAAAACCTTTTAAATCATAAAAGATAGTAGAGTTTATTTTCTACTTGACTCTTTTAATGGATTGCTTGTTCCGCTACAGTTAAACTTGATGTCTATTATATTTTATCAGTTTAACATTGTTGAAGGCTAATGATAATTTATTATGCATTATCTTAGTCATAATATTTCTTACTGGGCTAGTTGAGCTCACCCTTTCTTTCACTGTTCTCTTCAGGAAATGAGAATGTAGCTGGGGCAAGTCGGGGAACGGAGTGATGGTCCGAATGATAGTATTAGTTAGTAGTCCTCACTATTCTATGTATTAGTGTCTTAATAAATATAATGAGGACTCCTTTTGAGTATGAAAACTCTCTAGAAGATAATATTTGTAGTCAAACTCACAGTTTATGTTTTGTCGTATTGTACACGACAGTTATATTAGTAAGTTATATTTGTATTCTGTACTATGTATCTGACGACCCAAGATGGGTGATGTATACCTACAGTTGGTATCAGAGCTTAGGGATATGATCCCTGGCTAAGATGTGAGAATAGAACTAGGAGGGGAGAGACGGAGAATTCCTTCGCTAGTATGACCTACCTAAGTTTATTTGCGTGGTATTTAATTGGTCGGTCATAATATAAGGATAATATATGACATATCAATTAACTTTTATTTTGTGACAGTATTTGAAAATGGCATCTGAGAATGTTGAGAATAGCAATGGAGCACAGGCGACTGTTGATTCACCACATATCAATAATCAGGATAATGTGCATCAGGAAGGTGACAATCCTCATGTAAACAACAACACTGACCAGATGATGAATGATGGAATGTTCAGAAACTTTATGCAGTTCATGCAACAGCAGGCGAGAGCGGCTCCTGTCCAAAATATAGGTGGAAACACTGAAAACTCTCGGACGGTCACCGCTAAACAGTTTAAGGAGCTGGGACCACCAGAGTTTAAGGGAGAGCCAAAACCACTTATAGTGGAAACATGGATAAAGCAGATTACTAAGATATTTGATGTCTTGGGATGCTCCGAGGAGCAAAAGGTTCCCTTTGCCGCCTTCATGTTGCGAGGAGAGGCATATTACTGGTGGGAATCGATTAAGCGTACTCAACCTACCGAACTGAAGATGTCTTGGGAGAAGTTCCAAGAGCTGTTCAATGAAAAATACTTTCCCGAAAGTGTTCGTCACATGAAGGAGGTGGAGTTCATCAAATTGGAGCAGAATAATATGACCGTGTCGCAGTATGAGGCTAAATTTGCTGAGTTGTCCCGGTTTACGCCCCACTTGGTGGATAATGAAGAGCGAATGACGCGAATGTTTTTGCGAGGTTTGAAACCTGAGATACGTCAACATCTTATTTCTCATAAACTGTGTTTGTATTCAGATGTTGTGAATAGGGCTCAGTTAGTGGAGCGCGATAACGAGTCAACGCAACCAAAAGAGAGCAGTCGGCAAAATGATAATACCAGTGAGAGCAGTCATCGAAGCGGTGACAACAAGCGTGGAGGGAATCAACAGGCCAGAAATGGTAACCACTTCGGTGGTAATCAGGGCCAAAATAATAAGAATGGTCATTTCAAGAAGAGGAGATTCAACAATGATGGAAAGACGTCAGCACCAGCACTCGTTGTTAAGGAAGGAGAACGACCACCTATCATATGTTTCAAATGCGGAGGGGAGGGGCACATCAGTCCAAACTGCGCGATGCCGTCTAAAGCATGTTATAATTATGGAAGAGAAGGTCATTTAGCTCGATTTTATCGTTTACCAAAAACAAGTTCAGCCAAGATGGAGACACCAAAGGCCGTCCCAGAAAAGTTAAAATCGGTAGTGCAAGGGAGAGCGTTTGTTGTGACCTCCCAGAAAGTAAGGAACCCGAATGAGGTCATCACGGGTAAGCTTATCATAAACTCTAACGAAATCTATACTTTATTTGATACCGGTTCTACCCATTCTTTTAGTTCTCCTACTTGCGCTCATCGATTAAATTGGATTCCGGAGAAATTAGACTTTAACTTATCTGTTGAAACTCCATTGGGAGAAACCTTCATTACATCCACGGTTTATAAGCCTTATTTGGTTCAAGTTGGTACCCACATATTACCTGTCGATCTTATTTCATTAAAAATACTTGCATTTGACGTGATTCTAGGGATTGATTGGTTAACTACTCATCATGCAAAAATTGATTATTTTCATAAGGTTGTTAGCTTTCATATTCCTAATCGACCTATTATGCGAATTCAAGCAACCAAACCATTAAAATCAATCGCTGTCATCTCAAGCCATAAAGCTATTCGTTTATTGAAAAATGGATGTCAAGCTTTCTTAGCTCATGTCACGGATCTAAACAAAAATACGTCAGTTTTGAATGATATTTCTATTGTTAATAAATTCCCTGACGTATTCCCTGAAGAACTTCCTGGCCTACCCCTAGAGCGTGAAATTGAATTTTGTATCGACCTTGAATTCGGTACAAAACTCATTTCCAAAGCCCCATATCGAATGGCTCCTATTGAACTTCAGGAGTTAAAGATCCAACTGCAGGAATTGTTAGACATTGACTTTATTCATCCTAGTACTTCTCCTTGGGGTGCTCCTGTTCTATTCGTGAAGAAGAAAGATGGAAGTATGCGACTTTGTATTGATTATCGGGAGTTGAATCATGTCGCCATCAAAAATAGGTACCCATTGCCACGTATTGATGACCTGTTTGACCAGTTGCAAGGAGCACAATTCTTTTCAAAGATTGATCTTCGTTCTGAATATCATCAGCTGAAGGTTAGAACTGAAGATATTCCAAAGACGGCTTTTAGAACTCGGTACGGGCATTATGAATTCCTAGTCATGTCCTTTGAATTGACTAATGCTCCTGCTGCCTTCATGGATATGATGAACCGGGTATTCAAGGAATATTTGGATCACTTTGTGGTCGTCTTTATTGATGGCATCCTTATTTATTCTAAAAGCCGTGAAGATCATGAGCAACACTTGAGGCTGGCACTCCAAAAGCTTCGTGAATACAAGCTTTATGCCCAGTTGAAGAAATGCGAGTTCTGGCTGGAGGAGGTAGCATTCCTTGGGCACGTAGTATCAGGTCGTGGAATATCGGTTGACCCGACAAAGATTGAAGCTATTCAAAGCTGGGAGCAACCTAAATCAGTGACCGAAGTACGTAGCTTTCTTGGTTTAGCTGGTTATTATCGGAGATTCGTGGAAGGATTTTCTCGAATCGCTACTCCATTAACTCAGCTGACTCGGAAAGATACAAAGTTCGGTTGGAGCGAAGAATGTGAGCAGAGTTTTCAAGAACTCAAGAGGAGACTCATTTCAGTACCTGTTCTAACAATACCATCTGGCTCGGAGGGATTTGTCATCTACAGTGATGCTTCGAGCAAAGGGTTGGGATGCGTTCTCATGCAATATGGAAAAGTCATAGCCTATGCATCAAGACAACTCAAGGAATATGAGAGAAATTATCCTACTCATGATCTAGAGTTGGCAGCTATTGTCTTTGCACTTGAAATTTGGAGGCATTACTTGTATGGGGAGAAGGTGGAGATCTTTACGGATCATAAAAGCCTCAAATATTTCTTCACTCAAAAGGAACTCAACATGCGACAACGATGTTGGCTTGAACTGTTGAAAGATTATGATCATACCATTCAATACCATCCTGGAAAAGCGAACGTGGTAGCTGACGCATTGAGTAGAAGATCATATGCAAGTACAAGTGCGATATTGTCAACACAAAGGCCCATTTTGTGTGATTTGCAAAGGATGGAGATAGAGTTAAAGACTCCAGGGACCCATGTGATGATGGCGAATATACGAGTAGAACCGACTTTAATCGATAAAGTTAAAGCTGCTCAAGCTACAGACCTGGAGCTAATGCGTATGAGGAAGAAAGTATAAGAAGGTGCTATGCCGGAAGCAAGAATCGATGAAGAAGGAATACTTCGAGTCAACTCCAGACTTTGTTTTCCTAATAACCTTGATTTAAAGTATGAAATCATGATGGAGGCGCACAACACACCGTTTGTAATCCATCCTGGAAGTACCAAAATGTATCATGATCTTCGTCATACATTTTGGTGGAGCAATATGAAGAGAGAGATATCGTTGTTTATCTCAAGGTGTCTAACTTGTCAACGAGTCAAAGCGGAGCATCAAGTACCAAAAGGTCTATTGCAACCACTTGAAATTCCAGAATGGAAGTGGGAGCACATTACCATGGATTTCGTTACCGGTCTTCCTAGGGTTTCTCAAGGTATTGATGCGATTTGGGTCATTGTTGATAGATTGACCAAGTCTGCTCATTTCTTACCGATACGAGAAACTTATACACTTGAACGTCTTGCTCGTATGTACATAAACGAGATTGTAAGACTGCATGGTATACCAGTATCCATAGTTTCTGACCGAGACCCAAGATTCACTTCACGATTTTGGGTTACTTTACAAAAAGCTATGGGCACGGATTTACGATTTAGTTCAGCATATCATCCTCAGACGGACGGACAATCAGAGAGGACTATTCAAACTCTTGAAGATCTATTAAGACTCTGTGTCTTTAACTTCAAGGGAAGTTGGGACAAGTTCTTACCATTGGTGGAGTTTTCCTACAACAACAGTTATCAAGCAAGTATTGGCATGGCTCCATTCGAAGCATTGTATGGAAGAAAATGTCGTTCTCCAGTATGTTGGGATGAGGTGGGTGAAGCAACGTTGTTGGGACCGGAGTTGGTACGTATGACTACAGAAAAGATTCAAACGATCCGACAACGTATAAAAACCTCACAAGATCGACAAAAGAGTTATGCTGATCTTCATCGAAAGGATGTGGAATTTGATGTAGAAGATCATGTGTTCTTACGTGTTGTTCCATGGAAAGGAGTTACGAGATTTGGAAAAAGAGGAAAGCTCAATCCTCGATTCATCGGTCCATTTTTAATCCTCGATCGAGTAGGAACTGTGGCTTATAGACTCGCTTTACCGCCAAGTATGTCTCGTGTTCATAACATTTTTCACATATCCATGTTACGCAAATATGTGGAAGACCCGAACCACATTATTGAGTTAGAACCGGACGAAATAGCAGAGGATTTGACGTATGAAGAAGTTCCTGTTCAAATCTTGGATAAGAAGGAACATATTCTACGCTCAAAGATTATACCTCAAGTCAAAGTTTTGTGGAGAAACCACGATGTTGAGGAAATGACTTGGGAGTTAGAATCTGAAATGAAATCAAGGTATCCTTACCTCTTCGACATACCAGGTACGTACCTTAATTTCGAGGGCAAAATTTCATAAGAAGGGGAGGTTGTAAGACCCCAACTTTTATAAATAAAGATGAATTTTCTATAAATTTCATTTTTGAATATTATGGAGTTAATTTGATATAATATTATAGTTGTGGGTAATATTTATAATTTTGGAAAGTACACAAGTTGTTATATAATATTCGATTGGTTGGGGAATATTCGTTTAAGCAGGGAATATTCGTACAACGGCACAATCATTGGTGGACCCCACAACGGAATTATTGTCGGATTGAGAAAATGATAAAAATATTTTATTAAAAATAACGGCGGAAGTTTTACCATTGTTACTGTTGAACTACTCGATAGTAAAAGTACACTAATACGTGTGGTTGCATAGTAGCACACAGTATTGATTATTAATGCTTATGTGAGAAGTTACTCAGTTTGATTCAATTATTGTCAGTTAATAATATGAATTTTTAACGATAATGACGTTTTGTTTTATTTGTATTATTAACGTAATAAACAGAAACATCTTTTTATATAAAACAGAATACTTTATTAAAGTTATTCTATAAATAGAATATATTATATTTTATTTAAAAGATTTTTCTTTAAATATGGACCGTCAGATTAAAGTAATCAATCCGGACCGTTCATGGATTAGTTACTATGCATTCTATTTTTCTATAAATAGCAGCTCATTCCTTCATTATTTCTTACTAATTCACTGAACTCCAGAGAGAGAAACTATAGAGAGAAACTATAGAGAGAGAGAAGAAGAGTATTCTGCTACTTAACTACTTCCTTATTTCAGCTCTTCTTTAAAACGGTAAGGGGTGTTATTCTTTCTTATTCATGAAGAGAAATGTTGTTATTCCATTTCTTATTATTCTGTTGGAATAACCTGTATACGCGGTCTACCCTATACTTGGTGACATTCTTCTGTTATTCTGTTGGAACATCCTGTCTGTGTGTTTTACACCGGATCTGGTTCCGTTTTTATTATAATTCTGTTGGAACATCATGTCTGTGTGTTTTACGCCGGACCTGGTTCCATTATTTATTATTCTATCGGAATATCCTGTCTGTGTGTTTTACACCGGACCTGGTTCCATTATTTATTATTCTGTCGGAATATCCTGTCTGTACGTTTACGCCGGACCTGGTTCCATTATTTATTATTCTGTTGGAATAACCTGTCTGTGCTGTCTATCGCATGTATGGTGATTTCTTTTGTTGTTCCATTCTTTATTATGCTCAGTTGGTTAAGTTTTAACTTCTATACTCCATGAAATTAGTGGAATATCCTTGATAATTGCGTTTCATCTAGTATCTTTTCATGAAAATATTCTTCTAAGCATTCTTGAATTTTACTCCACAAAGCAGTATCATGTTGACAATTTGGACGTTGTTAATTCTTGGATAAATTAATTCTTGAACTTGTTTTATTGAATTCTTATATCATTGTCATCATCCTCATGTTTATAAAATGTTAAAAGTCATCTGTGGCCTGTAGTGCATACATGGACTTGGTATGATTATGACCAGGGATTATTCGGTATAATCATGACCGTAATGTTACAAATGATGTGGTAAAAGTCCTCATTGGCCCGTAGTGCTTTGATGAACAGTTGTTGGCATGATCATGAACATTAATGAATACACGAATATCCTTGCCCGTAGTGCAGGGGTGATTCGATGATGTGAATTATTTTATTAAGCTGAGTCCCAGCGATCACAGTGTTAAAAAACTTTTTAAATCATAAAAGGTAGTAGAGTTTATTTTCTACTTGACTCTTTTAATAGATTGCTTGTTCCGCTACAGTTAAACTTGATGTCTATTATATTTTATCAGTTTAACATTGTTGAAGGCTAATGATAATTTATTCTGCATTATCTTAGTTATAATATTTCTTACTGGGCTAGTTGAGCTCACCCTTTCTTTCACTGTTCTCTTCAGGAAATGAGAACGTAGCTGGGGCAAGTCGGGGAACGGAGTGATGGTCCGAATGATAGTATTAGTTAGTAGTCCTCACTATTTTATGTAATAGTACGTTAATAAATGTAATGAGGACTCCTTTTGAGTATGAATACTCTCTAGAAGATAATATTTGTAGTCAAACTCACAGTTTATATTTTGTCGTATTGTACACGACAGTTGTATTAGTAAGTTGTATTTGTATTTTGTACTATGTATCTGACGACCCAAGATGGGTAATGTATACCTAATTTTGGGGGCGTCACATTCTTTACTCTGCAAGTGAAAACACGATCATATGATGCACAGATTTCATGTTATTATTGGTCAAATATCGTTGACCGGCATTGACCGGGATATTTCTGGGCAACCCAGATTTCCCCAGATCGTGTCTGACAAGTTTTGATAGCTCCAGATCTGATCATGTTTTGATGTTTTGTTATGTTTACTGTATCAGTATTATAGTATGTTATATGGACTTCAATTTCATGCCTTTATATCACTTATACAATAAAATATAATGGATTGTGTGGTAGGGCAAAGTGGCTGGAATGACCACGAAAACCATTTTCTGGAATTTCCAGAAAATTCAAGAACACCGTCTCTGACAGCCTTTGTCCGGCATGGATCTAGCTATTGTGATGTTGTTAGATGAATTTTATGTATTAGATATGTTCTCTTGCATGTTATCTACAAACTGAAACCATAAGAATACCTAAACTTTATCAGGATTGCAAGTTATGGAGATTAAAAGTAGCCATCTGGAACTGTTCTTCATTTCTTGAAAACCCAGAAATGAAGAACAACTTCTGACATGATTTTTGGAAGCTTCAATCTCTTTTGATTTATGTTGTTTGGCCATGTTTCTTTTTAGATCATGTAGTATTGTATTAGTAGTACAATATCTGATGTTTATTGTTTCAAGAAATATCATGAGTTACGAATTACTGATGGTCAAACTGGTACCCCTAGCGACTGACATGTTTTCTGGGTTTCATCAAGAACATGCTCAAGAACACCTATTGCGACAGTTTCGCCACTATAGGGCCCTTTAGTGACAAATATTTTCGAAAATTAATTATTTTAATTAAATAAATAGAAAAAAAGAGTTTTAAATTATTAAAAATATATAATAAATTATTAAAAATTATTTTAAGGTCCGAAAATTAGTTTTTAATTATTTTAAGTATATTTCATAAATATTTGATATATTTGAGATATTAATGGTATTTAATTTATTTAATTATAATATTAAATAAATTAGTTAAAAATGATTTTAATACTTAAAAAATTATTTAAAATTATATTATGTTATAAGAAAATATTTTAAGTTATTTTCTATAACTTTTAATATTTTGTGATGAATTTCATTAATTAATTAATATTAATGATATTTAATTTATTTAATAAATGTATTAAATAAATTATAAAAAATAGAATTAATGATTTTAAAATCATATAAGAATGATTAAAGGTTATAAAAATATTTTAAAGTTATAAAATATAACTTTTGATATTTTGTCATGAAAAATATTAATTATTTAATATTAATGATATTGGATTTATTTAATATTCATATTAAATAAATTAGTTTAAAAATGATTTTAATATTATAAAAATTATTTTAAATGAAAATAAAGTGTTTAAAATTATTTTAAGTTATAAAATATAACTTTTAATATTTAAAGGATAATTTCATTAATAATTTGATATTAAGTTTATTTAATAATTATATTAAATAAATAGTTTAAAAATAGTTTTATTAATTTGAAAATCTTTAACAAGGATATAAATGAATTAAAAATATTTTAAGTTATAATCAATGACTTTTAATATTTTGATGAATAATACATTAATATTTAAATATTAATGATAAGTATTTAAAAATAATTTTAATTGTTTTAAAAAAAATCATTTAAGGGTAATAGTAATACTTTAAAAGTATTTTAAGTTATTATAAATAACTTTAATATTTTGGCAATGGTTTCATTAATAGTTTAATATTAATTAAATATTAATAATAATAGAATTATTTAATATTTAGATCGTTTAATAATGATTCCGGTGTTTAAAAATTCATAATAAATTATAATAATTATTTAAAAATTGTTATAAGGCTATGAAAAATCGTATGATTGATATTTACAGATATTAAACTACAGGATAGAGTCTTAGACTCGATAATTACCCGATAAAGCCGTCGGTACACCGACATGCTTCAGAAATTGATCTGAACTTGTATAATTTATCTGTATATGTGTTTGTTTGTGATCCAATGACTGTGAAACATGTGTGATAATGTGATTAGGTTATGTGCTGACTGCAATAAGAAGTATTATGTGTTACGATATGTTATTCTAATCGGTAAAATGATCTTATTACTGATAGGTTGTTATACAAAAGATAAAAACTAAGTTACGTGTTGTAAGTAGCAGACTAGGCAAGTATCCTACCTTTGTATTTTTTTTATGCAATGGACATGAGTAAGAAGATTCAGAATTATATTATTATGGTATCAGATTATTAACCCTATTGTTATGTATGTTATATCTGAATCATTGATTATCAACATGGTACTATATTGTAATTCAGATATATATTATGTTCGTTAATTTCTAAATATGGTTATTCAAGTGTCCTCACTTGGATAATCATTGTATTTAATCACATGTTGATATATATATATATATATATATATATATATATATATATATACCTATTGTATGCCAGTATGTATACAGTAAGTAAAAGTCGTCTAAGCTATTTGACCAGCTAGACACAGATTTAGAAATATCGTTGAATATGATAAAAACCTTTTTGTATCCAATCAAATTGTTTTGATTTGGATTCTAGTCTAAGTATGAACATCCGGATCAAGGGAAAACTTTTATGCGCCCAATGCGGACAGAGTGAACGATAATATCTTTCTTGCATGCAATATTGATCAATACAGGGCCCATGGGATGTACACCCTCGCGCCCGTAAGTTATGACGGTTTGCAGATGAAGTTCTATTTAACCTTTTCAAAAATAGAAAATAATGTTCATAGCATGTCACCTTAACCCTATTTATAGTCAATACGTAGTTTCAAAAATGTGATATAGAGTTGTTATTTTGTTATTATCGGTTCAGTTTACTTCACAACTATTGATTTGTTGTAGAAGTGATGTACAAAGAAAATTATTAATTCTTTCAGCTAATTATATTTATAATTGTTATTACTTGTTGGGCACCCAAATGATCATTCTTGCTTAATTTAAATGTTTTCAGCTAGGCATGATTAACTCGAAGGTTCAGTCAAGAACAAGTGAAAAAGGAAAGCAAACAAAATATATTTTTTTGTATCTTTTGCAATAGTTAGACTGTATTAAGGCAATGATATGTATTATCTATCATGTAAAGAATTATAGTAATGGTTGCGTACTTGGGATTAGACTCTGATAAATGTAAATCAGGTTTGATTTGTATATTATTGTTATTATTATTAGTATTATTCTGCTCATAGAAATGGTATCGTAAAGCACTGAGTTCGGGTTTCAAGTACCTGAATTTGGGGACGTTACAAGTTGGTATCAGAGCTTTAGGGTTAGAAACCTTAGGTGGGATAAACCTTAGGCTATAACCTTAGAACATAGGAAAACGTTAAAAATACAAATAACTCATATAGAGTTTATAAGGAGATAAATTGAATAAATTCATCATCAAATAAAATAAAAGATAACTTATATTAAACTATTATGTGTTGTGTGTATATATTATATACTAATTAAGATAATTCATGTGTTTAGATGTTAGATAGAAAAGGATTAGGATATCCTCAAATTGTAAAGAAAGATTTAACCCTCATAACCGAGCCAATGTCAAAGATAATAGCTGAAATAGAGGCTCACATTGAAAGCTACCTCAATGAGGTGATTATACTTGAAAATGTATTACTGGACCCAGAAACGGTAGTATGACTGATAGCTAGAGTATAGTTAAAGAATATAAGATTAAGCTCGAGTTCTTAAACTCTTATGTTTGTGTTGAGTTCTTAAACTCATAATGTGTGATAAGAAAAAGGGAAGTATTTTAGAATACCTCATATCATTCTTGAATTACTACTCCATCTCCTCACCAGCCCTTGAACTCTTGACCTCTGAAAACTTAAACGAGTACCAAATGGCTACAAGGAGGACTAGTATAGTTATGTGTGGATGGATTATTGAGGATAATAAGAATATCTAGAATACTAAGCAATTGATTTTAGTGAAGGCATAAGAAATAAGTAGTATTAGTATTACTTCAATATGTATAATTCTATGTGGCGTAAATGATAGGTATGTTTGTGTAATATAATATTCTTAACTTTTATATAAGTTATGGCAGCGATTCCTGACTTTTGAGTCACAAAGGGATATCAGATGTTTAAAACAATATGTACTATGGTATGTAAAGTGCTATGAATATGAGTCTATGTTGGATTAATAAAATAAGTTCGTATAAAGATAGTAATTATTTATATGAACACTGGTTAACTAAGTAAACCAAGTTTTCAAAATCTAATATTTTGAGTACATGATTATTTGAGTAGAAAATTATGCGTTAGACGTTAAGCGTATACGATAAGGCTTAGAATGTAAGAATAATTTATGATAATGCCACCAAGATGAAAACGAAACCAAAGGGCAGATGAACCTGTTAACAAAGCTGGAGGACAATCAGACCCGATACAGAATTTTACGATTATTGTTGCTCAAGATATGCAGAACGGAATACCAGCCACGGGAAATCAGCTAGATAATGGATTAACGAACTTCAAAGACTTCAAGGAGGTCGTACTATCAGGATCTAGAAGATCAGCTGACCCTGTAGAAGTGTTTATGATAGCTAGAATAACGGCGGGGCAAAAGACAGATTTTGCCACCAATACGATGAAAGGAGATAATTTTAGGAATACCGAAAATAGGCCAGGAGGTGGGAAGAAACAGCTTATGCAGTGTGGGAATTATAGAAAGAATCACTCAGGAGTGTGTTTAAAAAGAAAGTTTGCGTGCTATAAGTGTGGGCAGGAGGGACATATCTCTCCTAACGATCCCAATCCAAGAACGTATAGTGGGTGTTTTATTTGTGAATCAATGGAGCATAAGGTGAAAGACTGTCCAAGAAGGAGAAGGGAGGCAAGGAATGCAAATACAGGAAAAGGTAGCAGGACATTGGCGACAACGGGACCAACTTTGACAAACAATCCAACATAACCTACTGCAGGAGTCTTCAGCACGACTGTTCAGGATTCGGTAGCAGCCGGGGATGCAACTCCAGGTATTATTTGAACAAATTATATTTTCTTATATACGATTTTCCTATATATATAATGAATTATTTTATAAATTATTTTGAAGGAGGAATTTGAGTTCTTTTAGAAATCAAATTTCTGTTTAAGCAGATAGACAAGCTTTTTGCTGAATAGTTAAAGTTTGGTTTGATCAATTGTGATCAATTATGATTGTGTATGCTATGTACCCTAGTATGTATAGGTTTTAAAACGGTGATTCCGGGGACATAATCTTTATAAGGGAGGGTGAATGTAACAACTCAATATTTTTTATATAATTAAATCAGAAATTTTATGTATAATTTTTTTTAAAGATGAGAATTTGTACAAGATATTGTGCGTATGTATTTATGTGATAAGTAAAAATATATTTAATACATGAATAATTAAAAATAATTTTATTTCAGAATTATTGATTATTATAAAGTATATTCTTATAATAATTAATTTTATAGTAGAAATATTTTTATTATTTATTTTCCATGAAAATATAATTTTATATTATTTAAATAATATATGAAATGATTAAAGCACAATTATAATAATTATTTTATTATATAAATTTGTTCAGCGTATTTAAGTTATTTATTTTAATTTAATTATTAATGTTATATATAAAAGATAAATCAAATATGGAATCCAAACCCTAATTTTGGATCTGGAACAAGGAATGAGAATAATAATATTATATTAATTATATTTTGATTTTTCAGTGCTATAAATAAGTACTTTATATATGCATTGTTAATGATTGGTCAATGGTGGTGCAGTATTTAGAAAACCCTAATGTTATCGATAAACCCTAATTTTTAAGTCAAATGAGACTTTAAAATCTGTCTAGTAATTAGGTTATGTGATTAATGATATTTATTATAATATTATATTATTTATATTTTAGTACAATAAATATGTACTGTATGTGTGTAATGTTAATGTGTGGAATAGTTTTAATGTAACATGACCAAACCCTAGCATTAATTTATTTCACCCTACTGTAAAACTCAAATGGGAGATCCAAGACTGTGTAATGATTGTGTGATGTGATTTATGTTGCGTAATATAGAATTTAAATGCTAATTATGGAAAACCCTAATTAGTAATTAAAAACCCTAATTTTGAAAACCCTAAATAATATTTATAAACCCTAATTATGGAAAACTTTAATTAATTAGGACTCCTAATTAATTGAGAACCCTAATTACCAAATTAGAAAACCTTAATTTGAAACTCAATTATATGTTCGAGATTGTTATGTAATTGGGTTAAATGAATTATGTTACGTATTATAGAATTTAATGTTAATTTCTAGAAACCCTAATTAAAATTTAGAAATTCTAATTTCTAGAAACCTTAATTAAAATTTAAAAATTCTAATTTCTAGAAACCCTAATTTCTAATTTAGTAACCCTAATTTGCTAAAATGAAATCCTAATGGCTAATTGTAATCTTTAATGCTAATTAATGGATTTTAAACCCTAAATGTTTAAGTAATGGAATTAGAAAACTAATTATATTTAGTAAACTCTAATTTATATTTTTGGAAACTAAATTGTTATTTCAAACCCTAATTAGAAATCTTAAAACATCTTTATGCCAAATCTTAGGGTTAAACCCTAAGGGTTTGACAAGTTACTAGTTTGCCCTTAATTTTAAAAGCCAAATGACAAAAATGTCCTTATTGCATAATTGAGGTTTGCTTGCAAATATTACCAAAATTGGAGTTGGTGAACCATTCCACATGACTAACAACAACTCCCATCAGTCATTTTCCAGCAATCTCAGCAACATACATTGCATCTTTGTAATATAAATAGATCAAGGAGAGAGAAAAGTCCATTATTTGGCCATTTGATCACCAACTCTCTACCAAGACCATATCTCTCTAAGACCCATGAAATATTGTATTATATCAGCTCCCAAACACAGCCCCATTAACACCAATATAAAATCAGTAGCCCAGAATCAAAGATTTGTTCATCAAGGTATAAACACTAATCGAAAAATCTGACTTTAATCCTCTGTTAGATCTTGTGTTTTAATGTTAAAACTTGTTGTTTGTAGTGTTAAACACTGATCTGGGTTGGTACATAGGTGATCCATAACATCTAGATACTCGAAATAGGAGTTTTCAAGAATCTGGGAATTTTAATTTTTGTTATCTGACAACGAATGTCAGACCCCATAGATTCTTCTTTGTTCATGATTTTTGTTGTTTTATGTGTTAGATCCATAGCTTGATATGTGTTCTTTGCTCTGCAGGTGAAATCACGATCATATGATGCACAAATTTCATGTTATTAGTGGTCAAATACCGTTGACCGGCATTGACCGGTATATTTCTGGGCAACCCAGATTTCCCCAGATCGTGTCTGACAAGTTTTGATAGCTCCAGATCTGATCATGTTTTGATGTTTTGTTATGTTTACTGTATCAGTATTATAGTATGTTATATGGACTTCAATTTCATACCTTTATATCACTTATAAAATAAATATAATGGATTGTGTGGTTGGTCAAAGTGGCTGGAATGACCACGAAAACCATTTTCTGGAATTTCCAGAAAATTCAAGAACGCCGTCACTAACAGCCTTTGACCGGCATGGATCTAGCTATTGTGATGTTGTTAGATGAATTTTATATATTAGATATATTGTCTTGCATGTTATCTACAAACTGAAACCATAAGAATACCTAAACTTTACCAGGATTACAAGTTATGGAGATCAAAAGTAGCCATTTGGAACTGTTCTTCATTACTGGAAAACCCAGAATTGAAGAACAGCTTCTGACATAATTTTTAGAGGCTTCAATCTCTTTTGTTTTATGTTGTTTGGCCATGTTTCTTATTAGATCATGTAGTATTGTATTAGTTGTACAATATCTGATGTTTATCGTTTTCAGAAACATCATGAGTTACGAATTATTAATGGTCAAACTGGTACCCCTTTTGACGCCCCCAAAATTGGTATACAACACCCATTCTGAGTCGCCAAATACATGGTACAAAAAACAAACTACAACTTCAATAATATATTTGTCGTACAAAATACGACAACACATACTGTAAGTTTAAATACAAATATTGTCTTTTAGACAATATCCACACTCAAATAAGTCCTCATTACAATTATTCAAACACTATTTTATAGAAATAGTGAGGACTGTTAAAACATCTTTCTAGAACCATGTAAGACCCCAAATTATTAATAAATGAAATTTAATATCCTCTATTTATTATTTTGAAATAGTAAGGGTTGATTTGATTAATGCGGTTAGTTATGGGTAAAATGCGCAAATATTTCAAATAAGCAAGTGGTTATAAAATATTCATTGTTGTCGGGGAATATTCGTTTGGTCGTGGAATATTCTTGCTGTCGGAGAATATTCGTACGACGGCGCAGTCTTTTGTGGGCCCCATAATGGAAAGCGATTGGATGAAAAAAACGACAAGTATAAGTTGTTTATAAATAACGGCGTAGTTGTTACCGTTAATACTGTTAGAATACCTGGTGCTTAAAACACAGTAATACGCGTTGTTGCACAGTAGCACACGATATTGCACCAATTATTGATTCTTACGTAAGAAGGAACTACTCAATAATTGTTACAGTAATTACTGTTCAGTATTTTATTTTATTGATTCAATAATTGCTACGTTGACATTTTATATTACTGTTGTTTCAATAATTGTCACTACACAGTATTTTTCATTATCGGAGCAATAATTCATACTATCTGAATAATATTATTAGATAACATTATTGGCAATGTCAGAATGGGTGTTGTATACTTATTTTGGGGGCGTCACAAACCATCACTCCATACCCCGACTAGATCCTGCTATGTTCTCACCTCCTGAGAAGAAAAATGGAACAAAAAGGAAAAGAGTGAGCTCAACTAGCCCAGTAAAGAATATTATGACTAAGATAATATACAACAAATTATCATTAGTCTTCAACAGGGAAAAAAATCTGATAAAATATAATAGACAACAAGTTTTAGATCAACAACTGCAGCGAAAACAACAAACCATTAGAAGAGTCAAGTAGAGAATGAATTCTACTATCTTCTAAGATTTAAAAGCCCATCAACGATATTTTATCCCTGTAACATCAATCAATATACATCTTGAATCAAATATTCATCTTTGCACTACAGGCCAAAGATATTCATTTATATCACCAGTCGGTCATGTTCATCTCAACACCTGTTCATCTTTGCACTACGGGCCAAATATATTCATCAATTAATCATTCATATTTGCACTACAGGCCAAAGATATTCAGTAACATCATCATTTAAGACTGAGGATGATGAAAAATATTTTAAAGAAAACCAATCCAGTGAGACAGAAGGAAAATATTAGGGATTCGTATTACAGTTTATCCAAGTGCAATAATACTCCATAGCAACCAATTATGAAGTAGAATTCAAAAATAAAGATCAAAACATGGATACAATCAAAGATAATAACCATAACAGACATCTTCGATAAAAAGGAAAAAATTTATTTTTTCGGTGAATAGTGCTGTATTCGTGAATAGTGTCGTATACGTGAATAGTGCTATATACGTGAATAGTAACCTCGACACAAAAAGTTCTAAATTTGTTAAAAAGTTCAGACCAATATTTTGGCATAATGATATTGAAAGAAATAATATCATCTACGAAAGAATAACATCTCTTACCTCAAGATAACAGTACTTCTGTTTGAAATATCGGTATAAGGCTGAAAGAAACTTGCACTGATAAATAAAAACTAAAAAAGTATCTAAATACTCACAAAATACGCTCGATAATATAGAGAGAGAAAGAGAGAAAACTTATGAATTCTGGTGTGATTTTAAATTCTAACTTAGCCCTCTATTTAAAGGAAAATGTTAGCACGCCGAAGCAGACTTGACCTGCAACCTGATGGCTTTACCCGCTACTATTCCCACCCACCACATTTGAATAAAAATTCTAACACATTTCTCACCAACCAAAAGTGGGGCCCACTCAATTCTAGAATTTTCTACCAAAATCATTTATAAACCTAATTTCCGAATCAGTCACCTCTTAAAATTCATAACAAATTATACGTTCATTTTTAACGGTTCAAAATTTGTGGACATATACTCAACTTATATATGTATAACATATCCAAAAATCACAACGATCCAACGGTCGGATTAAAAATTATAACTCACGCAATATATCTCCAGAACACTGGTTTAATTTTTAATACCTCAATTCCAACAAAATACTGATAAAACACCTCAATATTAATTCCTTCATTTATAACCACATAAATAAATCCATCATTTATATCCACATCAAATAAATATTTCCTTTTCATATAAATCAATAATTAATTATTCACAAATAATA
The DNA here is from genome assembly GCA_016801055.1 of Panax notoginseng. Classification (NCBI taxonomy): domain Eukaryota; kingdom Viridiplantae; phylum Streptophyta; class Magnoliopsida; order Apiales; family Araliaceae; genus Panax; species Panax notoginseng. The sequence continues at coordinate 122,766,956 of CM029022.1, forward strand.
TTACAGAATCAGAATTATGACAACCAGGCCGTTCCCAGGAAGGAGGGAGCTTTTCAATAAGGATTTCTCCTTACTGGCGCGCAATTAGATAACCAAACCTCTCCTTAGACAGAACTTTCTAGACATTGCCAATATTGCTATCTAATAATATTATTCAAATAATATAAATTATTGATCTGATAATGGAAAATACTGTGCAACGATAATTATTGAAACAACAATAATATAAAATATTAACGTAGCAATTATTGAATCAATAAAATAAAATATTAAACAGTAATTACTATAACAATTATTAAGTAGTGCCTTCTTACGTAAGAATCAATAATTAGTGCAATACCACGTGCTACTGTGTTTTAACCACCGAGTATTCCAACAGTATTAACGGTGACAACTACGCCGTTATTTATAAATAACTTATACTTGTCGTTTTCTTCATCCAATCGCTTTCCGTTATGGGACCCACACAAGGCTGCGCCGTCGTACGAATATTCCCCGACAGCAAGAATATTCCACGACCAAACGAATATTCACTGACAAAAATGAATATTTTATAACCACTTGCTTATTTTGTAAAATTTGCACATTTCACCCATAACCAAAACATTATATCAAATTAACACCTTATTACTCACAATAATATTTAGAGAAAATTTGATTTTATTCATTAATAAGTTGGGGTCTTACACCCCTAGCAACTGACATGTTTTCTAGGTTTCATAAAGAACATGCTCAAGAACACCTATAGCGACAATTTTGTCGCTATAGGGCCCTTTAGTGACAAATATTTTCAGAAATTAATTATTTTAATTAAATAAATAGAAAAAAATAGTTTTAAATTTTTAAAAATACATAATAAATTATTAAAAATTATTTTAAGGTCCGAAAATTAGTTTTTAATTATTTTAAGTATATTTCATAAATATTTAATATTATTGAGATATTAATGGTATTTAATTTATTTAATTATAATATTAAATAAATTAGTTAAAAATAATTTTAATACTTGAAAAATTATTTAAAATTATATTATGTTATAAGAAAATATTTTAAGTTATTTTTTATAACTTTTAATATTTTGTGATGAATTTTATTAATTAATTAATATTAATGATATTTAATTTATTTAATAAATGTATTAAATAAATTCTAAAAAATAGAATTAATGATTTAAAAATCATATAAGAATGATTTAAAGGTTATAAAAATATTTTAAAGTTATAAAATATAACTTTTGATATTTTGTCAGGAAAAATATTAATTATTTAATATTAATGATATTAGATTTATTTAATATTTATATTAAATAAATTAGTTTAAAAATGATTTTAATATTATAAAAATTATTTTAAATGAAAATAAAGTGTTTAAAAATATTTTAAGTTATAAAATATAACTTTTAATATTTAAAGGATAATTTCATTAATAATTTGATATTAAGTTTATTTAATAATTATATTAAATAAATAGTTTAAAAATGGTTTTATTAATTTAAAAATCATTTAAAAAGGATATAAATTAATTAAAAATATTTTAAGTTATAATTATTGACTTTTAATATTTTGATGAATAATACATTAATATTTAAATATTAATGATAAGTATTTAAAATAATTTTAATTGTTTTAAAAAAAAATCATTTAAGGGTAATAGTAATACTTTAAAAGTATTTTAAGTTATTATAAATAACTTTAATATTTTGACAATAGTTTAGTTAATACTTTAATATTAATTAAATATTAATGATAATAGAATTATTTAATATTTAAATCATTTAAAAATGATTCTGGTGTTTGAAAATTCATGATAAATTATAATAATTATTTAAAAATTGTTATAAGGCTATGAAAAATCGTATGATTGATATTTACAGATATTGAAGTACATGATAGAGTCTTAGACTCAATAATTACCCGATAAAGCCGTCGGTAGACCGACATGTTTCAGAAATCGATATGGACTTATATAATTTGTCTATATATGTGTTTGTTTGTAATCCAATGACTGTGAAACATGTGTGATAATGTGATTAAGTTATGTGTTGACTGCAATAAGCAGTATTATGTGTTACGATATGTTATTCTACTCGGTAAAATAATCTTATTACTGATAGGTTGTTATACAAAAGATAAATACTAAGTTGCGTGTTGTAAGCAGCAGACCAGGTAAGTATCCTACATTTGTATTTTCTTTATGCAATGGACATGAGTAAGAAGATTCAAAATTATATTATTATGGTATCAGATTATTAACCCTATTGTTATGTATGTTATATCTGAATCATTGATTATCAACATGGTACTATATTATAATTCAGATATATATTCTGTTCGTTAATTTCTAAATATGGTTATTCAAGTGTCCCCACTTGGATAATCATTGTATTTAATCACATGTTGATATATATATATATATATATATATATATATATATATATATATATATATATATATATATATACCTATTGTATGCCAGTATGTATACAGTAAGTAAAAGTTGTCTAAGCTATTTGACCAGCTAGACACAGATTTAGAAATATCGTTGAATATGATAAAATATTTTTGTATCCAATCAAATTGTTTTGATTTGGATTCCAGACTAAGTATGAACATCCCGATCAAGGGAAAACTTTTATGCTCCCAAGGCGGACAGAGTGAACGAAAATATCGTTCTTGCATGTAGTATTAATCAATACAGGGCCCATGGGATGTACACCCTCGCGCCCGTAAGTTATGACGTTTTGCAGATGAAGTTCTGTTTAACCTTTTCAAAAATAGAAAGCAATGTTCACAGTATGTCACCTTAACTCTATTTATAGTCAATACGTAGTTTCAAAAATATGATATAGAGTTATTATGTTATTATTATTGGTTCAGTTTACTTCACAACTTTTGATTTGTTGTAGAAGTGATGTACAAAGAAAATATTTAATTCTTTCAGATAATTATATTTATAATTGTTATTACTTGCTGGGCACCCAAATGCTCATTCTTGCTTAATTTAAATGTTTTCAGCTAGGCATGATTAACTCGAAGGTTCAGTCAAGAACAAGTGAAAAAGGAAAGCAAACATAATATATTTTTGTGTATCTTTTGTAATAGTTAGACTGTATTAAGGCAGTGATATATATTATCTATCATGTAAAGAATTATAGTAAGGGTTCCGTAATTGGGATTAGACTCTGATAAATATAAATCAAGTTTGATTTGTATATTATTGTTATTATTATTAGTATTATTACGCTCATAGAAATGGTATCGTAAATCATTGAGTTCGAGTTTCAAGTACCTGAATTTGGGGCGTTGCAGAATAAATATTTGAAGTTGATTTAATTTGATTTGGTTAATTATTTGTTAAATAAATAATTAATGAATTAAAAAAATCAATTATTATGAGATAATATTCTAATTTAATTTAATAATTAAGTTAAAGAGTTTATAATGATTAAATGATTTATTAAATAAATTGTTGTGAGTATTATTAAATAGAGTGTGACAAATAACTATATTGTAAATGAGTTATTAAAATAAAGCAGTTTAATTTAATTTTACCCAAACAAGGCTTAAGGATATTAATTCTTTAATTTTAAAGGGTTTTGCCAAACGGAGCCTTATGTCTTTTGGATTTCTTTTGAATTTTGAATATTAATAATATAAATTAAACAAATAAAATATATATATATATATATATATATATATATATATATATATATATATATATATATATATATATTAATAACCGATACCTTATTAGCATTATTTATTATAGCGTCAGTTTTTACGTTTCAAAAGTGAGTGTTGGTTTTAGTTTAATATTACGTATAGTGTATGTGGACTAAACCTAAGCCTAAGAAGAAAGATACTAGAAAAGAAAAAGAAAGGTTGTCAGAGGTTTGAGAGAGTCTGAGAGAGAGAATCAAGAGAATTTCAAGCAATTGTTTGGGGTGTTTAGCAAGAATTTCTTAAGCAGAAAAGGTATGTTACACAACCTTACAGTATAAGTATTACGCCATATTCCTGTGAACTTGATTGTCTCTGTGTTTTTGAAATTGTCTATAATATAAAAGTTCTTTACAAACTTCTATAATTCAAATGTTTTACAAATTGGTGACGAAAGCATGTGCATATGTATTTGTATTTATCATATATATATATATATATATATATATATATATATATATATATATATATATATATATATATACAGGTGATTGTAAAATGAGCATATACGTGTATGTGATTTTATGAGTTACGTCAAAAAGAAGGAAATTGGTTTTTATAGTAAAAATATATGAGTATGAACATGTCTGGTAGGATAACAAAATTGGTATGTGTTAATTGTGAACTAATATGCGAATTGAACCTTGTATATGTGATTGGGTAAGGTTTAATGAGAACGTATTTCAAAGGAATGAATTTGATGGATAATTGTGGAATTATAGTTCACTGTGTCAAGAAATGTCAAATATAAAGTTTTTGGTTTTAAAACAGTGTTTTCAAAGATTAAGTTTTCTGATATTGTTGTTTAATTGTGTAAAGTTTGTATATGTATGCTTCATAACATTTATGTGCAAATTTTGTAAGTAATACTTATCAATTGGTGTTAGAAATTAAAATACAGAAGCTTTACTATGATCTTCGTTTGTATTCTGTAAGCTTGGAGCCTCATTGCCATTTTCAGCGCCTCAGCCCCAAGTCCCACGCCACAGCGCTAAGGATAGCGCCACAGCGCCTATCTTGCGTCGCAGTGCCACTTCTTGGCCTGGCCTTTGAGCCGCAGTGCCATCAGCGCGTCGCAGTGCGACCTACAGTACAAACTGTGGCGCCGCGGTGCCACTTAGCAGAAAGTTCAGGAAAGTCTTTTGTCTTGCACAAAAGTCTATAATTAGTAGTGTAATGCTATATGATGAGTGTTAAACATATATTTTGTTATTGTAATGCTAGGAACGAGCATGTTATTAACACTTAACGAGTGTTGTTATTAATTATTGATGTAATTTGATTAAGTGATTTATAAATCAAACCATATGTGATGTGGATATGTAGAGTATGGGTAATGACTGATTATGTCATGATGACATGTATATAGGATAATTGTGATTCGGATTATATCGGTTTAGCCTACAAGCAAGACAAGTCTTCTAAACCTAAACCTTCATTGTACAAGTTTATTTTCATTGTGCAAGTTTACTTACCTTATCTCGATTATATTGATCAATTTATTCTTGTTGTTAACGTGTTTCGTTGAACAAGTTATTGTTTGTAGTTCGATTATAATTATGCAAGTTTTCCTAACTTAACACTTTCGTTGAGCTAGTTCTATTATTATGATTGTGCAAGTTTTTCTAAACCTAAACTTGTTATTTTTAGCATGTAAGTATTTGTATTCTGATAAACAAGTTTATCGTTCAAGTTATTACTTATTATGCATGCTTAATACTCAATTCTAAGATTTTAACCTTAGCTTAATGTTATTCAAAGCAAGGAGGGTTATACTATTCAGTACTTATGCTATTAGATTATTCCTAAAGCATGAACTTAGTACACCATGTTGATTCAATTATGGTTTATTCCGTAACATAGTGTTATTTCCTTTCATTCAACTAATCCTTAGTTGATGACCGTTGAATTCTAAATTTTCTTGGAACGTATCCAAACCAAACTTACTTTGGTGCGGACTTATACTCTAAATACTGAGATGAACAACCCTATTATTAGGGGTTTACGCTTAGCGTTGAAATGTTTGTGCACAATACATTGTACGAAGGGCTGATCCCTCAAAGTACGTGGAGTCCTTATAGTCTTATGACTGTTAAAGTTTAAGTTGAAAGAGTACTTATAACTGTGGACATGGTTCGTGGTCATTAGACCCTTAGTTATATATTTCAGAATGTTAATAGAGCATATTGTTCAGTTCTATCAAGCCTATTATTTGGTAGTTGATGTAAAGTTTTATTTATTGTTATTCCAAGTGATCCTTGTTTGTTCACTCTTGCTTATATAATCCTTACAACTAAAGTTGAGAAGATCGATGTACCTAGCACCAGTAAAGGAAAACGGAAGATGAACAAGTACGGAAGACTTATAATATTTATGTTGACAGTTTGTTGTCACACTTTATTTGAATTATGTAAGGAAGTTTATTTAATTTTTTTTGCATGAATGACTGTATTTAAAGGTTATATAACCTGGGAGATTTTTTTATAAATGTAATCCTGTATGGGCAGGTTTATTATTCAATTTTATTATGATTGGGTAGTTAGAAATGAATGCTTGTATAAAGTGAACACTGAATCCTATGGGAATGAAGAACCCGAATTTGGGGGTGTCACAAGTTGGTATCGAAGCTTTAGGTTATGAACCTTAGGTGGGGGAAAAGCCTTAGGAAGTAACCTTTGAAAAGATAGTGGTGATAAACTCTTGTCGAGTTTAAGAGAAAAATAATAAAACACTTATGTGCTTATGTGATTTCAAATTATATGATTGTGAGTGTCGAGTAGTAACAAGTAATAATTAAAACTTAAAAATTTTATTATCAGGATGACTAATGTGGGAGAATCCAATCAGGTAAGGGAGGAAGGACCTCAGATGCCTAGAGAGGAGGAGTCTCGTGACATTCAAGTGGTTTGGGAACAATTACTTCCACGGGAGTCAGCTACGGTGGTCACAGTGGTTGAAGATGAGGATAATGATGTGGAAACAGATGAGGAGGATCCCGTTGAGCTGCCACAAGAGAATGTGGATGACAAGGACGAGGAAAAAGAGATTTCACTGAACTCGATAGCCGCCCGTATGTACGATGAAGTTTACGACCGTAATGTGGAACTTCAGGATACCGTCGAGGAGTTGGAAGAGATAGTAGCTGAACAACAAACCTCGATGGCACAGAAGGACGATGAGATCCTAGATCGAGAGGAACGTTTGAACAATGTCGAAGAGAAGCTGATTCACACGGAAGGAGTGAATGAACAACTGACCGAGGAGATTGCAGAACTGAAGAACAAACTTCAGGAAGAATCTACTAAGAGGGTAAGAGCCGAAGATGCGTACGAGGAAGCGTTTCAATGAGCCAGGATAGCAGTGAGGGACGCACAAGCAAAGAGGATGAAGATGGAAGAGACGAATAATGTATTCAACACCGTGATTAATCGAGCTCAAGATCGGGTCATGAGTTATTCGATTCAGTTTGAGACACTGCCAACATACGTGTTAGATCGTCGAACAATGTTTTGAATTATGGAGGAAGAGCGTCAAAAGGCTACGCAGTATCTTAGTAGAATATAGTAGGGGATGTTCCTAATATGTGATTAATAAAAATGTTAAATAATATGTAAATCCCTAGTGTTATGTAACCTATGGGATATGATGATGATGTTGTCCTAAAACTTTTGTGGTTCAGGAAAGTAATGTAAATAGCAGTGATGCTATTGTTCTTATATTTTTTTTAAAAAAAGACTATGAATGAATAAAAGTTGTTATTTTATTTTTTTCAAAGTGTTATGTGTTATGTGATGAGTTCTTTTATGGAGTGAAAGTTAAGTAGAAAACACTTAAAGGAATTGAGAAACAATCTAATAGATGTATTTTTAACAAAAAATGCCTCCAAGACGTCAACCCCGACAGAGAACCACTGAGGGAACTAACAATAATGATGCTGAAGCTAACCCCGTTCAACATCTAGTGACATTACTGACGGGTGCGTTGCCGAATCAACCCCAAAATCAAGGTACAACTTTTAAGGAATTCAAGGCGGTTGGACCACCAGAATTCCGTGGGTCCATGAATTCAGTCGAGGCACAGACCTGGATTATGGAGATAAAAAAGATGTTTGATGTCGCTAGGGTAGGGGAGGATCAGAAGACTGCTTTTACAACATTCATGTTGAAAGCAGAGGCTAGTTATTGGTGGCAGGCCAATAAAACTCGAGAGGGACAAGGTGTTATGACTTGGGATAGGTTTAAGGAGATATTCTTCGAGACTTATTTCTAAGAGAGTTCGAAGAGTCAGCTGGAGGTTCAGTTTTTAGAACTGAAGCAGGGAACGATGACGATATCTGAGTATGCCACAAAATTCAACGAGTTGGCGAGGTTTGGGCCATATCAAGTCAGCACAGATGAACGCAAGGCGAAGAGGTTTGAATAGGGACTGAAGCCCTAGTTGTACAGTAGGGTCTCCCTGTTCCAGTTGAAGAAGTTTGTAGCGGTAATGGAGAAGGCAATACTCGCTGAAGGTGGAGGCGAGTCAGTGACAAAGTTCAATCAGGAACAGAAAAAGAAGAAGAATGAGGTGGAGGTTAAGAGTGGAGGTGGTAGTAGTGGAAACGACAACAACAATCTGAAGAGGAAAAGGAATGGGAATGTGAGTGCTGGAAACCAATAGGGTAATCAGCAGAATAGGAAGTTTGAAGCATGTGCTACATGCGAAAAGTTTCACAAGGGTGTGTTCTTGATGGGGAAACGTATATGTAGACACTCAAAATTTCCTGTATACCTGTCACTAACATTGCAGGAGGGTAGATTCGTCTTTTAAGAGGGAACCCTGAAAGACAATCCATATCCATGCCAGATACTACCGAAAGTTCAGCATCAAGCCCGCATCGCAATCTGGGAATAACAATTCCAATCTCGGAGATAACCCCGAGGTATGCAGATCAATATCGAAACACACACCGGAGAAGACCGATTAATCTCGGAGATAACCCCGAGGTATCCAATCTCAGTCCCAACCATGGGAATAGCCACCAACCTTGGTGATAACCCCAAGGAATGTAATTTCGGCGATAACCCCGAAAATGCTTGTTACAAATGCAACCAACTTCAATCTCGACGCTCACAATGAGATCCACTGTACCAGCCCGACGATAACATCGGGAAGACAGACACACCTCAAAGATGACAATGAGGACCTTCAATAAATTGCAGCAGTCCAATCTCAGCGAAGCTGAGCAATGTCTGCTTTATCAGCCTAATTCGGCGATAACACTGGTGAGGGACAACATCATCATCTGACCAACACGATGTCATGCCACGTCGCCTCAACATGGCTACGCAACAATGTCCCACAAGACAAACCAATTCCGAGTGACTATTGTGCGGGGTAACGAATGAAATTTGAAGCTTGAAGACCGGAGGGCACCGTCCCATCTTCAATGACTTCGCACAAACTCTAATCCCATGCCATCGTACAACTCTCAACAACGGCGGTCCGAAATAGGTCCTGTATACCTCAAACGGATGCCCGGATTGCACTTCTGAAAGTTTGAGTGGACATTACAGTGCCTGAGTGCACGTACTTCGAGACGACCCGAGCCGAAAAACTCGGGCCCACCCGGGTTGCCTTTGGTACACCTGCGGCTCAGCCGTAGGTACCTGCGGCTCCACCCTCTATAAATAGAGGGCTTGGGGTGGCCATTTTGTAAGAGAAAATGGCGAGGAAGCCATGCCCAATTTGCTCTATACTCATCCCAGGCAGTGTACTTTCCCCTTTTAAACACTTGTGAGCTCATATATAGCTAATTTTGTACCTACAAAAGCCAGTGTTTACCCACTTTAAAGATATTGAAGTTTCATTTGGCAGCCCACTGTAAGCCTTCTTTCACACTTTAAAGTTTTTCTCTTCATCTGTGCACACACCCTTCTACACGTTGAGAGTCGTGTTGCACATTTTTTCCCGAACTTCGGTCCATGATTTATTTTTAGTTTGTATATACATATATATATATATATATATATATATATATATATATATATATATATATATATATATATATATATGGACTAACATTATCGAGTTATGCCTCGATTGAGCCTAGACTTCGGTCTAGAGCGTTTAATTGCTTTTGTATATATATACACTTATATATATGAACTGCGTGTCGAACTCTGTTCGATGAGCCTAGACTTATGTCTGGGCGTTTAATGGCTTTCTTATATATATAATTATATATATGAACTGCTATCGAACTTTGTTCGGTGAGCCTGAATTTCACATCCGGTGCGTTTACTACTTTAATATATATATATATATATACTTATATATATTAATTGTTGTTGGACTTTGTCCGATGAGCCTGGATTTTATATCCGGTGCGTTTACATGCTTTTATATATATATATATATATATATATATATATATTTACTTTTCGTCCCACCTGGAGTTTCTTCCGTGGCGGTTGATAGCTTTTATAGCTTTATTTACATTTCTGATCCCCTATGGAGGTACTTCGTGGTTGGTGATCATGTCTGCATATATATATTTACAGCTTTTATATATATACCTACTTACTGCTTTCATATAAATTGCAGTATTATGTGCGCCTAGAAATCATGTGATCACAGATTCATCCCATTGGATCTTGATTCGGTTCCTGTGATGGACATTTTCAGCTGTGAGCAGCTTGTAAATTATTCTGTGGTGTTTGGATTTCTTCAGATGGTTTACATACCAACGAGGAATTCAACATCTTATGCTTCGCATCTGTCAAATAAAATTAATCCAGCCGAATATGGAATAAAATGGGAGTGCAAAAGGTCTCAATTACTATTGAGCATCAGGGTTTGAAAAACCTATTTTATAAAACATCACTGCCATATCTTGCTTAAAATTGAATTTTTACATAAAATTCAAACCCTGTGTGTGACGCCCCCAAAATTAGGTATACATCACCCATCTTGGGTCGTCAGATACATAGTACAGAATACAAATACAACTTACTAATACAACTGTCGTGTACAATATGACAAAACATAAACTGTGAGTTTGAATACAAATATTATCTTCTAGAGAGTATTCATACTCAAAAGGAATCCTCATTACATTTATTAACACACTATTACATAGAATAGTGAGGACTACTAACTAATACTATCATTCGAACCATCACTCCATTTTTCGACTTGCCCCAGCTACATTCTCATTTCCTGAAGAGAACAGTGAAAGAAAGGGTGAGCTCAACTAGCCCAGTAAGAAATATTATGACTAAGATAATGCAGAATAAATTATCATTAGCCTTCAACAATGTTAAACTGATAAAATATAATAGACATCAAGTTTAACTGCAGTGGAACAAGCAATCCATTAAAAGAGTCAAGTAGAAAATAAACTCTACTATCTTTTATGATTTAAAAGGTTTTTCAACACTGTTATCGCTGTGACTCAGCTTAATAAAATATTCCACATCATCGAATCACCCCTGCACTATGGCCAAGGATATTCGTGTATTCATTAATGGTCATGATCATGCCAACAACTGTCCATCAATGCACTACGGGCCAATGATGACTTTTGCCACATCATTTGTAACATTACGGTCATGATTATACCGAATAATCCCTGGTCATAATCATACCAAGTCCATCTATGCACTACAGGCCACAGATGACTTTCAACATTTTATAAACATGAGGATGATGACAATGATATAAGAATTCAATAAAACAAGTTCAAGAATTAATTTATCCAAGAATTAATAACGTCCAAATTGTCAACATGATACTGCTTTGTGGAGTAAAATTCAAGAATCCTTAGAAGAATATTTCATGAAAAGATGCTGGATGAAACGCAATTATCAAGGATATTCCACAAATTTCATGGAGTATAGAAGTCAAAACTTAACCAACTGAGTACAATATAGAATGGAATAACAAAAGAAATCACCATGCATGCGATAGACCGCACAAACAGGTTATTCCAATAGAATAATAAATAATGGAACCAGGTCCGGCGTAAACGCACAGACAGGATATTCCGACAGAATAATAAATAATGGAACCAGGTCCGGCGTAAACGCACAGACATGATATTCCGACAGAATAATAAATAATGGAACCAGGTCCGGTGTAAAACACACAGACAGGATGTTCCAACAGAATAATAACAAGACGGAACCAGGTCCGGTGTAAAACACACAGACAGGATGTTCCAACAGAATAATAACAAGACGGAACCAGGTCTGGTGTAAAACACACAGACAGGATGTTCCAACAGAATAATAACAAAAACGGAACCAGGTCCGGTGTAAAACACACAGACAGGATGTTCCAACAGAATAATAGAAGAATGTCACCAAGTATAGGGTAGACCGCGTATACAGGTTATTCCAACAGAATAATAAGAAATGGAATAACAACAGTTCTATTCATGAATAAGAAAGAATAACACCCCTTACCGTTGTAAAGAAGAACTGAAATAAGGAAGTAGTTAAGTAGCAGAATACTCTTCTTCTCTCTCTCTATAGTTTCTCTCTATAGTTTCTCTCTCTAGAGTTCAGTGAATTCGTAAGAAATAATGAAGGAATGAGCTGCTATTTATAGAAAAATAGAATGCATAGTAACTAATCTATGAACGGTCCAGATTGATTACTTTAATCTGACGGTTCATATTTAAAGAAAAATCTTTTAAATAAAATATAATATATTCTATTTATAGAATAACTTTAATAAAGTATTCTGTTTTATATAAAAAGATGTTTCTGTTTTATTACGTTAATAATACGAATAAAACAAAACGTCATTATCGCTAAATAATTCATATTATTAACTGACAATAATTGAATCAAACTGAGTGACTTCTCACATAAGCATTAATAATCGATACCGTGTGCTACTATGCAACCACACGTATTACTGTACTTTTACTACCGAGTAGTTCAACAGTAACAATGGTAAAACTTCCGCCGTTATTTTTAATAAAATATTTTTGTCGCTTTCTCAATCCGACAATAATTTCGTTGTGGGGTCCACCAATGATTGTGTCGTTGTACGAATATTCCCTGTTAAAACGAATATTCCCCGACCAATCGAATATTATATAACAACTTGCGTACTTTGGAAAATTTATAAATATTACCCACAATTATAATATTATATCAAATTAACTCCATAATATTCAAAAATGATATTTATAGAAAATTCATCTTTATTTATAAAAGTTGGGGTCTTACACTGTGTATATAGGTGCGAACGAGGCCTCGCACTACTTCCAAATAACAGCACATTGACCCACACACACACACATTAAGATAGCAGTTTCTTGAAAAGAGGCGGTCACCGTGGTAACACGGATGTCGGGGGGTGCTTAACACCTTCCCTCCACATAACCAAGTCCCCGGACCCTAATGAATCTCGGTTTCACCGACCCGTTTAGCAGTGTCATATCACTGAGTCAATGTGCAAACCTTTTCTTGGTTGTGTTGGTACAACCATTTAAAAAACCAATTGGCGACTCTTATTGTCCAATCGTTGACATTATACACGTCGGACCTTTTTCACTTATTTTTTCAAACAAATCTCACCTAAAATGAGAACACCAAAGAACAAGTAACGGAAAGGGACAATTAAAAATCCCGACGTCGACAGGTGGCGACTCAGCTGGGAACTCCAGTAAGAGGACTTAAGCCACTATTACAATTTTTTCAAAATTGTTATCTGCTTGTGTGTGGATGTTGCATTTACATTTTGTGATGAATGTGTACGAATGCATTTCCTTACTTAGTGCTTCGCACTATAAACTGCATGTGATATTAGTGCTTCGCACTATAAAACTGCTTGTGATATTAGTGCTTCGTACTATAAACTGCTTGAGATATTAGTGCTTCGCACATGTCATCATGTCATACGGTGAGACGCGATGTATGTGAATGTATGTTGTGTGGTCCCTCCACCAAGAGGCTATCCCGTCGGTGTTTGATTACTGAACTCGTGAGAAGACTAATTCTCCGAGGCTCAGGAAAGGCACCACCCAAATTCGCTCCAGTTGAAAGACCGGATTAACTTCTCGTCAAGTAGATTGCGATGATTTGGGAACCTTCATGCCAAAAAACCGCGAGAGTAACCTAAGATAGGTCAGCCTCTGATAAACCCAAAACGGAGGAAGGTCTCTTCATGCTCTCATTTCAAATTACTTGTAAAGCACAATTACTTGTAATTATCTTCCATATCTATCTCCATGTAATGAGAAATATGAAGAAATGTGTACACATACATGCTATAAACAGCTGACATCCGTTTTGTAGGATAAAATTCCTAAACTGGACGCATCGTATAGCATGTTATTATCCACCTTCCCTAAAGACTAAACTATGCAAGTCTTTTGCAGGGAATCAATCGGACCTACCACCCGTTCAAAGTCCAAAAAGGCAACATGCCTACAGTCAATCATGTCGTCATCCGACCAGACTGAACTTAATCCAGTTTCTCGCAAAGAATTTGACAGGTTAAGCAAACAGATTACAGATTTGGCTGTTCTACTAAAAGAATTACACCAGTCTACACAGGGTCAGAAAATACCCGTATATGCTGAATCCTCCACACAAGGAGGAACCCAGGTCGTTACAATACCTGAACTGCAGTTGGATCCGACCAACAAAACTCATGATGCTGCCCATCGCACTGGAGATCCAGACACTGGTGACATCCAAAAAAGTCCTCCAAATGGAAGAGACCCTTCGCACTATCAAAGGAATTGGAACACACGGGAGTGTTTCATATGCTGATTTGTGTATTTTCCCTGGTATTCATTATCTAGAAAAGTTTAAGACTCCCGACTTTGAAAAATATGACGGGTTAGGAGATCCTTACACACATCTAAAGGTTTTTATTGGAGAACTTGGATCTTATGCAGAGGATGAAAAACTAAGAATGCAACTGCTCCAAAAAAGTCTAACTGGAGAAGCCCGTTCGTGGTACACAAGATTAGACAATTCAAAGATCCATAGTTGGGAAGAGCTAGCACACGCTTTCCTCACCCAATGCAACTTTTAATCTCAAATGGCTCCTGATCGGTATCAAATTACCAAGATCAAGAAACAGTCTAATGAGTCTTTCAGAGAGTATGCTCAGATGTGGAGACGTCTAGCTACCCAAGTTAGTCCTTCCATGACAGAATCAGAGATGGTCATGACTTTCATAGACATACAAGAAGCACCTTTCTATGAAAGAGTTTTAGCCGGCATCGGTAAACCATTTTTTGAAATGGTCAAACATGGGGAGATGGCTGAAATGGGATAGAAATTCGGAAAGATTCAAGACCTAGCTGCACTCAAAGCTGTTGCTGATCACATCCAATCTAGAAATTATGGGAACAACCCCCGGAGGGTCCATAAAAAGAAAGAAGAGGATGTTTTCCTGATACTACAGGGTCAAAAAGGTAATCAAAACATGCCTATCTAGAGGAGAAATTACACTCTCTTTCAAGCACAATCTTCAAACCCTTCAGCACCAAAAGGTGGAGAAGTCAAACGACCTTGAGTATTCATACCCTCGAGAACATTCTCAATCTTCTAACAACACAGAAGAAAATCACGCATCTTCTTCCACCAGCCAGCCCTAATGTTCGGGGTTTTAATGCTACTCGAAAATATGCTTATCATGCCGGGGCACCTGGACATGATACTCAGAATTGTTGGGCCTTGAAACACAAAATCCAAGACCTAATAGACAACGGTGAAATCGTGGTCACCAAACCCGATCAACCTCACGTTCAAGACAACCCTCTTCCTCAACACAAGGAAGAAGAGGTCAACATGATCAATTGGAGCAGTGGACAGAGTTCCAATTTCAGCTGTAAATCCTCCCAGACCCCCAAAGATGGTGATGACAGATGGGATTATGCCAAGTTCCAATTCACAATGAAACGAAGGATGAAAGCTCTTTGTAAATAAATTGAGCAATTGGCAGAACTGGTGACTTATCAGCATCAAGTGACTCGTCAGCTAATCAGCCAGGAGCATGCCAGTCTCCTACCTATTGTCATGAATATTCTCTCTTCACTTTCAGAAAATGAAATACTAGAAGACAAAGTGACGAAGAGAGCAAATGCTAAGGCCAGTCGGGATTTTGCCAACAAAAGGGAATTCACATATTTGGGCTAACCTATGGAGGAAATCCTTCACGTGTTAATCAATGAAGGAAGGATTAGTTCCCTTCTACCTCCAATCAACCCCCATTCAGGACGATACAACTCTGAGGGAGTATGTCAATATCATTCTCAATATCGCGGTCACAGCACAGAAGAATGCTGGGCACTCTGCCACCTTATTCAAAATTTAATCGATAGTGGCGTACTGCGTCTGGTAGATAACGACACTGTATTACGGGCAAGTGAGGATTCATATCCTACTAAGTGGAAGAGTAGTAGCAGTCAAATCCACTGAAAGTGATGGGGTTAACAAATCACTTATCATGCCAGTAATTCAACTCAAGGGAATCAACAATCCTTTGAAAGTGGCCGCTCCCGAGCCAATCAACTTGCCGTGCAGAGCATAATATCCTATTGTTAGCTTGTACGCAGTTCCGTGAAATTATGGAAAAGGTGAAGGATCCACCTCGCATACAACTGCTGCAGTGTCGAAGGAAAATCCATTGTATCTTCCCCAACGGGTAATAAAGCCTGTCATCAAGTCTAAGGGGAAAGTACGCATTGAGAAGATTGAAAATTTCCTCCGCACTATGGGTCATAACGAAGCCAAGGTGCTTTTAAACTTGAAAGAAGCTCCACAACAGATATCAATCTTGGACTTGGTCCTGACTTCTGAGAATCACCGGAAGGTCTTATTAAAGGTTTTAGAAGAAGCCTATTTACCGACATCAGTTGATACAGAAAAGTTTCAACATCAGGTTGATCACATTTTCAACAATAATGTGATATCCATCACTGATGATGATATACCGCCCGAAGGGACTGGTCATTGCAAACCGTTGGACATTCCGGTCTTGTCCTCCGGATATATGGTGGCGGGAGTTTTAATAGATGGAGGTTCCTCTCTGAATATCTGCCCATATGCTACCTTGACGAAGATGAATATCAGTCCCAATCGAATTCGGAGTAGCCATACCATCATCAAAGCTTTTGATGGAGCCCGCCGTAACTCGGTCAGAGTAGTTGAGCTGCCAATTGAGATTGGTCCTCATACATTCTGCGTATCCTTCCATGTGCTCAAGATAGATTCGGGATACAACCTGCTCTTGGGATGACCGTGGATTCACATGGCAGGGGCATTCCCCTCCACTCTTCACCAACAGTTGAAATACATCATCAACAATAGCCTGGTCACAGTCAAAGCTGAACCGGAGATTCCTCAGCATGGGGACATGCCGCTCATCAATGCCAATAAGGATGTTGAGCCAGTTAGTTTTCATGCTTTGGAAATAAGCAATACCAAATACCATGCTATTGGAACGCCATTGGCCGAATCCCAGATTTCTGCTGAGGTAATGTCGGCCACGCAAGAAATGATGTCGTTGGGTCATAAATTTGGACAAGGGTTGGGTAAAGATTGCCAGGGTGTCAAGTACCCTATTCGCTTAACCAAGCAAATTGGGACAGCTGGACTAGGCTATTCTGCCAGCTCTAGTCACAGGAATCCTCTTAAGCATCAGCAGATTCCTTCAGCTTCGACCATGCGGCGTTTAGCTTCGCCTTCAAGCTCTGAGTCCGCATAACCTCTCGTAAAGGTGCTAGCCAATATAATGACAATGTAATTTCCCAAGCCGGTACCGGTGAAGGAGAAAGAAATCTTTGTTCCAGATCCCGCAGTGGAGGAAGAGGAACGAAGAATCAAGCAAGACATCATCAGGATGATGTACGACATATGTATCATCGTTCATGATGAGCATACCAACAGATACACCCCAGATGATGACTGCCCAGACATAATGGCTATCATTCGGGACAGGGAAGATGATGATAATCCCTCTATCACTGCGGTTCACCCGGAATTTACTCTTGCCAATTGGAATAGCATTCCTAGCATTGGTCGTCAAGGGTAAAGCGGGCGGAAACTCTTTCTACCATGTAAATATAATAACTGCTTGCTTTTAAGTATAGTATTAGCGGTTTATTTTGCCAGTATATGCTAACACTGTGTATGATCATCACATTTTATATATACTAAGTGAAAGCATATTTTGTTTCAAGACTCTGAATTTTGATGTGCCTGTGCTTGCTGATACGGTGCCTCTTCTCTACAAGGATTGTACCATTGATATAGAAATGAATTTAGCCTTGGTGGATATACCAGATGACATTGAGGTGCCTCCAGAAATTCAAGAATGGGTCAAAGACAAACCGAAACCCAACCTTGATCAAACCACTCCTTTCAATCTCGGAACCTTAAAAAACCCTAAGTTAATCCAGATTGGTTCAGACCTTACCCCAAACCAACGGAATGACATGGTTATGCTACTAACCCAGTTCCAGGATGTGTTTGCATGGTCTCATAAAGATATGGTGGGTTTGTCTACTGACATAGTCCTTCATCGCATTCCCATTAAAGAGGGATTCAAGCCAGTCAAGCAAAAGATTCGACGATTGAAACCTGAATGGAGTTTAAAGGTGAAAGAAGAAATTATGAAACAATTTCAAGCCAGTATCATAATGGTGTCTACATATCCTGAGTGGATATCCAACATCGTGCCCGTACCTAAACTTGGAGGGAAGGTGCGAGTTTGCGTGGATTACCGGGACTTGAACAAAGCTTGCTTAAAAGATAGCTTTCCCGTGCCATTTATCCATATTCTCATTGACAATACTGCGCAATACGACATGTACTCCTTTGAAGATTGCTTTGCGGGGTATCATCAAATCATGGTTGCCGAGGAAGATCGTGAAAAAACTGCTTTCATCACTCCTTGGGGAACTTTTTGCTATAGACGGTTGTCATTCGGACTCATCAATGCTAGAGCTACCTATCAACGAGCTATGATGGCTCTTTTCCACGACTTAATGCATAAAGAGATCGAGATCTACGTGGATGACATTATTGTCAAATCTCGAAAGGAGGATGACCATATAGACCATCTCAGGAAATTATTCAACAGGTTGCGTAAGTACAACTTGAACTTGAATCCAGCTAAGTGCGCCTTTGGCGTTAAATCAGGCAAATTGCTAGGATTTCTAGTCAGCCACAAAGGGATAGAGCTGGATCCTGCCAAAATCCAAGCCATCATGGAAATGCCCATTCCTCAGACAGAAAAAGAAATACGGGGATTTTTGGGAAGAATCAACTTCATTAGCAGATTTATCTCCCAACTCACAGCAACCTGTGAGCCAATCTTCAAGCTGTTAAGGAAGAACTCCTCCATGAAATGGAATGAGGAGTGCCAGAATGCCTTCCTTACAATCAAGAAACAGCTAATTAAAGCTCCCATCTTGGTACCACCCAAGGATGATGTTCCCCTGTTTATGTATCTGTCCGTAAGTGACAATGCCATGGGCTGCATGCTGGGACAGAAGGACGATAGAGGCCTAGAACGAGCTATCTATTACCTCAGCAAAAGATTCAGCAGCAGTGAACACAAGTACACTCTAATCGAAAAGACGTGTTGTGCTTTAGCATGGGCTGCCATGAGGTTACAACATTATCTCCATGGTCACACAACCCATCTCATATCCCGCGTGGATACTCTCAAGTATGTGTTCAGTAAACCCATACTGAATTGTCGACTGTCCAGATGGCAGTTGATCCTACAACAATTTGACATCGTATATGTGACGCAAAAGTCCATCAAAGGTCAAGAAATTGTGGATCAACTGGCCGCCGCACCATCAGGGGATTTCAACCCCTTGGAGAAATATTTTCCCGATGAAGGAGTAATGACAATTCAGCAACACCATCAGTACGATACACGCCAAATGTGGAAGATGTATTTCGATGGAGCTGTTAATATGGAAGGTTCTGGAGCTGGAGCAGTTCTAGTATCTGATACGGGGGAGTAGTATCCCGTCGCCGTCAAATTACAGTCTGTCAGCACCAACAATATGGCTAAGTATGAAGGCTGTCTTATGGGGCTAAAACTTGCCCATTCAATGGGCATCAAGCGATTAACTGTTCTTGGAGATTCGGAGTTGGTAATCAGACAATCCACCGGAATCAATCAAACCAAGGAACTACATTTGCTTCCTTACTATCGGCAGGTTTTAAAGTTGGCTTTGGGATTCGAAGAAATATCCTTTCTATACATTCCTCGTAATAGGAATGATTTCACAGACGTGTTAGCAACTTTGGCCTCCTTAATTCGTATATCAGACAAGGAACATTTGCCAAGCGTCATAATTTCCCTGCACAAGGCCCCAGCCTACGAGAATTACGTTGGAGAAGTATCGGATGAGCTACCTCCCATCCAACATCCTTGGTATCAGTATATCAAGGAATATCTACGAGATAGATCTACACCCGCTGAGGCGAGCTCCATTGAGAAAAGGCGGATCCACCGATTGGCTATGAAATTCTACCTAAGTGGAGATGCACTCTACAAAAGAGATGCGGGATTGGGTCTCCTCAGATGTTTAGACAAAGATCAAGCCCAAAGGCTTGTTGGATGAAATCCATGGCAGAGTCTGTGGCCCCCACATAAGTGGCCCCCTCCTTGTTAAGAAAGTCCTCAGGACGGGACATTATTGGCTATCTCTCAAAGTTTATTGCAATGACCATGTCAGGAGATGCTATCAGTGCCAGATTCATGGGAATGCTATACACGCCCCTCCATGGGAACTTCACAATATGAGTTCACCTTGGCCCTTCTCAATGTGGGGAATGGACGTTATCGGGCCCATTGAGCCTAAAGCCAGTAATGGTCATCGATTTATTTTTACCATGATCGACTACTTCACCAAGTGGGTAGAAGCAGCCTCCTTCCCCAGGGTTACTAAAGAAGTCATCATTACTTTCATCAGAAATAATGTTATCTGTCGATATGGACAACCAGAGGTGATTGTGTCCGACAATGCCAAGAACCTCAACAAAAAAATGATGGGGGAATTATGCAGTAAATTCCACATTAAACACCTCAACTCAGTCATCTATCGTCCGAAGATGAATGGTGCTGTTGAAGCGGCTAACAAGAACATCAAGAAGATTATGCAAAAGATGTCCGCCAATCACAAAAATTGGCCTGACCTATTGCCTCTGACTCTGTTAGCTTACAGAACCTCAATGCGCACTTCCACTGGGGCAACCCCCTACGCCTTAACCTATGGGATGAAAGCAGTGCTCCCCATAGAAGTTGAGATGGAATCCCTCAGAGTATTGATTGACGCTCAGTTGGATGAAGACCAATGGGTACAAGATAGGTATCACCAATTATCTCTAATAGACGAAAGGCGAACCGCGACTATCTTCCATGGTCAGTTATATCAGTAAAGGATTGTGTGACAACCCCAAAATAGGTTCATTCCACCCAACCCATTCTGAGTCGTCAAATACATGGTACAGAAAACAACTACAACTTTATTACAACAATTGTCGTGCAAAATACAACAACACATATGCTGTGAGTTTGGATACAAATATATACCAAATGTGACTCATGTTCCAACCGTGGACATCACCTCACAATAACACCTTACATAAAGGTATAGTCAAAAACTGTTTTAGAAATTAGAATCTTTGGGAAGTGCTCAAGGAAACCTTCGTACATGGGAGGCCACGCGTCTAGGTTATGATAGATATCATATGGCCACAAAATTATCCTTGGTTGACCCAATAGACCCCAAACAAAAATGAGAAGATTACTATCATATTCTTCCCAATGGTGAGTCTTCTCTTGACTTATCATTATCTCCACTGTATCTAACTGAGAATTATACTTTAAACAAACACCAAGATTATATAGGTAGTGCTTGTAGATATACTCGGCAAGCGGATGTGCACAATCATGTCTTATAATGACACGAGGTTGTATGTCGTTAGACATCTTGCATGATAGTGGCAAAACACCCTTCCAACGTTGGGTTCGCCTCACCCTATTTTCTTCACCAAATATAACTACTAAATGATGACCACCGTTCTATTCCCTTGTTACCCTCGCTCGACCCAGCTACACTATTATTACCTGAAAGGAATTGTGAAGCAAAAGGGTGAGCACAACTAGCTCAGTAAAGAATATCATGACTAAAGATAATTAAATTATCAATAGCCTTCATCAATAATAAATCAGAGATTTAGAACATATGGTAAATGATAAAAATTTCAACCATAGTTGCAGCGGAACATGCAATCCATTAGAAGAGTCAAATAGACTATAAAGTCTATTATCTTCTCCATGTTAAAAATCCACCAACAATGTTTTATCCCTGTAACATCAATCAACAGTTCTGGTCCACAATCATATAAATAACTCATAATCATAATTGTGACTATAAATTTTTCTTCGCACCCAGGACGAAGAATATTTTCATCACCTGTCTTTACCTGAAACATCAAAGATCATGGTTATACCAAATCACAGTTCCTGTTTATAATCATACTAACAAATCCATCTTTGCACTACGGGCCAAAGATATTCATCAACAAACCATCTTTGCACTACGGGCCAAAGATATTCAACAACAGTTCATCTTTGCACTACAGGCCAAAGATATTCATCAACAGGCCATCTTTGCACTACATGCCAAAGATATTCATCAACAATTCATATTTGCACTACAGGCCAAATATATTCATATCTCAAAGAAATATATAATCATTTCAGAATTTATATAAACAATAATTATAACAATGTTGATCAATTCACCTTTGCACTTAAGCTTAAGATATTCAATTATAAATTCAATGGTCATGATCATACCAGTCACAATTCAAATTTGCACTACAGGCCAAAGAGAACCCTAGTCATGATCATACCAATAATCTACCCATCTTTACACTCCAGTGAAAGAGAATTTCAACATCAGGGTTATAAAAATGTTATATATGATGATAAAAATAATATGATCAACATATAGTTTTAATCTCAAGAGTAATATTCGTAACTCATGAATAGTAAATCGTGAATAGTAACTCATAAATAGTAAACTCGACACAAAAAGGTAGAAATTCCACAATAAAATCCATACCAATATTTCGGTATAATGATATTGAAAGAATAATATTTCTTAAGCTTATAAACAATTTATTTAAATTGTTTACACTTTACTAAATAATGCATTTAATCATTCTAAAATACCAAACTCATAAGATTTTATCACCAATAATCAAAACCCTCATCAAAAATCTGCATATATCTCATATAGGATTCTCAAGCCATAAAATCCTATTTTTCAATTTTCTTACTTCACATAACATATTTAATTCATTTACTCATAACTAGTCCATTTTCATGAAAAATACCAAATCAATTCCAAAAATATTTCTTTTCTGGGATTTAGCATAATATAGTCCCATATTGAACATATATTTTTCTCAGAATTTTTAAAACTCATTTACTATTTTTCATATGGCCAAAACCACCGAATATTTAGACATTTATCAAAAATTGTACTTTTGTCCAAAAATTCTGAAATTTACAGAGTATACTTCTATCATACACATGTACTCCCAATAAAAATTTCATCAATTTTGGAGTTAACCACAAGGAATTATAAGCGGTTACTTTTAAAATAGTCTTTTCCCGTAAAATTCATAACTCTTAATCTATACATCCAAAAATCACCATTTTTTAGACACAATCAATAAAACTCATCAAAATATCATTTCAAATTTTTCCATAATTTTTGAAGATCAGAAAAATTACGAAACTGAAAATCATAACAACCCTTAAAATCCATTACTATCCCTTACCTCAAAAGAGCAGTACTTCTGACTGGATATCGGATATGATGCTGAAGAAAACTTGCACTGATGAATAGCAACTCACCAAGTATCTAAAAACTCACAAAATATGCTTCATAATATAGAGAGAGAAAGAGAGAAAGCTTATGTTTCTGGTGTGATTTTCAATTCTAACTTAGCCCTCTATTTATAGGAAAATTTTGGTAGGTTTGACCTGCAACCTGATGGCTTTACCTGCTACTATTCCCACCCACCACATTTGAAATATAATTCAGCACATTTCTTCACCAACCACAAGTGGGGCCCACCAATTCTAGAATTTTCCACCAAAATGATAAACTCCGAAAATTCAATAATTTCTGAACCAGTCATCTCGTAAAATTCATAATAAATCATACGTTCATTTTTAACGGTTCAAAATTTGTGGACATATACTCAACTTATATATGTATAACATATCCAAATATTACCACGATCCAACGGTCGGATTAAAAATTATAACCCTCGCAAAATATCTCAAAAATCCTAATTTTTAATACCTCCATTCCGACAAAAATACTGATAAAAACCTCAATATTAACTCCTTCATTTTTAACCACAAAAATATATCCCTCATTTATATCCACATAAAATAAATATTTCCTTATCATATGAATCAATAATTAATTATTCACAAATAATATTACAGAATCACATTTATGACAACCAGGCTGTTCCCAGGAAAGAGGGGGCTTTCCAATAAGGATTTCTCCTTACTGGCGCGCAATTAGATGACCAAACCTCTCCTTAGACAGAACTTTCTAGACATTGCCAATAATGCTATCTAATAATACTATTTAAATAATATGAATTATTGATCTGATAATGGGAAATACTGTGCAGCAACAATTATTGAACAACAATAATACAAAATTTCAACGTAGCAATTATTGAATCAATAAAATAAAATATTAAACAGTAATTACTGTAACAATTATTGAGTGTTGCCTTCTTACGTAAGAATCAATAATTTCAAAAATACTATGCAATACCGTGTGCTACTGTGCAATAACGCGTATTACTGTATTTTAACCACCGGGTATTCTAACAGTGTTAACGGTAACAAATACGCCGTTATTTGTAAAAACTCAAATTTGTCGTTTTCTTCACCCGACAGTTATTCTGTTATGGGGCCCACAAATGGCTGCGCCGTCGTACGAATATTTCCCGACAGAAAGAATATTGCACGACCAAACGAATATTCCCCGACAACAATGATTATTTTATAACCACTTGCTTATTTTGAAAAAAAAATCATATTTCACTTATAACTTTAAACTTTTATCAATTTAACCATTTACTGAATAGTAATTATAAGAAAAATTGAATACTTTTATTTCATAAAATTCGGGGTCTTACAGATTGCCCGATCCTATAATAAAAAAGTCCGGCTACGACAATTCAGACAACATGACTTGGTTTTAAAGAAAATACTGGACAACCATGATCAGTCCAAGGGAAAATTCGCTCCTAATTGGGAAGGCCCGTTTATTGTCAAGGAAGTATTGACAGGAGGCGCTCTCAGATTGCAAGAAATGGACGGCGATGAATTTCCATAACTCATCAACTCAGACGCCGTGAAATGGTACTATGTCTAAAGTTACCATCAAGTAAACATCCTGGTGGTAGACCATCAGGTCACCAGTCATTCCGATTCTTTAAACCTTTACCACTAACAACTTTGCTACACTTTGCCCCTCAGGGAAACATGCCTTTCAAGCCAGCAGCATGGCTTTCTCCTTTGCGTTCCTACAACTTAGGTCACCCCACCGTGGATTGAACCTCTTGCGTATACAGTTTGGCTACCCATACATGGGATCAAACTTTTCACCTATAGTTTATCCTCAACCTAGGATTAAACTCTTTCCTCCCCACATTCTGACCTGCACATGGGATTACGCTTTTCATCTCGCCCTGAGGGGCGAACTATGTCGACCTGATCTCCTCTTCAATAGGAGTACGTAGGCAACCATTTCATATGGCCCGGTCGTAATAAAACAAAAACAACAAAAACATTCCTACACCATTCCTGCCACATACAACGTTGAACCTCTTACACCAGGTTCGAACTACGCAGACCTGATCTCCTCTTCAATAGGAGTACGTAGGCAGCCATTCATGGTGCGGTCTCACCCCCTACCAAAACACAAACCCTTGTCAGTTGGTACTGGGATCATCCTTCAATCCACTACATTTCATTTGGCTTCAGACCAAAGGGATGGAATTACCTGAACTCCTCCTAAGTAGGAGATTCGGCGACCATCTAAGCGGCTGTTGTACCTCGAAGAGAAACACCAATCCATAAGAGATGGAATTAACTAGGCTTCTCCTGAATAGAAATACTGGCGACCATCTGTGGTGCGGTCAATCTCAGAGAGGAAAGCCACACTCCTCTCCTCATTTCCATATAGAAACCAGTCCCAAGACACCGAGAGATGGTAGGGATACATACAGATCGATGATCCATTCTGAACTATCCAGAGACAACTCAATATCCATCCACTGAGAAGGAATTCAGAATACATCACGATCACAAGCCCTAAAGCAGCAGGCAAAATATCAAGCAAGCAGCAAGGTATATCTAAAAGGGAAGTGATCAAAAATATATTTCCCTGTCATATATATAATGCTGTTTGATATACACAATGTAAACTGTACATGACAAAATGGCTAAGCTAGTCTGTGCAGGAAAATACCAGATCACCTACAAGTCAGGGTATATGCGAGCTAACAAGCCCAACATGGCGTCCCTCTCAGAAGATAGAGGTAAAGTTGTGGTCTCCTTTATGAGAATATCCATACGACTCAATAGATCTGTAGCCATCTGCATGGTGACCATATGATCATCAATATATGTGCTCATCTCTACGATCATGTCAGTAGTAAGGGACCTCACTGCAGTACTATCTGTGACGGCTACATCCCGGGTAGATATGGCGATATCCCGCTCAATTATCACTGCATCTCTGGCTGATATAGCCTCATCCCGCTCAACGACGGCGACATCTCTATGAGCCAAGGCCTCGTCTCTCTCCAATAGAGCGGCCTCCCTCCCATCAAGAGCAGTCGACATCATAGATAGAATCTGATCTCTCTCAAAGGTCATCAGATGAAGACTCTGCTCTAAGTACTGTGACGAGTGCTGAATCACAACAGTACTGGTACTAGGAGAATCCGGATGAAATGCTGGCAACCCAGCAGTGGACTCCTCCTCGATGTAGGTATCAATGTCCTCCATGGGCTCTACATCATCTAACTCGCTCTCTGGTACTGTAAATACTGTTACAGCCGATAAAATCTCTATCTCCATCTACGTGGAATACTCTGCGGAATAACCAGGATGACTGACAGAAAAAGCCGCTATCTCACGCCGATCCCAGCAGGCGTATACCCGAGATCGATCCTCTGCTGAGAGATACCAAGAAGCTGAACGCTGAACTGTTGCCCCCTCAAAAGGATGAAAATCCTGGAACTGGTTGAACTGCGACATCACGGCCAATGGGTGATAAGTGGTCATTCCCCTCAAACCTGCCAGAGGGAGAT
The DNA here is from genome assembly GCA_016801055.1 of Panax notoginseng. Lineage (NCBI taxonomy): Eukaryota > Viridiplantae > Streptophyta > Magnoliopsida > Apiales > Araliaceae > Panax > Panax notoginseng. Next base: position 122,794,083 of record CM029022.1, read on the forward strand.
AGTCCATGCCCGGAGCATGAGTAATGAAGCTGTATGGTGAGCTAAGCCCCGAACACAGTAATATACTGAATGGATCTCTGATATCTGCCAAGAATGTGGACCAGGATAGAGCATCTATACACTCTGATGGCTGAAAAGAGTATGACATAGCTACATCATGGGTGAAGCAGTACCCATGCCGTCTAAAAGTGCCAATCGGTCTCAAGTGTGACATGAACCACACATATAGCATGACTGAACTACCTGTGAACATTCCTGTAGGATACGTGCAACAATATGATGCCGACCGCAGGGTCTCTGCTACAATCATAGGTACAATGGTACGACCCTCCCTGAGAGCTCTCACGACCATGATAATGCCTATATCTATCTCATCCATATACCGCAACATATACACATAGCATCAATACGTCAACTCTGGCCAAGCGCCAATGAGCCTCCGGTGTGGTGAAATCCCCAGAATGTCGTGAATAGCTATCCTCCGAGCCAAATCTGTCGTACAGAAACTGCTGGGATATCACGTGCCCAGATGTCAACTCATCCTGTACCACTCTACGCCTCAATCCTGTGAGAGTCATGAATCATCTGCTCATGTCTCCCAAAGCCAGATGCACGCAAGGTCTGTCTAAAGGCATCATCGTCAAACGTGTATACTCCTCCAGAGTAGGAGTTAACTCATGGGTGCCGAATCGGAATACCTGCCTATCCGGTAGCCAATGCTCTATCATCCCATCTACAAATCCCGCGGGAACCTAAAAAGTCAAAAAGGTCATGGTATGCTACAATAAATGATCTACAGTCACCCTGTCTGGTGGTGACATGCTATCATACCACGATCTCATACCCGATGCCACCACTGACGGTGGGGTATGATCTATGCGGCTAACTGTCGAAGAAGACATCTGTGCGGGCCGTGTCATAAGATCTTCCAGGGGTCAATGTCGAATATCTTTGGACATACATATATATGCATAACATGATACATGCATAACAGATAATTGATGGCAATATGATGTAGGGAATGGAAAAATAGTGCATACATTCCTAAATATATCGTCATCTAATACATCATCTCTGTACAGCTACAAATACAGGAAAATGGGGCACAGACGCCCTACTACTGACAGAGGCCAATCAAAAGATATAGCGAGAATGGGGCACAGCCACCCAATATCTAACAGAGGTCTATCAAAAGATATAACGAGAATATACATCAGAAGAAGACAATGGTGTCGATGTCCACATCATCAATCCTGTCCACCTGATGTAATTCCTCCTGAGTCACTGGATCTCTATCAACAGGGATGTCAGGCCTATATAAAGGAGGATCTGCGCTGGCAAAACCGAATGGGTCACCTGAGGGGCCAGCGCCTGAGCTGGAAAGATCAAATGAAGCTACCTCTGTCGGGTCTCTACCCAAATGTCGAATAAATATATGTGCCTGGTCCAACTGCTGGGTCAAACTATCAATCTGGGTCATATGAGTTGGATCTCGGACACAAGCTATCCAATCCGTCATCATCAAGGATCCTGGAACCATATCCCCCATAAACTGTGTGACGCGGGACTGAGCTCCAATAGTACGAGGGGACCACCACCGATGGAACGTCTCCTGAGTACATGGACCCTCTAACAATGCAAAACTGTCAACTCCCAACAATGGGATATCAATGATGGGTGACTACGATACAGGCCAATAACGCCTGGCAGGAGGCAAGATCGGTATACGAATCTCCCCTGTGGTGCTCCTAATAGCACGCTCTCCTAAATAGAACTCCCAGCCTCCATCTGTGAAGAGAGGAACTCTCTTGGTGGAAATCACATACTCGACTCCAATCGGGTATCCATCCTCAAAACCCACGGTTAGGTGTGCCCCGGAATAGGGAAGCCATGTGATGGTGTCGTCCGTCAGCAACTCCAGCAGCATACGGCAATTAGTGAATCCCTCAGCTACAGGAACCTCTGGCAGAATCAAATGATGCCATCGTCGTCCTCGTGGATAGGTGTCTAAACCTAACACACTCATGGGATGCAAGCATGGAAGCCTCTTATAGGCCCAAAACTGTCAACACAAAGGCAAACATCTGCTGTCAGTTAACACTCTTAACCTATACATGGTAAATGACAAGAGAAATACTCACCAGCAGAAATGGGTAAAATCCTAACCAAGCCTCGGTCAAACCCTGTTAGCACATACGCATGCCCCAGAAGAAATAGGCAAAGGTGTAGGAGCTCCAATCATACTCTCCAATACGGTCTACATCACGTGTAGCGCTGATCAAAGCAAAAGATACCGTGGAAGAGTTATCTGCTATGAAGCAGCCTCTAATGATCATCAGGAACAATCGCCGCAGAACGCGATCCCTGATTCTGACATCATCAGGCATAGGCTCACTCAATAGCCCGCTCATAGCATCTACGCTCAAAGGACCTGAACGGACAGTCCTGCCTTTGAGCGCCACCGCCGGAACTCCTAATAAGGATCTAATGGCAGTAGAGGTAATATTTGCCATACAAGGCACTAGCTCCCCTCCAAACTCCATACCTATGATAAATCGCCAATCCATAGACGTCATCATCACCTCACAATCTAGCAGATGGAGTGACTGAGTCTGATGAAACCATCGCTCAGACAATTCCCTGAGATAACCCAGGGACAACGACGGGGAAGTATAGAGAAAAATGTCCCAAATCCCCACTCATGCACTACCGCTCTATAATCAGGATGAAGCGCCTGATACATAGAGTGAATGCTGAACCAGTTCCCTCAAGGCTGTGTAAAACCAGGAACCTGCATGAAATGCTGATCAACATCAAAACCCTTTAATCCTCATCAATAGGAAAGAAGGAAGATCAAAGTCTAACGACATACCTCGTTAGCATGCAAATACATCGATGGATGTCTACCCAAGTCACCCAACAACTCTGGGTTGGCGCCTATCTTGAGCAGCATGGCTGGCCAGAGGAATATGAGGCGGAATCTCTTTTAGAGCACTACGCTCTTATCGACTGGCTCGCGGTTTAACTTTCTTTCCATCGGCCTCCCCCTTGTATAGTAAGGGGACCTTTTCTGTTTCGTTAAGGAGACTTGGAAACCATCGTTGACATTTCATTTAGGTGAGAATAGAGTGAGGGTGATAAGCTAAAGCCTATCATTCTATTAAAAATATTTTTAATTGGCCGGTAAAAAGGATAGAGTAAAAAAGGGGAGAAACCTCTCAACCAGTGGGTTGGTGCCAGACACATCCATCTTATTGTCACCTACATTGTGCAATACTTCCAAAAGTGCTCCTTCTTTCTTCCATTGGTCATGATGTCCTGAGTCAGTCCCTTCCCCGAAGGCTCTCTCCGTGAATGAGTTCCCACCCTTGATTGGTAAAAGCTTTAATCTATACCCCCTTTCTTTCAAGTTGAGCTTCGATCCTTGATCCTACTGACCCTGTAATATCCACCTCCTCATCCTCAACGTCTGGAACATCTACCAGGACATGACGTATCACGCCCTCCACCAACCGTCGAGGCTGTCTGACAGAACGTGGACGAGGTACTTCAGAAGCCCTCCGCCGTACACCAGAAGTGGTCCTATAGGAACTGCTCGGCTGATCCGGATCCATAGTATCAGGACAACAAGTCTCCAAATCACCTCAAAAAGGGTGTAGTATTTCCTTACTTGGAGCTTTGCATTTTATGACTATATGCATGCATGTATTTACTTTAACATATATAGCAGAGTTAAAATGCATGACTACCCAATGCCTACATTTGGAAATTTTTTGCCATATTCCTCTCTGAAAATAGGACTATCCACATGCATCCAGGCATGTCTAGGTGGCCATTCAGTAGCACACCTGCCCCAAAGTCATGCATTAAAAATTAAAATCATCATGCATCAGGCAAACCTCAATATCAGGAGTATTTTGCCTTGCTACCTTATGTTTATTGGACCTTAAATAGGACAAAAAAAATAGCAGAAAAGGTACCAATTTGACTGTCTCAAAAGTTAAATTTTTTCACATCATTATGTTCAGCATGGTTTAATACTAACATTTACTATGTTGAATATTTTTTATCTAGTCGTTTGTGCATACATAATCACTACTATGTGTTTAGATCCATTTCATGCGATAACTCAAGATCCAACAGACAGAAATGAGAGGAAATACAGGTATATGTTACCAGGATAGTGTAGAACACTCGTACGGTGACAGAATTTGCAGAAAACAACCCAAACTCAGCAGATCTGAAAGAGGGTCACGTATTTTCCTTCGCGCAACAAGTTGAAAGTGACTTGTGAGACCAACCTGTTAGAATTTATCATCCACGGTTGGCCGCAGGCCCATCTGTGGCTACAGTAGGTGTACCTGTGGCACTCCCATGCGGGTCCCATCACTCCAGCTCGGTCTAGTTTGAGTTGCAAAGGAGTTCTTACAAGCTAAAAAGGCCAAACCCGGGATAAAAACGCTACGCGATTGAGCAGAATAGCCTGAAACCTTGGTTTTTCTGGATCCAACTGTGGCTTTCTTTTCATCCATTGGTATTCGACCGAACATAGGGTTTACTATACCGATGATTCAAGTCTTTGCATACCACATTCGGCAATACCGTACAGAGGTCTGATGCCGCCAACGTAAGGTTGTCACCCCAATCTTTTCACACAAGAAATCCCCGACGGGGGTTACAACGTGAAATCCCTGGTGGGGGTTACAACGCATGCTCATCCGTTGACACACAAATCAACGAAGGTCAAGCAGCCTTAACGTTGTTTCAGCCGATGGCAAGTAAACCCATCGAAGCATGGAAAGTTGATCAATTATTGCGTACGTTTATATTCATCACTCCCTAGTGGATCCCCTACGGGGGTTACAATATGAAGTAATAGTAGGGGGTTACAACGCATGCTCATTCGTTGACAAATAAATTAATGAAGGTCAAGCAGCCTTGACATTATTACAGCTGATAGCGATTTAAACCTATCAGAGCTCTGGAGCTATTCGAGGTTTTCACACCCGACCACTCAGATCCCCGGCGGGGGTCACAACGTAATGTTCCGGTGATCTACACGACAGCGGAGGTCAAGCAACCTTGACAGTATATCCTACAGGATTTTTCAGCCGTTGATGCACATGTTGGTGAAGTACACGGCAACGAAGGTCGGCATCCCTGACAGCATTTGCTGTTGGCAGTAAACCCAACAGAATCTTGGCATATTCTGGCGATATTAACCAGGAGAGGTCAATGTCATCAAAGAGGATAGATGATGTAATATGTTATACACATCCTCAAATAGATCAAGCTTTATCCCCAGAGATCTCTTACACAGAAGAGGTACGTCTGTAGGATCAAGTCATTATCCAGGAAGTTGGTGATAACTCCAACATCAACGTCCTAACAGATGCGGATTACACATCAAATCTGGTCATCGTTGCCAACCCCCAGTTGAAATAACAGGGAGCCAGCAATCATCCCCAGCGTGTTGGGCTACAACCCCGTACACATGCATCATACATTTGCATCATGTTGCTATTCATAGTACCATGTTCGTCTTGTTACATTTCAAGTGTCTAGGATTCTTTATCATACCCATGCATCGCCATGCATGAGTATGATAAAGAGGAGCATCTGTAGACATTCGAAATTTTCTGTATACCTGTCACTAACATTGCAGGAGAGCAGATTCATCTTTTAAGAGGGAACCCTGAAAGACAATCCTTATCCATGCCAGATACTACTGGAAGTTTAGCATCAACCCCGGATCGCAGTCTGGGAATAACAATTTCAATCTCGGAGATAACCCCGAGGTATGCAGATTAATACTAGAACACACACCAGAGAAGACCGATTAATCTCGGAGATAACCCCGAGGTATCTAGTCTCAGTCCCAACCATGGGAATAGCCACCAACCTTGGTGATAACCCCAAGGAATGCAATTTCGGCGATAACCCTGGAAATACTTGTTACAAATGCAATCAACTTCAATCTCGGCGCTCACAACGAGATCCACTGTACCAGCCTGGCAATAACATCGGGAAGACAGACACACCTCAAAGATGACAATGAGGACCTTCAACAAATTATAACAGTCCAATCTCAGCGAAGCTGAGCAACGTCTGCTTTATCAGCCCAATCCGGTGATAACACCGGTGAGGGGCAACATCGTCATCTGACCAACACAATGTCACGCCACGTCGCCTCAACATAGCTACGTAACAATGTCCCACAAGACTAACCAATCCCGAGTGACTATTGTGTGGGGTAACGGATGAAAGTTGAAGCTTGAAGACCGGAGGGCACCGTCCCATCTTCAATGACTTCACACAAACTCTAATCCCATGCCATCGTACAACTCTCGACAACGGCGGTCCAAAATAGGTCCTGTATACCTCAAACGGATGCCCGAATTGTACTTCTAAAAGTTCGAGTGGACATTACAGTGCCTGAGTGCACGTACTTCGGGATGACTTGAGCCGAAAAACTCGGGTCCACCCGGGTGGCCTCTGGTACACCTGTGGCTCAGCCACAGGTACACCTGCGGCTGAGCCGCAGGTACACACCTGCGGCTCCACCCTCTATGAATAGAGGGCTTGGGTGGGCCATTTTGTAAGAGAAAACGGCGAGGAAGCCCTGCCTAATTTGCTCTGTACTCATTCCAGGTAGTGTACCTATATAGCTTATTTTGTACCTAGAAAAGCCAGTGTTTACCCACTTTAAAGATATTGAAGTCTTCTTTGGCAGCCCACTGTAAGCCTTCTTTCACACTTTAAAGTTTTTCTCTTCATCTGTGCACACACCCTTCTACACGTTGAGAGTCGTGTTGCACATTTTTGCTCGGACTTCGGTCCGTGGTTTATTTTTAGTTTGTATATACATATATATTTATATATATATTTATATATATGGACTAACGTTATCGAGTTATGCCTCGATTAAGCCTAGACTTCGGTCTGGAGTGTTTAATTGCTTCTGTATATATATACACTTATATATATGAACTGCATGTCGAACTCTGTTTGATGAGCCTAGACTTATGTCTGGTGCGTTTAATGGCTTTCTTATATATATAATTATATATATGAACTACTATCGAACTTTTTTTGGTGAGCCTGAATTTCACATCCGGTGCGTTTACTACTTTAATATATATATATATATACTTATATATATTAATTGTTGTTGTACTTTGTCCGATGAGCCTGGATTTTATATCCGGTGCGTTTACATGCTTATATATATATATATACTTTTCGTCCCACCTGGAGTTTACTTCGTGGCGGTTGACCGTTTTTACAGCTTTCTGTACATTTCATCCCTCCTAGAGTTTTCTCCATGGCGGTTGATAGCTTTTACAACTTTATTTATATTTCTGATCCCCCATGGAGGTACTTCGTGGTTGGTGATCATGTTTGTATATATATATTTACAGCTTTTATATATGTACCTGCTTACTGCTTTCATATAAATTGCAGTAGTCTGTGCGCCTAGGAATCATGTGATCACAGATTCATCCCATTAGATCTAGATTCGGTTCCCGTGATGGACATTTTCAGCTGTGAGCAGCTTGTAAATTATTCTGCGGTGTCTAGAATTCCTCAGATGGTTTACATACCCACGAGGAATTCAACATCTTTTTGTACATTATTTTTGTACAGATGCTTCGCATCTGTCAAATAAAATCAATCCAGCCGAATATGGAATAAAATGGGAGTGTAAAAGGTCTCAATTACTATTGAGCATCAGGGTTTGAAAAATCTCTTTTTTAAAACATCACTGCCATATCTTGCTTAAAATTGAATTTTTACATAAAATTCAAACCCTGTGTATATAGGTGCGAACGAGGCCTCGCACTACTTCTAAATAACAACACATTGACCCACACACACACATTCAGATAACAGTTTCTTGAAAAGAGGCGGTCACCGTGGTAACACAGATGTCGGGGGGTGCCTAACACCTTCTCTCTGCATAACCAAGTCCCTGGACCCCAATAAATCTCGATTTCACCAACCCGTTTAGCAGTATCATATCACTGGGTCAATGTGCAAACCTTTTCTCGGTTGTGTTGGTACAACCATTTAAAAAATCAACTGGCGACTCTTATAGCCCAATCATCGACATTATACATGTCGGACCTTTTTCACTTGTTTTTTCAAACAAATCTCACCTAAAATGAGAACACCAAAGAACAAGTAACGGAAATGGACAATTAAAAATCCCGACGTCGACAGTATATGCTTCAACTGTGGCCAGGAGGGTCACATTGCCTCAAATTGCACTCAACCTAAGAAGAATGTTTGCTTCATGTGCGGGTCCAATGATCACTTTTCTCGTGAATGCCCTAAGAAGAAGGCTAGAGAGACAACAAAAAGCAAGGGAGGTAGTAGTGGAGGTACATGGGTTATTGCTGGACCAACAACATCAAACAAACCCACAGCCAGAACCTTTAACATGACTATGCAAGATGCTGTGCAATCAAAGGATGTTGTGTCAGGTATTATTCCAATCAATGATATTGATGCTTATGTATTATTTAATTCGGGTGCTACTTGTTCATTTATATCTGATGAATTTGCTAAGAGGTTAGAATTGCCTAGAGAAGAATTGAATTTTCCTTTGAACATAGAAGTTATGAATAAGGAAGTAGTTCATGTTAGTTCGTATATAAGAATTGTAAGGTGAACATTAAGGGGAGTATCATGATGGTAGATTTAATTCCGATTAGACTTGGAAAGTTTGATGTTATTTTTGGAATGGATTGGCTGGTCAATTATGGAGCGGTAACTGATTGCCAAAAGAAATGCGTAAACCTTATAACCCCGTCAAAGGTAATTTTTTATGGTAGCAAATCGCCTAGACAAATGAGATGTCTGACGATTATGCAGGCCAAGAAGTTGTTGAGTCAAGGCTGTGTGGGTTATTTAGCTTACATAGTCAATACTCAAAAGAAGGGTGTGAAACTGGAAGAGATACCAGTGGTTAGGAAATTCGTAGACGTATTTTTGGAGGATTTGTCAAGACTTTCGCCTGACAAAGAGATTAAATTCGTGATCGACTTAGCGCCAGGAACAACACCGATATCGAAGGCCCTGTACAAAATGGCTCCGGTAGAGATGAAGGAACTGATGGTACAACTGCAAGAACTGTTAGATAAGAAGTACATTCAGTCGAGTGTGTCACCATGGGTAGCGTCGGTGTTATTCAAGAAGAAGAAGGATGGGTCAATGCGTCTTTGCATTGATTATAGGGAGTTAAACAAAGTCACTATTAAGAATAAATATTCGTTGCCAAAAATAGATGACTTATTTGATCAGTTGAAGGGTGCTAAATATTTTTCGAAAATAGATTTGAGAAGTGGGTATCATCAATTGAAGGTAAGGAAGGAGGATATACCTAGAACGACATTCAGAACTCGGTATGGACATTACGAGTTTCTGGTGATGTCTTTTAGTTTGACCAATGCCCCTGTTGCATTCATGGATTTGATGAACAGGGTGTTTAAACCATTCTTAGACAAGTTCATAGTGGTATTTATCGATGACATTCTAGTGTATTCCAAAACTCAAGAAGAACGCATAAAACATTTACGTCTGACATTGGAGACACTAAGAAAGGAAAAGTTGTATGCGAAATTCTCTAAGTGTGAATTTTGGTTAGATCGTGTACAATTTTTGGGTTATGTGATTGACAAAGATGAGATTTTAGTGGATCCATCAAAAGTTGAAGCTGTAATCAATTGGGAACAACCAAGGACAGCTTCGGAGGTGAGGAGTTTCTTGGGACTGGCCGGTTATTATAGGCGATTTATTCAGGATTTTTCCAAGATAGCCACTCCGTTAACAAGTTTGACAAGGAAAGCTGTAAAAATTGTTTAGACGGAGATGTGTGAAGAAAGTTTTCAAGATTTGAAGAAGAAGTTAAGTGTGGCATCTATGTTGTCTTTACCAGATAGTACAGGAAACTTTGTGGTGTATAGTGATGCCTCACATAAAGGGTTGGATTGTGTCCTTATACAGAACGGCAAAGTCATTGCATATGCATCAAGGTAACTGAAGGATTATGAGAAGGGTATCTGACTCATGATTTAGAATTGGCTGTAGTGGTATTTGCTCTTAAGATATGGAGACACTATCTCTATGGAGAAAAATGTGAGATTTACACAGACCATAATAGTCTGAAGTATATTTTCACTCAGATGGACATGGACATATGTCAAAGATAATGGATGGAATTGATATAAGATTACGTTTGTGAAATCTTATATCATCAAGGCAAAGCGAATGTGGTTGCAGATGCTTTAAGCAGGAAAGGTTAGGAAAAGTTGATGCTGATAACCACTCAGGAGGAGCTTATTTTAGCAATGACAAAGCTAGAGTTGGAAATAAAATTTCCATAAGAATCCGATGAACGACTATTCCAGATAGAAGCTGATCCAACTTTAGTGGACAAGGTGAAGAATGCTCAACTACAAGATGAAGAATGTGGAAAAATTAAAGAGAAAATGGTTGAGGGAAGTGATGTGAAATACAAGATCGATACCGAAGGGTTACTGAGATTCGAGGGAAGAATTTGGGTTCCAACAATACTAGAGATTAAAGACGAAATCTTGACTGAAGCTCATAACTCAAGATATTCGATTCATCCGGGAAGTATGAATATGTATCAAGATTTACGAAGTCATTTTTGGTGGCCAAACATGAAAAGAGGTGTTGCAGAATGTGTCGCGAAATGTTTGACATGTCAACGAGTCAAGGCCGAACAACAAAGACCAAGCAGATTACTTCAACCGTTAGAAATATCAGAATGGAAGTGGGTGAAAGTAGTATGCACACCAGCCAATCATGTTTGATGATAAAGCATATACTTTGTAACAATCTTATTAATTTATTAATAAAAAGTATTAATTTATTAAAGGCTTTTAATTATCTACATGATGTTATTTTATAATATGTGATAAACCCATAGTTTTAAACAATGCTTTTAGAATAATGATGATGATCATTCTAATGAGATCTAAATTATTAGAAAGCTTAAAACTAAAATAGTTCTCAATCGTTGGATTACTAAATTGGGGATTAGTGAATCCGGATAGATTGGTACATACGTTGCTTGCTCATTGGATGAGGATGATTGATCTCATGATTATTTGTGTGGAGACACTAAAACAAGTATGTAGGTGCTTATTAGAGAATAAGTTCACTGAATGTGGCTCGCTAAGGAATACCTAATGGAGTTTTACTTGCGTGTCAATAGGAATTCCTGTAGTGATAGTAGTACAAGTTATCCTTGGACTTGAGATCATCGTAGTATCTTGTGTATGATGAGTTATACTTTGACTTATTCCTTAGGACCCTTAGGGTATATCAAAGGGTATGCTTGGGTATAATAAGTTGTACATGGAGATAATGTATTATCAATAAAGAATCTATTGCTTCTAGTAAAAGAAGAGTAATGTCCTATGTGATTCGATAAATGACAACCCAGTAGTCCTTGGCCAAGGCAGAATAAAATTAGAAAGGAGTTTCTAATTTGCATTATTTGGAGTTGTGCATTTAAAAGTCGAAATATATATAATTAAATAAAATAAGACTTAACCGTAATTTTATGTCTTATATTTAATTGGGACATTGTATGGTGGAAGGATTGAATTGTACGGTAGCTATTTACTCAAAGGTTCTTTTATGATTAATGTTAAAATCTATATTATCTGAAAAGTCGTTAATCGCTAGGGAGGCTTATCCCTATTGTAGAATAAATATTATTTATTTAAATAAATTAATAGTTTAATTTATTTATTTAAATAAGATTAAAATTCTTCTAATTGATTTATTCACAACCGGTTTAATATGGAGAACCTAAAGGGTTGCACCATAAAAAGAAGAATAATTATTTAAGAAGTTAATGACATAATCGTAATAATAAGTTAAGTATATTTAATTTAATCTATGGTGATAGAATAAATTAAATAGCTTAATATTTATTATTTAATATTTTAGAAATATTAAATATAAATTAATAAGAGGAGTCTTTTTATTATTATTATTATTATTATTATTATTATTATTTAATCCCTAAAAGAGTTTGAGAATTAATTAATAAAAGTACTCTCATATAATCCGAATAAGATTAGAAGGTTAAATTATTTAAAAGAGTTTAATTAATTATCCCTAATATGATTAGGGAGGTTAATTAATTAAATAAATTTAATTAATTAAATAATACCTTATTTTTTAAATAGATTAGAAGGGTTAACTGATATCTTTATAAGAGGAGTCTTATATCAGATATCATTATACGTGATTCTAATAGTTGGAAAAGTACACCATTTTCTATGAGAGATAAAAAAATAAGGGTTTTGGCAAATACTGTGACGCCCCCAAAACAGGTCCATTCCATCCAACCCATTTTGAGTCGCCAAATACATGGTACAGATAACAACTACAACTTTATTACAACAATTGTCGTGAAAAATACAACAACACATATGCTATGAGTTTGGGTACAAATATATACCAACTGTGACTCATGTCCCAACCTTGGATAGCACGTCACAATGACACATTACATAAATGTATAGTCAAAAACTGTTTTAGAAATTAGAATCTTTGGGAAGTGCTCAAGGAAACCCTCGTACATGGGAGGCCATGCTTCTAGGTTATGATAGATATCATATGGACACAGAATTATCCTTGGTTGACCTAATAGACTCCAAAGAAAAATGAGAATTTTACTATCATATCATTTCCAATGGTGAGTCTTCTCTTGACATATCATTATCTCCACTGTCTCTAACTGAGAATTATACTTCAAACAAACACCAAGAGTATATAGGTAGTGCTCGTAGATATACTCGATAAGTGGATGTGCACAACCATGTCTTATGATGACACGAGGTTGTATGCCATTATACATCCTGTAAGATAGTGGCAAAACACCCTTCCAAGTTAAATTCACCTCACCCTCAATATCTATAGACCACCGTTCTATTCCCTTGTTATCCCTCACTCGACCCAGCTACACTTTTATTACCTGAAAGGAATTGTGAAGCAAAAGGGTGAGCACAACTAGCTCAGTAAAGAATATCATGACTAAAGATAAATTATCAATAGTCTTCAACAGTAATAAATCAGAGATTTAGAACATATGGTAGATGATAAAACTTTTCAACCATAGTTACAGCGGAACGAGCAATCCATTAGAAGAATCAAATAGACCATAAAGTCTATTATCTTCTCCATGTTAAAAGTCCACCAACAATGTTTTATCCCTGTAACATCAATCAACAATTCCTGTCCACAATCACATGTATAACTCATAATCATAATTGTAGTTCTAAATTCCTCTTCTCATCCAGAACAAAGATAATTTTCATCACTTGTCTTTACCTGAAACATCAAAGATCATGGTTATACCAAATCACAGTTCCTGTTCATAATCATACTACTAATTTCATCTTTGCACTACGGGCCAAAGATATTCATCAACAACTCATCTTTGCACTACAGGCCAAAGATATTCCTCAACAGCTCATATTTGCACTACAAGCCAAATATATTCACATCTCAAAGAAATATATAATTATTTCAGAATTTATATAACCAATAATTATAACCATGTTGATCATTTCACCTTTGCACTTAAGCTAAAGATATTCAATCATAAATTCAATGGTCATGATCATACCAGTCACAATTCAACTTTTCCACTACTGGCCAAAGAGAACCCTAGTCATGATCATACCAATAATCTACCCATCTTTACACTCAAGTGAAAGAGAATAGCATCATTAGGGTTATAAAATGTTATATATAAAAACAATATAATCAATATATAATTTTAATCTCCAGAGTAATATTCATAAATCAACTATAATTTGGTTAGAAAAAGAAACCAATTTTATCATGAATAGTACCCGTAAATAGTAACTCGTGAATAGTAACTCATGAATAGTAACTCGTGAATAGTAACTTATGAATAGTAACTCATGAATAGTAACTCGTGAATACTAACTCATGAATAATAACTCGTGAATAGTAACTCATGAATAGTAATTCGTGAATAGTAACTCATGAATAGTAACTCATGAATAGTAACTTATGAATAGTAACCCCGACATGAAAAATTCTAAATTTGATAAAAATTTCCAACCAATATTTCGACATAATGATATTGAAGAAATAATATCATTTTCGAATAAAATAACATCCCTTACCATCCCTTACCTCAAAAGTGCAGTACTCCTGACTAGAATAACGCTGAACGAACTTGCACCGTATAGCAACACTCAAGATATCAAAATACTCACAAGAATACGCTCGATATATAGAGAGAGAAATAGAGAGAAAACTTCAGTTTCTGGTGTGATTTTCAATTCTAACCTAAGCACCTATTTATAGGAAATTGCTTAGAACACCAAAGTAGAAAATTGAATATAATAATATATTTATAACCAAATTTTCCTTAGCCCACCACATCAAAAACATATTTTTCACACAAATGCACCAAAAATGCAAAACATGTTTTAAACAATTTTTGTAACAAAAATCAATTCAGACTCAATAATTCGGAACTTCAATAATTCGTAATAAATAGCCCTTTTATCAGAAAATTCGAATCTCGCGAGTTTTTATAGGAAATTCAATTCTCTACAACTTTTCAGAAGAAAGATTTTCTAAATTCCAAACAGAAATTGACCGAAATCCACAATCGGACGATTTTACGACTATAATCAAATTTCAGTCAATTACTGGGGTCCACCGACATACAAAACATGTGTTAATCATTTAATGCCACAAAATACTCTTCCTTCTCATATACTCATATATCCCACATTTATTGTAAAAATATCACCATTAATATATTATTAAAATAATATATTTAAATGAATTATTTTATCAGAAAAAGATAAAATATTAATTTTCAACAATTGTCACATTTAAAAATTTTTCTCTATCTATATCCATATAAAATCAATATTTTTCTCATCATATAAATCAATAATTAATTATTCACAAATAATATTACAGAATCACAGTATTGGCAACCAGGCCGTTCCCAGGAAAGAGGGGGCTTTCCAATAAGGATCTCTCCTTACTGGCGCGCAATTAGATGACCAAACCTCTCCTTAGACAGAACTTTCTAGACATTGCCAATAATGTTATCTAATAATATTATTCAGATAATATGAATTATTGTTCCGATAATAGAAAATACTGTGTAGTGACAATTATTAAAACAACAGTAATATAAAATATCAACGCAGCAATTATTGAATCAATAAAATATAATATTGAACAGTAATTACTGTAACAATTATTGAGTAGTGCCTTCTTACGTAAGAATCAATAATTGGTGCAATACAGCGTGCTACTGTGCAACAACACGTATTACTGTGCTTTAACCACCGGGTATTCCAACAGTATTAACGGTAACAACTACGCCGTTATTTATAAACAACTTATTTTTGTCGTTTTCTTCATCCAATCGCTTTCCGTTATGGGGCTCACACAAGGCTGCGCCGTCGCACGAATATTCCCCGACAACAAGAATATTCCACGACCAAACAAATATTCCCCGACAACAATGAATATTTTATAACCACTTGCTTATTTTTGAAAAAAATTCATATATCACCCTTAACTTTAATTTTTTATCAATTTAACCATTTACTAAATAGAAAAATTGAATACTTTTATTTCATAAAATTCGGGGTCTTACAATCTCCCCTCCTTATGAAATTTCGTCCCCGAAATTTACGTACCTGGTATTGAGAATACCTTGCTTTCATCTCAGATTTCATCTTCCCTGTCATCATGATTTCTCCATTGCTCATCTCCTGTATTTCAGATATCATTCTAGAATACAGCTTCAAAACAAAGGTTAATTCAACAAATTAACATATCACATGATATCCCGATATTATGACTGACCAACAAATAAGCTTAGGTAGGACACACTAGCGAAGGATTTACTCGTCTCTCCCCTCCTAGTTCTATTCCCCGATCTCCGCCAGAGATCATATCCCTAAGCTCTGATACCAACTGTGACCCTCATGGTGCTTCAACCACAGCACCTCACAATGGTACTTATCAGTTTGCCACCGCAGAATGGCGTCCCCTACGGAGAGTCTAGCTTCGGTGCATCCCCCATCAACAGGAAGTCACCAGCGAGAGGCTCGGGGCTCTTTACTTATAGCTCTGATACCAACTGTAACTCTCATGGTGCTTCAACCACAGCACCTCACAATGGTACCTATCAGCTTGCCAACGCAGAACGGCGTCCCCTACGGAGAGTCCGGCTTCGGTGCATCCCCCATCAACAGGAAGTCACCAGCGAGAGGCTCGAGGCTCTTTACTTATAGTTCTGATACCAACTGTGACACCCCCAAAACAGGTCCATTCCATCCAACCCATTTTGAGTCGCCAAATACATGGTACAGATAACAACTACAACTTTATTACAACAATTGTCGTGCAAAATACAACAACACATATGCTATGAGTTTGGGTACAAATATATACCAACTGTGACTCATGTCCCAACCTTGGATAGCACGTCACAATGACACATTACATAAAGGTATAGTCAAAAACTGTTTTAGAAATTAGAATCTTTGGGAAGTGCTCAAGGAAACCCTCGTACATGGGAGGTCATGCTTCTAGGTTATGATAGATATCATATGGACACAGAATTATCCTTGGTTGACCCAATAGACCCCAAAGAAAAATGAGAATTTTACTATCATATCATTTCCAATGGTGAGTCTTCTCTTGACATATCATTATCTCCACTGTCTCTAACTGAGAATTATACTTCAAACAAACACCAAGAGTATATAGGTAGTGCTCGTAGATATACTCGATAAGTGGATGTGCACAACCATGTCTTATGATGACACGAGGTTGTATGTCATTATACATCCTGTAAGATACTGGCAAAACACCCTTCCAAGTTAAATTCACCTCACCCTCAATATCTATAGACCACCGTTCTATTCCCTTGTTATCCCTCGCTCGACCCAGCTACATTTTTATTACCTGAAAGGAATTGTGAAGCAAAAGGGTGAGCACAACTAGCTCAGTAAAGAATATCATGACTAAAGATAAATTATCAATAGTCTTCAACAGTAATAAATCAGAGATTTAGAACATATGGTAGATGATAAAACTTTTCAACCATAGTTACAGCGGAACGAGCAATCCATTAGAAGAATCAAATAGACCATAAAGTCTATTATCCTCTCCATGTTAAAAGTCCACCAACAATGTTTTATCCCTGTAACATCAATCAACAATTCCTGTCCACAATCACATGTATAACTCATAATCATAATTGTAGTTCTAAATTCCTTTTCTCATCCAGAACAAAGATAATTTTCATCACTTGTCTTTACCTGAAACATCAAAGATCATGGTTATACCAAATCACAGTTCCTGTTCATAATCATACTACTAATTTCATCTTTGCACTACGGGCCAAAGATATTCATCAACAACTCATCTTTGCACTACAGGCCAAAGATATTCCTCAACAGCTCATATTTGCACTACAAGCCAAATATATTCACATCTCAAAGAAATATATAATTATTTCAGAATTTATATAACCAATAATTATAACCATGTTGATCATTTCACCTTTGCACTTAAGCTAAAGATATTCAATCATAAATTCAATGGTCATGATCATACCAGTCACAATTCAACTTTTCCACTACTGGCCAAAGAGAACCCTAGTCATGATCATACCAATAATCTACCCATCTTTACACTCAAGTGAAAGAGAATAGCATCATTAGGGTTATAAAATGTTATATATAAAAACAATATAATCAATATATAATTTTAATCTCCAGAGTAATATTCATAAATCAACTATAATTTGGTTAGAAAAAGAAACCAATTTTGTCATGAATAGTACCCGTGAATAGTAACTCGTGAATAGTAACTCATGAATAGTAACTCGTGAATAGTAACTTATGAATAGTAACTCATAAATAGTAACTCGTGAATACTAACTCATGAATAATAACTCGTGAATAGTAACTCATGAATAGTAACTCGTGAATAGTAACTCGTGAATAGTAACTTATGAATAGTAACCCCGACATGAAAAATTCTAAATTTGATAAAAATTTCCAACCAATATTTCGGCATAATGATATTTAAGAAATAATATCATTTTCGAATAAAATAACATCTCTTACCATCCCTTACCTCAAAAGTGCAGTACTCCTGACTGGAATAACTCTTAACGAACTTGCACCGTATAGCAACACTCAAGATATCAAAATACTCACAAGAATACGCTCGATATATAGAGAGAGAAATAGAGAAAAAACTTCAGTTTCTGGTGTGATTTTCAATTCTAACCTAAGCACCTATTTATAAGAAATTGCTTAGAACACCAAAGTAGAAAATTGAATATAATAATATATTTATAACCAAATTTTTCTTAGCCCACCACATCAAAAACATATTTTTCACACAAATGCACCAAAAATGCAAAACATGTTTTAAACAATTTTTGTAACAAAAATCAATTCAGACTCAATAATTCGGAACTTCAATAATTCGTAATAAATAGCCCTTTTATCAGAAAATTCGAATCTCGCGAATTTTTATAGGAAATTCAATTCTCTACAACTTTTCAGAAGAAAGATTTTCTAAATTCCAAACAGAAATTGACCGAAATCCACAATCGGACGATTTTACGACTATAATCAAATTTCAGTCAATTACTGGGGTCCACCGACATACAAAACATGTGTTAATCATTTAATGCCACAAAATACTCTTCCTTCTCATATACTCATATATCCCACATTTATTGTAAAAATATCACCATTAATATATTATTAAAATAATATATTTAAATGAATTATTTTATCAGAAAAAGATAAAATATTAATTTTTAACAATTGTCACATTTAAAAATTTTTCTCTATCTATATCCACATAAAATCAATATTTTCCTCATCATATAAATCAATAATTAATTATTCACAAATAATATTACAGAATCACAGTATTGGCAACCAGGCCGTTCCCAGGAAAGAGGGGGCTTTCCAATAAGGATCTCTCCTTACTGGCGCGTAATTAGATGACCAAACCTCTCCTTAGACAGAACTTTCTAGACATTGCCAATAATGTTATCTAATAATATTATTCAGATAATATGAATTATTGTTCCGATAATAGAAAATACTGTGTAGTGACAATTATTAAAACAACAGTAATATAAAATATCAACGCAGCAATTATTGAATCAATAAAATATAATATTGAACAGTAATTACTGTAACAATTATTGAGTAGTGCCTTCTTACGTAAGAATCAATAATTGGTGCAATACAGCGTGCTACTGTGCAATAACACGTATTACTGTGCTTTAACCACCGGGTATTCCAACAGTATTAACGGTAACAACTACGCCGTTATTTATAAACAACTTATTTTTGTCGTTTTTTTCATCCAATCACTTTCCGTTATGGGGCTCACACAAGGCTGCGCCGTCGTACGAATATTCCCCGACAACAAGAATATTCCACGACCAAACAAATATTCCCCGACAACAATGAATATTTTATAACCACTTGCTTATTTTTGAAAAAAATTCATATATCACCCTTAACTTTAACTTTTTATCAATTTAACCATTTACTAAATAGAAAAATTGAATACTTTTATTTCATAAAATTCGGGGTCTTACAAATACCCATCTTCTTGAATCTTTCTTCTTCCTTGGTGGATCACCTCTAGAGGCCAAACATTTGGGTGGCTAACGTTGATCAAAGGAAAGAACCAAACCCGGTTGATTGAAGTTGAATACGAAAAGGATTGGAGGTGAACTTGTACTTGAGGAAGTTCGAATCTTCAAGGATATGATTCTTGTTCTTCATATTTTCGTTTAGTTAATAATTGTGCATAAAGGATGATCCGGGTATATGGTTTGTAAAATTTATAACTCTATTTTATCACGTTTTCGCTTACTTTGTGCAATTTGACTGCGTTCATGAATATTACAAACCTAACAGTGGTATCAGAGCCAAACCTTTATTAATTATTTTAATTTGATATGTATATTGATATGTGTTTAGAACAATTTAATTGGGCATAATTTTATTGTATAAAATTTATAAATAAATAAAATTTGCGAAATACGTGATTTCGCTTATCATGTAACTTCCGTAGTATGATATCATATTATTTCCGTGGTCCTGCATCAAGGGCCTTTTAAAAGTTACAGGTGATATTTTTTTTTATATAAAAGTTACAAGTGATCTTTCCTTCGGTTAATGGATATATATATATATATATATATATATATATATATATATATATATGTATGTATATCATAATCCTGTACCATGCAATCATGTGAATCATTTCCTTGTAACAGTATATATCATATAGCAGGAAACATGTACTGTTACAAGGAAATGATTCACATGATTGCATGGTACATGATTATGATATACATATATATATATATATATATATATATATATATATATATATATATAATATTTAATAATATAAAAATAAAAAGGTTATTTTAATATTAAAATTAAATTTTATGCTAACTAATTAGAGTTGGAATTGAATTCCATGATAACTAATCGGAGTTGAAATTGGATTCCATGTTTTCTTAAATAAAGGAGTTTATTTAGATATGAAATAAGATTTCATATTATTCAAAAGAAAGGAGTTTATTTATGAATAGGAAAGAAAATTCGTGTTTCCAAAATAAAAGAGTTTATTTTGACTTGGAATTGGGTTCCATAATTAATTAAAATAAATGAGTTTATTTTGATTAAAATAAAATAGTTTATTTTATTCAAAATTGGTTAAATTAAAATAAAAGAGGTTTATTTTGACTTAAATTTGGATTAAAATAACGGAGTTTATTTTAATTCAAAATTAGATTTTATGCTAACTAAATTTCCCCATTAAATGATATCAATATATATATTGAATGTTTATTATTCATGAGATGAATGTTATTTATTGATGCATATGGTGATGCGTATGATAATAAATGGGATTGATTATGAACTATTGACCAATGTGATTGAATTTTATTTTAGTTGGATGTATGATTGTATGAGTTTTATTAAATGGGGTCTGCGTACCTCGTCTTCTCTAAATTTTTCTAAATGTAAATTCTAACTCCCTCCTATGTACTTTCCCTTGACTGTTGATCAAGGTTTCTATTTATTTTAAAATAGTTTTGTAATAGGAATAGTTAGAATTAATTTTGAAGAATTGGAGATCAAG
Source organism: Panax notoginseng (assembly GCA_016801055.1). Lineage (NCBI taxonomy): Eukaryota > Viridiplantae > Streptophyta > Magnoliopsida > Apiales > Araliaceae > Panax > Panax notoginseng. The sequence continues at coordinate 122,815,353 of CM029022.1, forward strand.
GAGCAAGGATTGCTTGAAGACCCGTTTGTAATGGAGCTCGGGTTTAAATGTAATAGTTATATTTAAATTAATTCTTGCACCCATAGGGTTTGACCTTTTTGGTTCACTTGGTGGCTCTAGTGAACCAAACTAGAATAAAGTCCATAATCAATTCGGGTAGAATATAGTATTCTATATGTGCATGCTTATACTATATATATATATATATATATATATATATGTGTGTGTGTGTGTGTGTGTGTGTGTGTGTGTGTGTGTGTGTGCATGCGCACTAAACAAGATGAGACAAATTAATAATAAACTCCTCAATTTTTTTATATTAAGTCCTAAAGCGTTCAAAGATATTTGGAATATCGAACGTCGCCTTCTAGCATGATAAAAATAATAGAGTATCAATTAATTATTATAAGTTTGTTGTGTCATCACAAGGCTTATCTTAATTTTTTGAGATGTTAATTTTATCACATTTGATGCTTATAAAGAAAATTGAACAATGTTATTTTATTGTGTCACTACAAGGACAATATTTTTTTTTTTGAATATATGGAGTGCTAGGTTGGACTTAACTTAAATCATTTTAGTTCGGATGTACACACACTTGACCATTATGATCTAAGAGGCAAAATACAAGGAGTTACATAGTTGATGTAATTGACAAGAGTTGTCTACCTATTTATTTATATATAGTTTGTTGTGTCACCACAAGGCTATATACATTTAAAATGAGATCCTTATTCTCACTAGCAAATCTTTAATTAGATTTTGTCGAACTATATAAGTGAGGGTAATATAGTTTGATGAAAATGGTGAGAGATACCAATTTAAAACAAGACCTCATTTATTTTGGTAATTAATAAAAGAATGTATGCTAAAATATTGTTAATTATAAATTTATTTACAGAATTTTACAATGTCTAAAATTACTATCACTGCGTAGCATATTAGATGCTAAATTAACCGGACCGAATTAAACGGATTGGTAAAAGAATTTGAGAATAGTTCTCATGGCTGAAAAGCTATCTTATGTCCTTAATACGCCTATTCCTGCAATGGTTGCAGACAATGCCTCTGAGAAAGAGATTGCTACTTTTAGAAAGTGGAAAGATGATGCACAGTTGGCTCAATGTATCATGCTCGCATCCATGAGTAACGAGCTTCAGCGTCAGCATGAAACTATAGATGCTCTTACTATATTCCTGCACATCAAGTAGTTGATGGTGAGGAAAGTAGGACTGCAAGATATCAGATATCTAAGGAGGTTTTTCGATCTAGAATGACCAATAACACTACAATACAGATAAAGTCCATTATCAATTTGATTGAATAATTAGGACGTGTTTTGTCATGAATGGAGTTGAGACAAGATTTGATCTTGCAGTTAGTCCCGGACTCGTTCTCACATTTGTTGTGAATTTTTCATATGAACAAGCTAAATATTAGCTTCGCTGATTTGCTTAACATGTTGAAAAATGTTGAGAGTCACTTTCCAACCAAGAAAGACCAAGTCTTACTGGTAGGGGCCAAAGGATCTTCTGAAAAGAAGAACGATTCAAAGAAGGTAAATAGAAAGGCAAAAATAAAGGATAATAAGAACAAAAATGATATGGATAGTAAAGGAGTTTGCTTCCACTGTAATAAGCCTGGACACTGGAAAGGAAACTACAAGAAGCATCTTGTAGAGGCTAACTAGAAGAAGCTTAGTGAAGCTTCGGTTATAAATATAGTTTTTGTTCATGATTTAAATAAATTTTTCTTTAAATCAAGGTTCTACTTGGGTATTGGATACCGACTTTGGTTATCATAAATATAGATTTATGAAGAGACCAAGCAGAAGTAGAAAGCTAAACAAAGATAAGTAATCCTATGTGTGGGAAATAAAACAAAGGTTGCTACATTAGCCATATGAACTTATTATTTAGCAATGTATACGAGCAAGTCTATTAAGTTAATAAGTTGTCATTGTATTCCAGTTCTTGTTAGAAATATTATTTCCAATTTGTTGTTGGACAATAAAATCTTTAGTATTATATTTAAGAATGATTGTTGTTCTGTTTATAATAATAATGTTTTGTGTAGAACTGGAATATTACTTAATGAATTTTGTATACTTGACTTACGTGAAAATAATTTTACATATTGAACAAATTATTATAAGAAAAGGAGATGATCATTCAAAGAGTTGAATATGTGTATTTATTGAAATACAAGTGTGAATTATTTAAAAGATTCAAAGAAGTCAGAAGTGAAACAAATTGGCAAAGTATTAGGATTCTTTGATCTGATCAAGGAATAAATACTTGTGCAATAAGTTTCTAGATCATCTCAAATAGTTTTCTCATAATGGACGCCTCCTGATACGCAATAATTGATTGATGTATCTGAAAGGAAAAATCGTACCTTGTTAGACATGGTACGGTCCATAATGATTTTATCGACATTCCAGTATCCTTCTAGTGTCATGCCCTAGAAATGGTTGCATATCTACGAAAAGGGTAACCTCAAAATTCGGCCCCAAGACTCCATAAAAGTTATGGATAGGGATGATTCCTAATCTTAAGTATGTTATGATAAAGGGTTTTCCAACTTATGTGAAAAGGTTTCAAATAATAAGCTTGGGACAAGATTTGACAAGTACAGATTTGTGGGACATCCTAAAGTAAGTTTAGGGTATATGTTCTATAATCCTACTTAGCAAAAGGTGTTTGTTGTGAAAAAAGCTACCTTTTAAGATAAATGTGTTTATCATTGAAGGGGCTAGTGGGAGGATAATAGATCATGAAAAGTTCAGGAACCACAAATCACTATAGGTTAAATAAGAGGAACTTGTAGATAGACCTATTGTACCACAATCGAATTGTAAATCTGGAATAGTACTGAAGATACCTAGGAGGTATGGATTCATCATAGATGATGATGATGAGGTACGCATCATAGAAGATGATGATCCAGTTACATACGATGAGGTAAGAGTTATAGACACTCAGAGAAATGGATTGAAGCAATCTTCTCAAAAATGGAACATTCGTTTTGATATGATAATTAAAAGAGTTTGATTTTATCAAAAATAAGAATGAACCTAATGTGTACAAAAGGGTCAGTGGGAGCGTCTTGACATTCCTAGTATTATATGTTGATATACTACGGATAAGGAATGACATGATAATACTACAATCAGTAAAGATAAAGTTGTCTAAATATTCCTCCATAAATGATTTGGGAAGAGTATCTTAATTTGGGATACAAATCTATATAGATAGATTCAAGAGGATGTTCGACTTAACCCAAGGAACGTATATTCATTTGATGCTAAAGTCGTTTAGCATGGCAGCTAAAGTCGTTTAGCATGACAAACTCCAAGTGTTGTCTCATGTTGATGAGTCATGGAGTGTATCTCTCTTAATAGTCCCCATAGACTCATAAAAGAGAGATCGTATGAGTAACAATCATGTATATAATGAAATATACAAGACCTAATGTTGATCACTCATATTCTGGAGAAGTTCACTGTGAGTCAGTGAAAAACATCTTAAAGTACCTAACCGGCACTAAGGATTTGATCATATTCATGGTGGGTCTAAATTAAAACTAGAGGGCTTAACAGACTCAAGTTTTTCAGACAGACCAAGACGAAAGAAAATTCACTTTAAGGTAAAGCGTTACCTTGAATGGTGGTACAGTGAATTGGAAAAGTTTTAAATAGCAAAGAGTTGCTAGTTTAGTGATAAAGACAAAGTATATAACTATAAATGAAGCTACAAGTTGATTGTTCAGATGAAAAGTTTATTACAAAACTAGGAATAGTTCCTAAGTCTCATCTTGGATCTAAACATGTGTTGTGGCACTTTCATTTGATTATAGGAATCATTGAAAGATGGGAAATCACTATAGAGATAGTGAACTCTCAAGAACAACATTACATATCCATTAACTAAAGCTTATTCAACAGCAAGATAATCGTCACTTAGAGAAGAAGGGTATAAGATACTATGGCGATTGGCTTTAGTGCAAGTGGGAGATTGAAAGTAGTATGCGCACAAGCCAATCATGTTTGATGATAAAACATATACTTTGTAACAATCTTATTCATTTATTAATAAAAAGTATTAATTTATTAAAGGCTTTTAATTATCTACATGATGCTGTTTTATAATATGTGATAAACCCATAGTTTTAAGCAATGCTTTTAGAATAATGATGATGATCATTCTAATGAGATCTAAATTCTTAGAAAGCTTAAAACTAAAATAGTTCTCAATTGTTGGATTACTAAATTGGGGATTAGTGAATCCGAATTTATTGGTACATACGTTGCTTGCTCATTGGATGAGGATGATTGATCTCATGATAATTTATGTGTAGACACTAAAGCAGGTATGTAGGTGCTTATTAGAGAATAAGTTCACTGAACGTGGCTCGCTAAGGAATACCTAATAGAGTTTTACTTGCCTGTCAATAGAAATTCCTGTAGTAATAGTAGTACAAGTGATCCTTGGACTTGAGATCATCGTAGTATCTTGTGCATGATGAGTTATACTTTGAGTTGTTCCTTAAGACCCTTAGGGTATATCAAAGGGTATGCTTGGGTATAATAAGTTGTACATGGAGGTAATGTATGATCAATAAAGAATCTACCGCTTCTAGTAAAAGAAGAGAAATATCATATGTGATTCGATAATTGACAACCCAGTAATCTTTGGCCAGGGCAGAATGAAATTAGAAAGGAGTTTCTAATTTGCATTATTTGAAGTAGTGCATTTAAGAGTCGAAATACATGTAATTAAATAAAATAAGACTTGACAGTAATTTTATGTCTTATATTTAATTGAGACATTATATGGTGGAAGGATTGAATTGTACGGTAACTATTTACTCAAAGATTCTTTTATGATTAATGTTGAAATCTATATTATCTGAAAAGTCGTTAATCGCTAGGGAGGTTTATCCCTATTGTAGAATAAATATTATTTATTTAAATAAATTAATAGTTTAATTTATTTATTTAATTACGATTAGAATTGTTCTAATTGATTTATTCACAACCGGTTTAATATAGAGAACCTAAAGGGTCACACCATAAAAGAAAGAATAATTATTTAAGAAGTTAATGTCATAATCGTAATAATAAGTTAAGTATATTTAATTTAATCCATGGTGATAGAATAAATTAAATAGCTTAATATTTATTATTTAATATTTTGAAAATATTAAATATAAATTAATAAGAAGAGTCTTATTATTATTATTACTATTATTATTATTTAATTCCTAAAAGAGTTAGGAAATTAATTAATTAAAGTACTCTCATACAATCCTAATAAGATTAGGAGGTTAAATTAATTAAAAGAGTTTCATTAATTATCCCTAATAAGATTAGAGAGCTTAATTAATTAAATAAATTTAATTAATTAAATAATACCCTATTTTCTAATTAGATTAGAAGGGTTAACTGATATCTTTATAAGAGGAGTCTTATATCAGATATCAATATACGTGATTCCAATAGTTGGGAGAGTACACCCTTTTCTATGAGAGATAGAAAAACTAGGGTTTTACCAAATACACGTCTTCTTGAATCTTTCTTCTTCCTTGGTGGATCACCTCTAGAGGCCAAACACTTGGGTGGCTAACGTTGATCAAAGCAAAGAACCAAACTCGGTGGATTCAAGTTGAACACGAAAAGAATTGGAGGTGAACTTGTACCTGAGGAAGCTCGAATCTTCAAGGGTATGATTCTTGTTCTTCCTATTTTTGTTTAATTAATAATTATGCATAAAAGATGATCCGGGTATATAGTTTGTAAAATTTTGAAACTATATTTTATCACGTTTTCGCTTACTTTGTGCAATTTGATTACGTTCATGAATATTACAAACCTAACAGTGGGAACACATCACAATGAATTTTGTGGTGGATCTTCCAACTACTCAGAGAGGATGCGATGCGATTTGGGTGATAGTGGACAGACTGACAAAATCAGCACACTTTTTGCCAATAAAGAGTAGGTTCAATCTTGATCAGTTGGCAAAGTTGTACGTTAAAGAGATCGTTTCGAGGCATGGAGTGCCAGTGTCAGTTGTGTCAGATAGATATCAGCGATTCACATCAAACTTCTGGAAGAGATTACAATAATGTATGGGAACACAGTTAAGAATTAGTACTGCTTATCATCCGCAAACAGATGGCCAAAGCGAACGAACGATCCAAACATTGGAAGATATGCTGAGAGCATGCGTTATGGATTTCAAAGGGAGCTGGGAAGAACATTTACCATTGCTGGAATTTGCCTACAACAACAGTTACCACGCGAGCATCGACATGCCACCTTACGAAGCATTATACGGCGGAAAGTACAGAACTCCAATGTGTTGGGATGAAATTGGTGAACGTCAACTATTAGGACCAGAATTGGTACAACAAACTGCTGAGGTTATCAAACTCATCAGAACAAGATTGGTAGCAGCCCAAGACAAACAGAAAAAGTATGTTGATCAACACAGACAAGATCGTACATTCGACGTAGGAAATTACGTATTCCTAAAAGTTTCTCCTTGGAAGGGAAAAATTCGTTTCGATAAAAAGGGAAAGCTAAGCCCGAGGTTTATTAGACCCTTCGAAGTGCTGCGAAGAGTTGGAGAAGTGGCTTACGAGGTAGCTCTACCTCCAGAATTGGAAAACGTTCACAATATTTTTCACGTTTCGGTATTACGACCGTATAAACCCGATTACAATCACGTGATCGAGTACGAACCATTACCGTTTGATAAGGACTTGTCCTATGAACAAATTCCAATCTAGATAGTCGACAGGAAAGAACAAGTGCTCAGGAATAAAGTTATACCTTCTGTGAAAGTGATATGGAGGAACCACAATGCTAAAGAAGAGACGTGTGAACTCGAAGATAAAATAATGAAAGATTACCCTGAGTTATTTGTTTAGTCCGTGTCTTCGATTCTGGGGACAAAATCATTGTAAGTAGGGAAGAGTGTAATGAATGATTTGTTTGAATTGTGATCCTGGGGACAAAATCTTTATAAAGAGGGAAGGATGTAACAATTCAGATTTTAAATTATAATTTTAAATATTTATTGAATTATATAAATATTTAATGGATGTGTTTATCGTTGAATAAATATTTCAAGTTGATTTGATTTGATTTGGTTAATTATTTTTTAAATAATTAATTAATTAATTATGAAATTAATTATTATGAGATAATATTCTAATTTAATTTAATAATTAAGTTAAAGAGTTTATAATTATTAAATGATTTATTAAATAAATTGTTATGAGTATTATTAAATAGAGTGTGACAAATAACTATATTGTAAATGAGTTATTAAAATAAAGGAGTTTAATTTAATTTTACCCAAACAAGGCTTAAGGATATTAATTCTTTAATTTTAAAGGGTTTTGCCAAACGGAGCCTTATGACTTTTGGATTTCTTTTGAATTTTGAATATTAATAATATAAATTAAACAAATAAAATATATATATATATATACATATATATATATATATATATATATATATATATATATATATTATATTTATAATAACTGATACCTTATTAGCATTATTTATTATAGCGTCAGTTTTTACGTTTCAAAAGTGAGCGTTGGTTTTAGTTTAATATTACGTATAATGTATGTGGACTAAACCTAAGCCTAAGAAGAAATATACTAGAAAAGAAAAAGAAAGGTTGTCAGAGGTTTGAGAGAGTCTGAGAGAGAGAATCAAGAGAATTTCAAGCAATTGTCTGGGGTGTTTAGTAAGAATTTCATAAGCACAAAAGGTATGTTACACAACCTTATAGTATAAGTATTACGCTGTATTCCTGTGAACTTGATTGTCTCTGTGTTTCTGAAATTGTCTATAATATAAAAGTTCTTTACAAACTTCTGTAATTCAAATGTTTTACAAATTGGTGACGGAAGCATGTGAATATGTATTTGTATTTATCATATATATATATATATATATATATATATATACAAGTGATTGTATAATGAGCATATACATGTATGTGATTGTATGAGTTACATCAAAAAGAAGGAAATTGGTTTTTACAGTAAAAACATATGAGTATGAACATGTCTGGTAGGATAACAAAATTGGTATGTGTTAATTGTGAACTAATATACGAATTGAACCTTGTATATGTGATTGGGTAAGGTTTAATGAGAACGTATTTCAAAGGAATGAATTTGATTGATAATTATGGAATTACAGTTCACTGTGTCAAGAAATATCAAATATGAAGTTTTTTGTTTTAAAAGAGTGTTTTCAAAGAGTAAGTTTTTTGATATTGTTGTTTAGTTGTGTAAAATTTGTATATGTATGCTTCGTAACATTTATGTGCAAATTTTGTAAGATATACTTGTTAATTGGTGTTAGAAATTAAAATACAGAAGCTTTACTATGATCTTCGTTTGTATTTTGTAAGCTTGGAGCCTTAGCGCCATTTTCAACGCCTCAGCCCCAAGTCCCGTGTCGCAGCGCCAAGGATAGCACCACATCACCTATCTCGCACCGCACCGCCATCAGCGCGGCCCACAGTACAAACTGTGGCACCGTGGCGCCACTTAGCAGAAAGTTTAGGAAAGACTTTTGTCTTGCACAAAAGTCTATAATTAGTAGTGTAATGCTATATGATGAGTGTTAACCATATATTTTGTTATTGTAATGCTAGGAATGAGCATGTTATTAACACTTAACGAGTGTTGTTATTAATTATTGATGTAATTTGATTAAGTGATTTATAAATCAAACCATATGTGATGTGGATATGTAGAGTATGGGTAATGACTGATTATGTCATGATGACATGTATATAGGATAATTGTGATTTAGATTATAACGGTTTAGCCTACAAGCAAGGCAAGTCTTCCAAACCTAAACCTTCATTGTACAAGTTTATTTTCATTGTGCAAGTTTACTTACCTTATCTCGATTATATTGATCAAGTTATTCTTGTTGTTAACGTGTTTCGTTGAACAAGTTATTGTTTCTAGTTCGATTACAATTATGCAAGTTTTCCTAACTCAACACTTTCGTTGAGCTAGTTCTATTATTATGATTGTGCAAGTTTTTCTAAACCTAAACTTGTTATTTTTAGCATGCAAGTATCTGTATTCTGATAAACAAGTTTATCGTTCAAGTTATTACTTATTATGCATGCTTAATATTCAATTCTAAGATTTTAACTTTAGCTTAATGTTGTTCAAAGCAAGGTGGGTTATATTATTCAGTACTTATGCTATTAGATTATTCCTAAAGCATGAACTTAGTACACCATATTGATTCAATTATGGTTTATTCCGTAACATAGTGTTATTTCCTTTCATTCAACTAATCCTTAGTTGATGACCATTGAATTCTAAATTTCCTTGGAATGTATCCAAACCAAACATACTTTGGTGCGGACTTGTACTCTAAATACTGAGATGAACAATCCTATTATTAGGGGTTTATGCTTAGCGTTGAAATGTTTGTACACAATACATTGTACGAAGGGTTGATCCCCCTAAGTACGTGGAGTCCTTATAATCTTATGACTGTTAAAGTTTAAGTTGAAAGAGTACTTATAACTGTGGACATGGTTCGTGGTCATTAGACCCTCAGTTGTATATTTCAAAATGTTAATAGAACATATTGTTCAGTTCTATCGAGCCTATTATTTGGCAGTTGATGTAAAGTTTTATTTATTGTTATTCCAAGTGAGCCTTGTTTGCTCACTCTTGCTTATATAATCCTTACAGCTAAAGTTGAGAAGGTCAATGTACCTAGCACTAGTAAAGGAAAGGGGAAGATGAACAAGTACTGAAGACTTGTAATATTTATGTTGATAGTTTGTTGTCAGACTTTATTTGTATTATGTAAGGAAGTTTATTTAAATTTTTCCTCATGAATGATTGTATTTAAAGTTTAGATAACCTGGGAGATTTTTTATAAATGTAATCCTGTATGGGCAAGTTTATTATTCAATTTTATTATGATTGGGTAGTTAGAAATGAATGCTTGTATAAAGTGAACACTGAATCCTGTGAAAATGAAGTACCCGAATTTGAGAGTGTCACATGAATGGTACCTTGTGAATAGTACTTCAGGAATAGTACCCCGACATGAAAAGTGCCCCGAATACCCGAGTGGATAATATTTGAGTGAATAATAATTGGTGAATAGTAACCCGTGAATAGTAACTCGTGAATAGTACTCCGACATGAAAAGTGTCCCGAATACCCGAGTGATTAAAATTTTAGTGAATAGTAACAAGGTGAATAGTAACCCGTGAATAGTACCCCGGGTGAAAATATTGATATTTAATAAGAAAGTTCAGATCAATATTCCAATAAAACGATACTGGATGAAGCGCAAAACTTCAAGGATATCGCACTAATTTCAGGGATTATAGAAACAATACTTACTATAGTAAGTTTAGATTTAAGAATATGAAAAGAAATAACATACGAAACTGCAAATGGATTTTCACCTGTTATACGGTATGTAATCTGCGTAGACAGGTTATTCCGACATATTAAAGGATGAATACGAAAAAATAGTATTCCTTATGAATACGAAAGAAATAATACCCCTTACCTTAATAGAAGACTGGATACTATGATAGTGAAGTAGCATAATACTCTTCTTCTTGCTCTCTATAGTTTCTCTCTCTATAGTTTCTCATGTTAGTCTCAGTGAATTAGTGAGAATGAAAGAAGAATTAAGCTTCTATTTATAGGAGAAATGACTAAATAGCAACTAATTCACGAACGGTCCAGATTGATTTACTATTAGAGCGGACGGTACAGATTGATTACTATTAAAACCACAATCGACGGTCCAGATTGATTTACTTTTAAAACCACCACTGATGGTCCAGATTGATTAACTATTAAAATCACCACCGACGGTCCAGATTGATTTACTATTAAAACCACCATCGACGGTCCAAATTGATTTAACTTATTACACTTTAGTACCCATAAAGTTTCCAAGTTTGTATTATTCCCCTCTAACTTTTGTAATTCACTTATCTTCAATAAACACATTCTTAATACTTCAACAATTATTCATCATTAATATTATAACTCACAATATTTAACAACCAAATCATTCCCAGGAAAGAGAGGGCTTTCCGATAAGGATTTCTCCCTATTGGCGCGCAATTAGGTAACCAAATCTCTCCTCGACAGAACTTTCTAGACATCGTCAATATCGCAAATAATAATATGAATAACTTTATTGTCTCAGTTATTAATTTAATAATATAAAATATTATGCAGATGATACTGTGACAATAATTGAATAAAAAATATAAGAGATATTATACAGCAATTACTGTAATAATAATTGAGTATAACTGAGTGACTTCTCACGTAAGCATCAATAATTAATACCGAGTGCTACTATGCAATCACGTGTATTACTGTACTTTTACCACCGAGTAGTTCAACAGTTAACAATAAAACTTTCGGCGTTATTTTTATAAAAAAATATTTCTGTCGTTTTTTAACTCCGACAATAATTTCATTGTAGGGTCCACCAATGATTGTGCAATCGTACGAATATTTTCTGTTTAAAATGAATATTCCTCGACCAATCGAATATTTTATAATAACTTACATACCTTGCAAATTTATAAATATTACCTGTGACGCCCCCATAATAGGTCCACACGACCCATTCTGAGTCGCCAGATATCACATTATAAAAATAAAATCCAAACTTCATTTATACAACTGTTGAATTGTCGTGCAGAATACGACCACAGTTAAACTGTGAGTTTTAATACAAATGTACGTAACTCTCATGGTGCCTTGACCATAACCTTACAATGGTACTTTACATAAAAGTACAGTCAAAAACTATTTTAGAAATTAAAATCTTTGGGAAGTGCTCAAGGAAACTTTCGTACATGGGAGGCCATGCGTCTAGGTTATGATAGATATCATATGTCCACATAATTATCCTTGGTTGACCCAATAGACCCCAAAGAAAAACGAGAAGATTACTATCATGTTCTTTCCAATGGTGGGTCTTCTCTTGACATACAACTATCTCCACCGTCTGCAATTGAAAATTATATTTCAACCAAACTCCAAGATCATATAGGTAGTGCTCGTAGATATACTCAGCAAGTGGATGTGCACAACCGCGTCTTATGATAACACGAGGTTGTATGTCATTAGACATCTTGTATGATAGTGGCAAAACATCCTTCCAAAGTTGGGTTCACCTCACCCTATTCGGTTCACCAAAATTAAATATCAAATGACATATACAATACGATACACTTATCTAAAGTTCTCAATAAAATTATTTTCATACTATTTAGGGAGAACCTCAACAGCTATAGATCACCGTTCTATTCTCCTGTTACCCCCGCTCGACCCAGCTACACTCTTATTAACTGAAAGGAATTGTGAAGCAAAAAGGGTGACCACAACTAGCCCAATAAAGTATATCATGACTAAAGATAATTTACATCATCAATAGCCTTCATCAGTAATAAATCAGAGATTTAGAACATATGGTAGATGATAAGACTTTTCAACCATAGTTGCAGCGGAATGAGCAATCCATTAGAAAAGTCAAATAGACCATCAGGTCTATTATCTTCTCCATGTTAAAAGTCCACCAATAATGTTTTATCCATGTAACATCAATCAACAATTCCTGTCCACAATCATATGAATAACTCATAATCATAATTGTGATTCTAAATTTCTCTTTGCACCCAGAATAAAGATAATTTTCATCACCTATCTTCACTTGAAACATCAAAAATCATGGTTATACCAAATCACAATTCCTGCTCATAATCATACAAATAAATTCATCTTTGCACTACGGCCAAAGATATTTATTAACAATTCATCTTTGCACTACAAGCCAAAGACATTCAAATGTATTTAAGTAGAGCATGATATCTACTATCTTTTACGAATTAAAAATGTATAATCAATATTTTATCGCTGAGACTCAGCTTAATAAATAATCCACATCATCGAATCATCCCTACACTACGGCCAAGGATATTCATGTAATCATCAATGGTCATGATTATACCGAATAATCCCTGGTTATAATCATACCAATAACTGTCCATCAATGAACTACGGGCCAATGAGGACTTTTACCACATCATCTATAACATTATGGGTCATGATTATACCGAATGATCCCTGTTCATAATCATACCAATAAACAGTTCATCTATGCACATAAGCCAAAGATACTCATCAATCAATAGTTCATCTTTGCACGTAAGCCAAAGATATACAACTGTAAAACCAATAATCAACAGTGCAGCTTTGCGCGTAAGCCAACAATATACAACTGTAAAACTAATAATCAACCATCCATCTTTGCACGTAAGCCAAAGATGACTTTCATCTTAATATAAGCATGAGGATGATGACAATGATATAAGCATTAATCAAACGAAATCAAGGATAAATATTAAAGACTTTAAATTTATCCAGAGTTTAAAAATATCCAAATTGTCAACATGATACTGCTTTGTAGAGTAAAATTTAAGAATAATATTCATGTACCAAAAATAATTTGGACAGAAAAGAAATATATATTTCGGGTAAATAGTACCCTCCAATAGTACCCTATGAATAGTACTTTGGGAATAACACCTCGTGAATAGTTCATCGGCATAAAAAGTATCCCAAATATCCGAGTGAATAATATTCGAGTGAATAATATTCGGGTGAATAGTAATTTAGGTGAATAGTAACTCGTGAATAGTACTCCGACACGAAAAGTGTCCCGAATACCCGAGTGAATAATACTAGAGTAAATAGTAACTAGGTGAATAGTAATCTATGAATAGTGACTCGTAAAAAAATACCAAAGGAAATGATATTCCATGACGAGTACATAAGAAATGATATCTCAGACGAGTATAATAGAATATACGAAACTGCAAATGGATTTTTACCCGCCATGCAGTAATCCACGTAGATAAATCATTTTTACAATTTAATAAAGAATGAATATGAAGGATCATTCACCACGCATGCGGTAATCCACATAGACAGGTTATTCTAACAGAATAATAAAGAATGGAATAACAAAAGAATTCACCAGGCATGCGATAGACCGCACAGACAGGTTATTCCAACAGAATAATAAATAATGGAACCAAGTCATGCGTAATCCGCACAGAAAGGATATTCCAACAGAATAATAAAGAATGAAACCAGGTCATATGTAATCCACACAGACAGGATATTCCAACAAAATAATAAAGAATGGAACTAGGTCATGCGTAATCCGCACAGACAGGATATTCCAACAGAATAATAAAGAATGGAACAACAGAAGAATTTCACCATGTATGCAGTACTTCGCATCTACAGGTTATTCCAACATAATAATAAAGAATGGAATAACCGAAGAATTTCACCATGTATGCAGTACTTCGCATAGACATGTTATTCCAACATAATTATAAAGAATGGAATAATAATAGCTCTCTTCATGAATACGAAAGAAATAATACCCCTTACAACAATAATGATATCCCTTACCTCAGAAGAAGACTAGATACTGGAATAGTGAAGTAGCAGACTTCGCTTCTTCTTTCTCTCTATAGCTTCTCTCCCTATAATTTTTTTTATAATAATTACTCTTGTGAGACTTAGTGAATTGGTGAAAAATAATGAAGGAATGAGCTTCTATTTATAGGAAAATATAGTTTTCATAATTGCACATTTTGGGGCTCGAAATATTACAGTATAATACCTTCATCTTTTTCTTTATTTTTAATTTAGTCATGCAAGTATTATCAAACTTGCACCACATCCCCTAATAGTAAATCATGTGAATCAATAGTAAATCATGTGACTCAATAGTTCTAAACATGTGAAAAAATTAATTATAGTATAGTACATTCAACTATACCTCCATTTTTAACTTAGTCATGCAAGTATTATCAAACTTGCACCAACTCCCCTAATAGTAAATCATGTGAATCAATAGTACACACATGTGAACACATAGTTATAAGCATGTGAATTAATAGAAATTAATTGCTCATTTATCCGGTGAATTATCCGATTGGTCAATATAACCTCCAGACATCAATTATTATCGAAATAAATGTCGATTTCCACTAACACTAATAATTCCCATACAACGGAACTATCAATTTCATCTTTAATCAACACGAACTTATTCATCATTAATATTATAACGCACAATATTTAACAACAAGATCGTTCTCAGGAAAGAGGGGGCTTTTCGATAAGGATTTTTCCCTATTGGCGCGCAATTAGATTATCTAACCTCTCCTTGATAGAACTTCTAGACATTGTCAATATTACAAATAATAATATGAATAACTTTGTCGTCTCAATTATTAATTTAATAATATAACATATTGTGACAATAATTGAATAAAACTGAGTGACTTCTCACATAAGCATTAATAATCAATACCGTGTGCTACTATGTAACCATGCGTATTACTGTACCTTTATCATCGATTATTATGACAACTTGCTTACTTTATAAAATTTTCAAATATCACCCTTAACTTTAACCTTTTATCAATTTAACCATTTACTAAATAGAATAATAATTATAGAAAAATTGAATACTTTCATTTCATAAAATTCGGGGTCTCACAATCTCCCCTTATTATTAAATTTCGTTCTCGAAATTTACATACCTGGTAGTTCGAAGAAATGAGAATACCTTGCTTTCTTTTCGGATTGTACCTTCCCTGTTATTTTCTCTGTATCATGATTTTCTCATTGCTCATCTCCTGTATTTCAGATATCATTCTAGAATATATCTTTAAAACAAAAGTTAATTGACATATCACAATTTGTCAACTTATCAAGTAAACAATTTCAGCTTAGGTAAGTCACACACTAGCGAAGTATATTACTCGTCTCTCCCATCCTAGTTCTAGACTCATATCTTCGTCAGCGACCATATTCCTAAGCTTTGATACCATTTGTGACGCCCCCAAAATAGGTCCACATGACCCATTCTGAGTCGCCAAATATCACGCTATAAAAATCAAATACAAACTTTATTTATACAACTGTTGAACTGTCGTGCAGAATACGACCACAGTTAAACTGTGAGTTTTAATATAAATGTATGTAACTCTCATGGTGCCTCGACCATAACCTTGTAATGGTACTTTACATAAAAGTACAGTCAAAAACTATTTTAGAAATTAAAATATTTGGGAAGTGCTCAAGGAAACCTTCGTACATGAGAGGCCATGCGTCTAGGTTATGATAGATATCATATGTCCATAGAATTATCCTTGGTTGACCCCAATAGACCCCAAAGAAAAAAGAGAAGATTACTATCATGTTCTTTCCAATGGTGGGTCTTCTCTTGACATATAACTATCTCCATTGTCTGCAATTGAAAATTATATTTCAACCAAACTCCAAGATCATATAGGTAGTGCTCGTAGATATATACTCAGTAAGTGGATGTGCACAACCCTGTCTTATGATAACACGAGGTTGTATGTCATTAGACATCTTGTATGATAGTGGCAAAACACCCTTCCAAAGTTGAGTTCACCTCACCCTATTTGGTTTACCAAAATTAAATATCAAATGACGTATATAATACGACACACTTATCTAAAGTTCTCAATAAAATTATTTCCATACTATTTAGGGAGAACCTCAACAGCTATAGACCACCGTTCTATTCTCCTGTTACCCCCGCTCGACCCAGCTACACTCTTATTACCTGAAAGGAATTGTGAAGTAAAAAGGGTGAGCACAACTAGCCCAATAAAGAATATCATGACTAAAGATAAGTTACATCATCAATAGCCTTCATCAGTAATAAATCAGATATTTAGAACATATAGTAGATGATAAGACTTTTCAACCATAGTTGCAGCGGAATGAGCAATCCATTAGAAAAGTCTAATAGACCATCAGGTCTATTATCTTCTCCATGTTAAAAGTCCACCAATAATATTTTATCCCTATAACTTTAATCAGCAATTCCTGTCCACAATCATATGAATAACACATAATCATAATTGTGATTCTAAATTTCTCTTCGCACCCAGAACGAAGATAATTTTCATCACCTATCTTCACCTTAAACAACAAAAATCATGGTTATACTAAATCACAATTCCTGCTCATAATCATACAAATAAATTCATCTTTGCACTACGACCAAAGATATATTCGTTAACAATTCATCTTTGCACTACAAGCCGAAGACATACAAGTGTATTTAAGTAAAACATGATATCTACTATCTTTTACGAATTAAAAATGTATAATCAATATTTTATCGCTGAGACTCAGCTTAATAAATAATCCACATCATCGAATCATCTCTGCACTACGGCCAAGGATATTCATGTAATCATCAGTGGTCATGATTATACAGAATAATCCCTGGTTATAATCATACCAATAACTATCCATCAATGCACTACGGGCCAATGAGGACTTTTACCACATCATATATAACATTACGGGTCATGATTATACTGAATGATCCCTGGTCATAATCATACCAATAAACAGTTCATCTATGCACATAAGCCAAAGATACTCATCGATCAATAGTTTATCTTTGCACATAAGCCAAATATATACAACTGTAAAACCAATAATCAATAGTCCATCTTTGTACGTAAGCCAAAGATAACTTTCATCATAATATAACTATGAGGATGATGACAATGATATAAGCATTAATCAAACGAAATTAAGGATAAATATTAAAGACTTTAAATTTATCTAGAGTTTAAAAATATCCAAATTGTCAACATGATACTGATTTGTAGAGTAAAATTCAAGAATAATATTCATGTACCAAAAATAATTTGGATAGAAAAAAAATATATTTTTCGGATAAATAGTACCTCGCAATAGTACTCTATAAATAGTACTTCGGGAATAGTACCTCGTGAATAGTACCCCGGCATGAAAAGTACCCCAAATACCCGAGTGAATAATATTTGGGTGAATAGTAATTTGGGTGAATAATAATCCATGAATAGTACTCCGACACGAAAAGTGTCCCGAATATCCGAGTGAATAATACTAGAGTGAATAGTAATCGGGTGAATAGTAACCTATGAATAGTAACTCGTAAAAAAAATACCAAAGAAAATGATATTCCATGACGAGTAAAGAAATGATATCTCATACGAGTATAATAGAATATACGAAACTACAAATAGATTTTCACCCGCCATGCGGTAATCCATGTAGTCAAATCATTTCTACAATTTAATAAAGAATGAATACGAATGATCATTCACCAGGCATGCGGTAATCCACATAGACATATTATTCTAACAGAATAATAAAGAATGGAATAATAAAAGAATTCATCAGGCATGCGATAGACCACACAAATAGGTTATTATAACAGAATAATAAATAATAGAACCAGGTCATGCGTAATCTTCATAGAAAGGATATTCTAACAGAATAATAAAGAATAGAACCAGGTCATCCGTAATTCGCACAGACAGGATATTCCAACAGAATAATAAAAAATGGAACCAAGTCATGTGTAATCCGCACATACAAGATATTCCAACAAAATAATAAAGAATGGAACAACAGAAGAATTTCACCATGTATGCAGTACTTCGCGTAGACAGGTTATTCCAACATAATAATAAAGAATAAAATAACAGAAAAATTTTACCATGTATGCAGTACTTCGCATAGACATGTTATTCCAACATAATTATAAAGAATGGAATAATAATAGCTCTCTTCATGAATACGAAAGAAATAATACCCCTTACAACAATAATGATATCCCTTACCTCAGAAGAAGACTAGATACTGGAATAGTGAAGTAGCAGACTTCGCTTCTTCTTTCTCTCTATAGCTTCTCTCCCTATAATTTTTTTATAATAATTACTCTTGTGAGACTTAGTGAATTGGTGAAAAATAATGAAGGAATGAGCTTCTATTTATAGAAAAATATAGTTTTCATAATTGCATTTTTTGGAGTTCGAAATATTACAGTATAATACCCTCATCTTTTCCTTCATTTTTAATTTAGTCATGTAAGTATTATCAAGCGTGCACCACCTCCCATAATAGTAAATCATGTGAATCAATACTAAATCATGTGACTCAATAGTTCTAAACATGTGAAAAATTTAATTATAGTGTAGTACCTTCAACTATACCTCCATTTTTAACTTAATCATGTAAGTATTATCAAACTTGCACCAACTCCCCTAATAGTAAATCATGTGAATCAATAGTACACATATGTGAACACATAGTCATAAGCATGTGAATTAATAGAAATTAATTGCTCATTTATCCAGTGAATTACCCGATTGGTCAATATAACCTCTAGACATCAATTATTATCGAAATAAATGTCGATTTCCACTAACACTAATAATTCTCATACAATGGAACTATCAATTTTATCTTTAATCAACACGAACTTATTCATCATTAATATTATAACGCACAATATTTAACAACCAGGTCGTTCCCAGGAAAGAGGGGACTTTTCGATTAGGATTTCTCCCTATTGGCGCGTAATTAGATTATCTAACCTCTCCTTGATAGAACTTCTAGACATTGTCAATATTGCAAATAATAATATGAATAATTTTGTCGTCTCAATTATTGATTTAATAATATAACATATTGTGACAATAATTGAATAAAACTGAGTGACTTCTCACGTAAGCATTAATAATCAATATCGTGTGCTACTATGCAACCACGCGTATTACTGTACCCTTATCATCGATTATTATGATAACTTGCTTACTTTACAAAATTTTCAAATATCACCCTTAACTTTAACCTTTTATCAATTTAACCATTTACTAAATAGAATAATAATTATTAAAAAATTGAATACTTTCATTTCATAAAATTCGGGGTCTCACAATACCCATAACTATAACATTATATCATAACCACACCATAATATTCAAAAATATATTTTGAGAAAAATTTAATCTTTATTTATGAAAGTTGGGGTCTTACAACCTCCCCTTCTTACGAAATTTCGTCCTCAAAATTAGGGTACATACCTGGTATGTCGAAGAGGTGATGATACGTTGATTTCATTTTAGATTCTAACTCCCAGGTCATTTCCTCAACATCGTGGTTTCTCCACAAAACTTTAACTTGAGGTATAACCGTGGAGCGTAGAATATGCTCCTTCTTATCCATGATTTTGACAGGTACCTCTTCATGCGTTAAATCTTCTGCTATCTCATCTGGCTCTAATTCAGTAATTTGGTTTCGGTCTTCCACATATTTACGTAATATAGATATGTGAAAAACATTATGAACACAAGACATACTTGGCAGTAAGGCGAGTCTATAAGCCATAGTTCCTACTCGATCGAGGATTTAGAATGACCCAATGAATCGAGGATTGAGCTTTCCTCTCTTTTTAAATCTTGTAACTCCTTTTCATGGAGCAACACGTAACAACACATGTTCTCCAACATTAAATTCAACATCCTTCCGATGAAGATCAATATAACTCTTTTGTCGATTTTGTGAAATTTTTATATGTTGTCAGATCATTTGAATCTTTTCTGTAGTTATACGTACACACTCCGGTCCTAACAACGTTGCTTCACCCACCTCATCCCAACATACTGGAGAACGACACTTGCATCCATACAACGCCTCAAATGGAGCCATGCCAATACTTTCTTGATAACTATTGTTGTAGGAGAATTCCACTAATGGCAAGAACTTGTCCCAACTTCCTTTGAAGTCAAGGACACAGAGTCTTAATAAATCCTCAGGAGTTTGAATAGTCCTCTTCGACTGCCCGTCCATTTGAGGATGATATGCCGAGCTAAATCGTAAATTTGTGCCCATAGCATTTTACAAACTAACCAAAAATTGTGAAGTAAATCTTGGGTCTCGATCAGAAACTATGGATACTGGCATGCCATGCAGTCTTATAATCTCATTTATGTACATATGAACAAGACGTTCAAGTGAATAAGTTTCTCATATAGGTAAGAAATGAGCAGACTTGGTTAATCTATCAACAATGACCCAAATTGCATCTATGCCTTGAGAAACCTTGGAAAGACCAGTAACAAAATCTATGGTAATGTGCTCCCACTTCCATTCTCAAATTTTAAGTGGTTGCAATGGACCTTTTGGCACTTGATGCTCCCCCTTGACTCGTTGATAAGTTAGACACCTTGAGATAAACTCCACTACCTCTCTCTACATATTGCTCCACCAAAATGTATGTCAAAGATCACGATACATTTTGGTACTCCCACGATGAATTGCAAACGGTGTGTTGTGCGCCTCCATCATGATCTTATACTTTAAATCAGGGTCATTTGGAACACAAAGTCATGAGTTTACTCGTAGTATTCCTAGCTTCTTCATCGATTCTTGCTTCTGAAATAGCACCTTCTTGCACTTTCTTCTTCATATGCATAAGCTCTAGGTCCGTAGCTTGAGCAGCTTTAACTTTATCGATTAAAGTCAGTTTTACTCGTATATTTGCCATCATCACGTGGATTCCTAGAGTTTTTATCTCTATTTTCATCCTTTACAAGTCATACAAAATGGGCCTTTGCATAGGCAATATCGCACTCGTACCTGCATATGATCTTCTACTCAATGCGTCAGCTACCACGTTAGCTTTTCCAGGATGGTATTGAATTGTATGATCGTAATCTTTCAACTACTCAAGCCAACGTCGTTGCCGTATGTTGAGTTCCTTTTGGGTGAAGAAATATTTGAGGCTTTTATGATCCGTATAGATCTCCACTTTCTCTCCATACAGGTAATGCCTCATGATCTTTAGAGCGAAAACGACAGCTGCCAACTCTAAATCATGAGTAGAATAATTCCTCTCATATTCTTTGAGTTGTCGTGAGGCATAGGCTATGACTTTTCCATGTTGCATGAGAACACATCTTAAACCTTTGCCTGAAGCATCACTGTAGATGACAAATCCCTCCGAACCAGATGGTATTGTCAGAACATGTGTTGAAATGAGTCTCCTCTTGAGTTCTTGAAAACTCTTATCACATTCCTCGATCCAACTAAATTTTGTATCTTTTCGAGTCAGCTGAGTTAATGGAGTTGCAATTCGAGAAAATCCTTCCACGAATCTCCGATAATAACCAGCTAAGCTGAGAAAGCTACGTACTTCAGTCACTGACTTAGGTTGCTCCCAACTTTAAATTGCTTTAATCTTTACCGGGTAAACAGATATTCCATGATTTGATATTACGTGCCCAAGGAAAGCTACTTCCTCAAGCCAGAACTCGCATTTCTTCAACTTGTCATATAATTTGTTCTCATGAAGCTTTTGTAGTATCAGCCTCAAGTGTTTCTCATGATCTTCACGACTTTTGGAGTAAATGAGAATGTCATCAATAAAGACAACCACAAAATGATCTAAATATTCCTTGAATACTCGGTTCATCATATCCATGAAGGCAGCAGGAGCATTAGTCAATCCAAAAGACATGACTAGGAATTCATAATGCTCGTACCGAGTTCTGAAAGCAGTCTTTGGACTGTCATCAGTTTTAATCTTTAACTGATGATATTCGGAACGAAGATCGATCTTTGAAAAGAATTTAGCGCCTAGCAACTGGTCAAATAGGTCATCAATACGAGGCAACGGGTACCTACTTTTGATGGTGACATGATTCAACTCCCGATAATTAATGCAAAGTCGCATACTCTCATCTTTCTTCTTTACAAATAGAACATGAGCACCCCAAGGAGACGTACTAGGACGAATGAAACCGATGTCTAATAATTTCTGTAGTTGGGTCTTTAACTCTTGAAGTTCAACAGGAGCCATTCGATATGAGGCTTTGGAAATGGGTTTCGTACCGGGTTCAAGGTCGATACAAAATTTAATTTCACGCTCTGGGGGTAGGCCAGGAAGTTCTTCAGGGAATACGTCAGGAAATTTATTAACAATGGAAATATCATTCAAATCTGACGTATTTTTGTTCAGATACGTGACATGGGGTAAGAAAAAGATTGACATTTATTTTTTAATAAATGAATAACTTTATGGCTTGATATGACAGTGATTGACTTTAGTAGTCTGGTCGCTTGAATTCTCATAATAGGTTGGTTAGGAATATGAAAGCTAACAACCTTATGTAAACAATCAATTTTTGCATGATGAGTAGTTAACCAATCAATCCCTAAAATCACATCAAACGCAAGTATTTTTAAGGAAATAAGATTGACAGGTAACGTGCGGTTACCGATTTGAATCAAATAAGACTTATAAACAATGGATGTAATAAAGATTTCTCCCAACGAAGTTTCAACCGATAAGTTAAAGTCAAATTTCTTCGGGGTCAAATTTAAACGTTGAGCACAAGTAGGAGAAATAAAAGAATGGGTAGAACCGATATCAAATAAGGTATAAACTTTGCTAAATTTTATGATTAGCTTACCCGTGATCACCTCGTTCGGATTCATCGCTTTTTGGGAGGTTACAACAAACGCTCTCCCTTGAACTATCGGTTTTGTCTTGTCTGGGACGACCTTTCATGCCTCCATCCCAGCTGGACTTAACTTTGGTGCACGACAAAATCGGGCTAGGTGACCTTCTCTTCCATAATTGTAACATACTTTGGACTGCTGCATACAGTTTTGACTGATGTGTCCCTCCCCTCCGTATTTGTAATATACGATCGGCGGTCGTTCTCCTTCCTTAACAACAGGTACTGGTACTGACGTCTTTCCATCATTATTGAATATCCTCTTCTTAAAATTTTCACTTCTATTATCTTGGGCATGATTACCACCAGAGTGGTTATCATTTCTGGCATGTTGATTCCCTCCACATTTGTTGTCACTGCTTTTATGACCGCTACCACTGGTATTATCGACTTGCCGGTTGCTCTCTCTTGGTTGGGTCGACTCATTATCGCGTTCTAATAATTGAGCCCTATTTACAACATCTGAATACAAACACAGTTTGTGAGAAATTAGGTATTGACGTATCTCGGGTTTTAAACCTTTTAGAAACATTTGCGTCATTCTCTCCTCATTATCAACCAAGTAGGGCGTAAACCGGGACAACTCTACGAACTTAGCTTCGTACTGTGACACGGTCATATTATTTTTCTCCAACTTGATAAACTCCACCTCCTTCATGTGACGAATACTTTTGGGAAAGTACTTGTCGTTGAACAACTCTCAGAACTTCTTCCAAGATATTTTGAGTGCGACAGGCTGAGTACGCTTTACTGATTCCCACCAGTAATCTGCCTCTCCTCTCAACATGAAGGTGGCAAAGGGAACCTTTGGCTCCTCAGAGCATCCCAAGACTTCGAATATCTTGGTGATCTGCTTTATCCATGTCTCCGCCTTAAGTGGTTCTGGCTTTCTCCAAAACTCCGATGGTCCCAGCTCCTTGAATTGGTTAGCGGTGACCATCTGTTAGTTGTCAGTGTTTCCACCTACATTTTGAACACGAGCCGCTCTCGCCTGATGTTGTATGAATTGCATAAAGCCTCTGAACATCCCATCGTTCATCATTTGACCGGTGTTGTTATTTATCTGAGGATTATTGTCTTCCTGTTGAACATTATCTGGGTATTAATCGTTGGTGACTCAACGGTCTCATGTGCTTCATTGTTGATCTCAATATTTTCAGATGTCATTTTCAAACACTGCCACAAAACAAGGGTTAATTGACATGTCACATATTATCCCTATACTCTAACCAACCAATTAAATACCAAATAAACTTAGGTAGCTCATACTAGCGAAGGAATTCTCCGTCTCTCCCCTCCTAGTTCTTGTCTCACATCTCAGCCAGAGATCATATCCCTAAGCTTTGATACCAACTGTGACGCCCCCAAAATAGGTATTCATCACCCATCTTGGGTTGCCAAATACATGATACAGAATGCAAATATAAACTTAATTATTCAACAAGAGCTGAGAGTTTTTACACGAATATTATCTCACAGACAATATCCAAACTCAAATTCAATCCTCATTACATTTATTATCACACTAAATAGTGAGGATTACTAAAACAGCCATCTCGGACCATCACTCTGTTCCCCGACTAGTTCCGGCTATGTTCTCATTTCCTGAAGAGAATAATAAAAGTAAAAGGGTGAGCTCAACTAGTCCAGTAAGAAATATTATAACTAAGATAATGCAGAATAAGTTATCGTTAGCCTTCAACAATGTTAAACTGATAGAATATAATAGACAACAAGTTTAACTGCAGCGGAATAAGCAATCCATTAGAAGAGTCAAGTAGAGTATGATATCTACTATCTTCTATGATTTAAAAAGGTTTTCATCAACTTTATCGCTGAGATTCAGCTTACTAAATAAACCACATCATAGAATCATCCCTGTACTACGAGCCAAAGATATTCATTAGTATCACGTCCACGAATTATCCCTGCACTACGGGCCAAGGATATTCATGTAATCATCAATAATCATGACTATACCAAATTATCCCTAGTCATAATCACACCAATTAGCAGTTCATTTATGCATTACGGGCTAAAGATGACTTTCATCACAATATAAGCATGTGGATAATGACAATGATATAAGAATTCAATTAAATGAAAACAAAGGATAAATTTTAAAGATTTATAATTTAATTTATCCAGAATTCAATAATGTCCAAATTGTCAACATGATACTGCTTTGTGGAGTAAAATTCAAGAACAATATCCATGTATCAAAAATATTTTGGACAAAAAAGAAATCAATTTTTTCAGTGAATAGTACCCTGTGAATAGTACTTTAGGAATAATACTGCGTGAATAGTATCTCGACATGAAAAGTGCCTCGAATACCCAAGTGAATAATATTTGAGTGAATATTAATTAGGTGAATAGTAACTCGTAAATAGTATCCCAGCATGAAAAGTTTCCCGAATATCCGAGTGAATAATATTTTAGTGAATAGTAATTGGGTGAATAGTAACCCGTGAATAGTATATTTAATAAGAAAGTTCAGATCAATATTCCAATGAAACGATACTGGATGAAGCGCAAAACTGCAAGGATATCCCGCTAATTTTAGGGATTATAGAAGCAATACTTACCATAGTAAGTTTAGATTTAAGAATATGAAAAGAAATAACATACGAAACTGCAAATGGAATTTCACCTGTCATACGGTATGTAATCCGCGTAGACAGGTTATTCCGATATATTAAAGGATGAATACGAAAAAATAGTATTCCTTATGAATACGAAAGAAATAATACCCCTTACCTTAATAGAAGACTGGATACTGCAATAGTGAAGTAGTAGAATACTCTTCTTCTTGCTCTCTATAGTTTCTCTCGTAAGTCTCAGTGAATTGGTGAGAATAAAAGAAGAATTAAGCTTCTATTTATAGGAGAAATGACTAAATGGTAACTAATTCACGAACGGTCTAGATTGATTTACTATTAGAGCGGACGGTCCAGATTGATTACTATTAAAACTACAATTGACGGTCCAGATCGATTTACTTTTAAAACCACCACCGACGGTCCAGATTGATTTACTTTTAAAACCACCACCGACGGGCCAGATTGATTTACTATTAAAACCACCATCGACGGTCCAGATTGATTTACTATTAAAACTACCATCAACGGTCCAGATTGATTTAACTTATTACACTCTAGTACCCATAAAGTTTTCCAAGTTTGCATTATTCCCCTCTAACTTTTGTAATTCACTTATCTTCAATAAACACATTCTTAACACTTCAACAATTATTCATCATTAATATTATAACTCACAATATTTAACAACTAGATCATTCTCAGGAAAGAGGGGACTTTTCAATAAGAATTTCTCCCTATTGGCGCGCAATTAGGTGACCAAACCTCTTCTCGACAGAACTTTCTGGACATTGTTAATATTGTAAATAATATTATGAATAACATTATTGTCTCAATTATTGATTTAATAATATAAAATATTATGCAGATGATACTGTGACAATAATTGAATAAAAAATATGAGAGATATTATGCAGTAATTACTGTAGCAATAATTAAGTATAACTGAGTGACTTCTCACGTAAACATCAATAATCAATACCGTGTGCTACTATGTAACCACGCGTATTACTGTACTTTTACCACCGGGTAGTTCAACAGTTAATGGTAAAACTTTCGCCGTTATTTTTATAAAAAAATATTTCTATCATTTTCTAACTCTGACAATAATTTCGTTGTGGGGTCCACCAATGATTGTGCCATTGTACGAATATTTTCTGTTTAAAACGAATATTCTCCGGCCCATCGAATATTTTATAACAAGTTGCATACCTTACAAAATTTATAAATATTACACACTACTATAACATTATATCAAAACCACACCATAATATTCAAAAATATATTTCGAGAAAAATTTAATCTTTATTTATAAAAGTTGGGTCTTACATAACATATGAAGAATTCCCTATTCAAATTATTGACAGAAAAGAGCAAGTACTGATGAATAAAGTGATACCTTCTGTTAAGGTAATCTGGAGAAATCACAATGCTGAAGAAGCTACGTGAGAACTTAAAAATGTGATGATAAAGAATTATTCTCAGTTATTTGCTTGATTTTTTTGTATAGCGATTTTGGGGACATAATCATGTTAAGGAAGGAAGAATGTAACGAATGAATTTATTGAGTCGTAATTCTGGGGACATAATCCTTTTAAGGAAGGAATGATGTAACGATCGAGAAAATTTTAATTTATTTAAATATTTATTGAATTAAATAAATATTTTATTAAATTTATTTATTGTGAAAAATAAATAATTGATGGAATTGTGATGCAAAAATTTAGTAACTAAATTGATTAATGTTAATTAAATTTAATAATGGTGATTTTTTATTTAAAGATTTAATTTAATGAAATAATTAAATTAAATAAATTATTTAATATTTAAGAAAAATAAGTAAATTAAATAAAGTAATGTTTAAGTTTAAGTTATTAATTAAATTAGATATATAATAATTTATTGATCATAAGTATAATTATAATAAGATTATAATTATTATTATTGTAAGTTATTTAAATTAACCAAAGTGTGACAAGTGAAAGCTAAATAATATAAGACTATTAAAATAAATTGGAAGTAAGGAAAATTTTGTAAACCAAACACAGCCTTATGGCTTTTGGCCTAACATAACCGTTAGACGCTTTGTTTTGTCATCGGTCGATCGTGGGAGGCCAATTTATTTCTACGTGTCTATTTTTCTTTTAAGTCTAAGTTCGGAGAGGGTTTGGTGAGAAGAAGGAAACACAAAAAATAGAGAGAGAGAGCTTGGTAGGAAGAGAGAAATTCTCTGTAGATTTTGTTAGGGATTTGGAGTATCAAGGGAAAGCAATTCTTCTAGCCAACAATCAAGGATTAAATGTATAAACTATTCCTATTTTAACTCTTAGTTTTGGTAGTGTTTATGTTATATGATTTGGAAATCACGTAGGTTGATATATATACATGTATGCATGGTTTACACTCTGTTAATAATCGTGTGTGATTGCTATTTGATGATTAGAATACGTGAAATTGGGATTATAGGAAGAAATTTAGATAACAGTGTTTATGCTTGAAAAATGGCTTAAGAAAGTACAAAA
Organism: Panax notoginseng; assembly: GCA_016801055.1. Classification (NCBI taxonomy): domain Eukaryota; kingdom Viridiplantae; phylum Streptophyta; class Magnoliopsida; order Apiales; family Araliaceae; genus Panax; species Panax notoginseng. The sequence continues at coordinate 122,843,964 of CM029022.1, forward strand.
TTTTATGTTCAATATGTGTTATAATCTATAAATTGAGGTTGGATTGTGTTAGTACATTAAGAAATGAAAACAACGTAGTTTAAATCATTTTAATTGGTTAAGCAACGAAGTCGTGGCGATCGAATTCGCTAAAAGTGTAAAAAATAAAGGAATTTGGAAAATTGTGGTTTTGATTCTTTAAATTTTTGTATATGTAATGTTTATGTAATTGGAATGATGAATATCATGTTTATAGATGTTGTTACAAAGTTGTAGATGTTAAGTTTAATGAATTGCTATGGAATTGGGAGAAATTGGAACTTTTGGTTAGAGCAGAGCTTTAATTCACGTTGCTGTAAAATTGATTCTGGTGTCTAGCGCGGGTGCGCCGGACTCTAAGCTAACCATGGCACGGCCGCGCCAGTGGTCTAGTAGACCCAAAATTGAACTGTTAACAACATAGCTTTGGGAATGCTAACCTAACTTATTTTAATGATTGTAGAGGAACCTAAAACGTGTTATGGGATGCAATATCATGTTGTAATCATAGAGTTGAGACTATGGATTATGAACTTGTAATTTGTGAAGGTTCGTATCGTGATGTCATGAGAATTGGTGTTGTTGTGTAATCACCATGTTGAGTACTGTTATATAGTTAGGAATTCAGATTTATGGTACTTGAATGACTAGGATAATCAGATCCTAAGGTAAAGACTATAGACTTGACTAAAATGAAAAACCAATGAAGTTAATGTTAATTTAACTAATTATTATTGTGATTTCAATGATATGTGTAGGGTAATTGGCGAACATTATTATACTTGTGTAGCTTACATACAAGGTAAGTTTTCTAACTTCATCCTCTTTATAATGAATGCAAGTTCCTTATCCTAAATTTTTATTGAGCAAGTTTCATAGCTATGTTATCTTTATGTCAAGTAAGCTTTCTATTCCTAAATTTTACATTAAAGTTGAGCAAGCCTATTGATTCTATCTCGTGTATGATTGTACAAGCTCTTGTAATCTAGTTTGTTACATCAAGCGAGTTTTAATTTCCTAAGTCTTGTTATTATTATTCAAAGTATATATTGTTCTAATACATTGATTCAAATGAGATTATTCTAACTCTTTTGAATGTGGTACTTTGCATACATACTATGTCTATTCAGTTGTACACTACTGTTATTCGATCTTTGACTTTGACAACCTTGTTCAATTCTACATTGTTGTATTAAACCTTTAAGTAGTAAGCAAACTTTTATTGATAGAACTAGTCTATAATAGAATAGTGTTCTAAAATTTTAGAACCACTGATAAGTTAGTTCCAAGCTAAACTTTCTTTAGTGCGGATATTCTAAATCCAAATTGAGACGAACAACCCTAACATAGGAGATTTTGTACGTGTAAAGTTTAGATGTTTGTGCACAATATATGTTACAAAGGGTTGATCCCCCTAAGTACGTAAAGAAGGGTCTGTACAGTCTAAATGGTTGTTAAGGTTGGGTAATAATACCTAAGTACCGAGGACATAGTTCGTGGTCTTAAGACCCTCAAATATTAAATTCGAACTGGTTTTTTATTTTTGATTCATAGAACAAGTTCATTATTGTTCAGTATTCATTGTTCACTCTCATGGTATTATTGTTGTTGCTCTTTATATCAGTGAGCTATTGTTTGCTCACTCTTACATTTAACACTGCAGCTAAAGTTGAGAAAGTCGATGAGCCATCTACTAGCAAAGGAAAGGGCAAGATGTCCAAGTGTTGAAGATTTATTGAATTTATTTGAATAAATTATGTTTTAAGACTTAATTTATTTTATGATGTATTCCGCGGACTTATGTAATAATTTTAAGGTTAGATTACCTGGGATTGTTTTTGAGATGATGTAACCCTTTAAGGGGAAAGATTATTATTTAAGTTATTTTATGTCTTTTTCCTTTATTATGGGTAGTTAGATGTAATTATTTTTGATAGTGAGCACCAAATCCTATGGGAATAGAGTACCCTGATTTGGGGGTATCACAGTATCAAAGTTGTAGGTTATAAACCTTAAGTGGGGTGAGGAAACCCTAGAATTATAACCATAAGCGAGATAGAGAAAACTCATTTAGAGTTATGAGTGAGGGATTGACGAAGTGTATCAATACTGAGCTTTGTTGACACATAGTGTTTATGAATTTTGTATTGGTGAACTACTAATCAAGTTGTTTAAACTGGTTGTAAGATGTCAGGAGAGGATGAAATGAGTACGGAGGTGTTAGCAACTGTTGCACCAATGTCAGTAGTCGAGGTGCTAGAGCAGAGTGAGTCAATTGAGAAAGTTGGAAAAGACGAACCTAGGGTGAATATGGGGAGTGATAATGGCGAGTATCCCGAAATGTATCTGAATGAAGATGAGGAGGCAAAGTCTGAAGAATTTAAGGTGGAGTTAGAGATTAAGACCAAAGTGGGAGAAAAAGACCAAGTATCTGCAGATGTTCAGGAACTCCGAAGTAAGGTGTTTCTCTTGGAGGAATTGTGGAGGACAGAGAGAGCATTGCACGAGATGACCGAAGAAAGAAATGATTTGAAGGCGCAGGTGGAAAGAATAAAGGATGAAGGTCGTGGATCATCTGAGGGAACAATCAAGCAGAAAAAGAGAAGCAATAAGAGAAAGAGGGACAACGACAGTGATAATAATTCTAAAAATTTAAACCCGAAGAAGAAGCAAGTCTATGGCGAGTGTGGGAAGAATCACTTAGAAGAATGTATGTAGCATCCCCAAATCCTGGTACTAATCACCACGAATCTGGTATACTAATTCTATAACTATTGCGGAAGATATAAACATAAATTGTTTATACAATAAACTTACACACTATCTCCAAGGTCGAGAACCTTCACTTGTTACCTGTATTCCATATTATATTCGACATACAAAGTCAATTGCTTCTCCTGTATCCGACGTATTCATCCTAATCTGTAATTTTTATCATGATATAGTAAGGGTGAGCAACAAGTTTGCCCAGCAAGTATAAGTTCAATAAAGGATATATCATGGTTGAAAGAATTGAACAATAAGAGGGCTACATTCAATAATATAATATTGTGAACTAGAATGAATCAAATTTCATAGCTGAACGATCAGGACAATAAGAATGAATTATCAATAAAGAACATGAACAAATTAATTGAACCAGATGGTAATGAAGGTGATCAGCCTTTCATACCTGATGAACACATGCAATATGCACAAAGTGCGAATCAACAAATTATAGACATGATATAATCAACAATGATTAACCACAGACGTATTTTAATAATCATAACTCAGGGTTGAGTTAGAGAGAACTTGCCTGAATCACCGACTACAACTATGAAGTCTATATAGCTTCATCTGAAGACCTAATATTAATAATATAGATCTCCAATATTAGAATAATATCATCATAATATAACACTGTTAAATACAGTTATAAAAAACCTAAACACATAGACCTAACAATCTATAAAACACATAGGACCTACTATCAAGTCAAACTATTTCAGTCTGAGTTGAGTTCGATACTATTTCGACACTCCGATTGCCTAATCAGATAATAATCGAGCCTAATTCCAATAAGATTCTACGTAAACTGGTTCAACCTTATCTTAAATAATTTATTAATTAGTCAAAATATTTTTCACATGCTCATAATAATTTTTAAGTAATTATTATCATTTAAAATGATTTTTCAATCAATAATATCATATTTACATGATTTAAATACCACATAATTATATTATCATTAATATATATTTAATATCAAATATTAATGAAATACACAACATAATATTATAAGTTATTAATAATATCTCAAAGTATTTTTAATACCTTAATATCCCATTTAAATGATTTTAAAATAGTTAAACTATTATTAAATAACTGCCATTAATATTAAATATTAATGTATTTCATGACAAAATATCAAAAGTTATATTTTATAACTTAAAACATTTTTCTGACCCTTAAATCATTTTTATATGATTTTTAAATCATTAATACTATTTTCTCACAATTTATTTAAAACATTTATTAAATAAATCAATTATCATTAATAACAATTTATTAATGAAATTCATCACAAAATATTAATAGTCACTAAAAATAACTTAAAATATTTTCTAATACTTTAATATAATTTCAAATAATTTTTCAAGTATTAAAATCGTTTTTAAGTAATTTATTTAATATAATAATTAAATAAATTAAATACTATTAATATTTAAAAATATTAAAATATTAATGAAATATATTCAAAATTATTAAAACCCCATTTTTAGGCTTTAAAATAATTTTAAGGAATTTATTATGAATTTTTCATAATTAAAAACCATTTAATATTAATTATTTAATAAAAATAATTAAAATAAATACAAACTGTCGCTAAAGGTACCTATAGTGACAAAACTATCGCTATATGTGTTCTTGGCCAACGTAGAACATTTATAGACTATTACCAGGGTCCCTACTTTGACCATCATTTGATCTATGATCTTGTTATTTTCTGGGCAGTCTAGTATAATAGGATTGTAGCATTGATGTAATACTACAATCACTAACAAATTTCATGGCCATCATGCATCATAATAACAAGATACAAGCCATCAAAGTCTTGTCAGACACTGTTCTTCATTTTTTGGGTTACCTATAAATGAAGAACAGTTCGAGGGGTCATTTTTGGATCCTTAGAGCTTGGATTCTGGGTCTGCTTTGTGTGATCTAAAGGTTCAATCATGTACTATACATGTTAAGGAACATATATAACACACTAAGTCAGTCTAACAATATCACCAACTCAAGATCTGAGCCTGTCAAAGTACTTGTTAGGAGCTATTCTTGAAGAATCTGAGTTTTCTAGAAACCTTCATAAGGCAGATGGTCAACCTATGCTTGACCATGATTAATTTTGATCCTGATCATAATCTGGGTAATCTAATGGCATGGATGTGTAGTCCATATGTCAGACTACAACATCAAAACAACAAACATGGTCTAAAACATAAACAGTAGCAAGATCAAAGGCTTGCAAAATGGTTGTCAGAGGTTTCTGGGTTGCCTAGATTCCAGAACTTGTGATCGGTCAACTAGGTTTGACCACTTATATATAGAGATCTAGACATGGTATGGACTTGATTCCACTTCCAGTCTACTCTCCTCATGTGATAGAACAAGTCTATAACACTAAATACACATAAAAATTAACAGGTTGAGATCTATGGGCCCTGACATATGGCTGTCAGGCCATATTTTAGGGTTCTTGGTCAGTTGCTAAAAACCATATTTTCTTACATCTAGATGTTATGGATCCTTGATGTAACATCTAGGATAACTAAATAACATCCTTATACACTGTTCTAAACAACAAACAACAACATCTAACATAAATCACAAAGATATACAAGTTTTAGGGTTTTATACCTTTTAAAGCTTTGATCTTGAATCTGATCCTTTGTTGCTGTTCTTGGATTGTTAAAGGATGTTCTTGGCTTAACTTTTCACTCCCCATTTCGAAAATTATAGAGAGAGAAGGTATTGGTTAGTTTACTAAGTAAAGTAAGACTTTTTCTTACTTTTAATCTTTTATATTTTTGATTCATAAACCAATATGTTGCAAGGTGGCACACAATATCATATTTGATATAGATATAAGGCACATGGGATAAGTTAGAGTGATGACTCACAAGATTTACAAAATCATTTGTAAGACCCCAACTTTTATGAATAAAGACAAATTTTCTATAAATATCATTTTTGAATATTAAGGAGTGAATTTGATATAATGTTATAGTTGTGGGTAATATTTATAAATTTTACAAAGTATGCAAGTTGTTATATTATATTCGATTGGTCGGAGAATATTCGTTTTAACATTGAATATTCGTACGACGATACAATCATTGGTGGACCCCATAACGGAACTATTGTCGGATTGAGAAAGCGACAGAAATATCTTTTTATGAAAATAATGGCGGAAGTTTTACCGTTAACTGTTGAAATACCTTGTTATAAAAGTACGGCAATACGCTTGGTTGCATAGTTCTTCGGCTTTCTATCCGATATTCCGATCAAAAGTACCCTTATTTTGAGGTAAGGGATGTTATTTTCTTTCTAATGATATTATTCTTTCAATATCATTATGCCAAAATATTGATCTGAATTTTTTATCAAATTTAGAACTTTTTGGTGTCGAGGTTACTATTCACGTATACGACACTATTCACGAATACAGCACTATTCATCGAAAAATAAAATTTTCTTTTTTTTGTCCAATATGTCTATTATGGTTACTATCTTTGATTGTATCCATGTTTTGGTCTTTATTTTTAAATTCTGCTTCAAAATTAGTTATTATGAAGTATTATTGATCTTGGATAAACTGTTATACGAATCCTTAATATTTGTCCTTCTGTCTCACTAGATTCGTTTTTTTTAAAAAAAAATTCATCATCCTCAATCCTAAATGATGATATTACTGAATATCTTTGGCCTGTAGTGCAAAGATGAATGATTAACTGATGAATATCTTTGGCCCGTAGTGTAAAGATGAACAGGTGTTGAGATGAACATGACCAACTGGTGATACAAATGAATATCTTTGGCCTGTAGTGCAAAGATAAATATTGATTAAAGATGTATATTGATTGTTGTTACAGGGATAAAATATTGATGATGGACTTTTAAATCTTAGAAGATAGTAGAACTCATTCTCTACTTGACTCTTTTAATAGATTGATGTTTCCGCTGCAGTTATTGATCTAAAACTTGTTGTCTATTATATTTTATCAGATTTTTTCCTGTTGAAAACTAATGATAATTTGTTGTATATTATCTTAGTCATAATATTCTTTACTGGGCTAGTTGAGCTCACCCTTTTTCCTTTTTTTTCCATTTTTCTTCTCAGGAGGTGAGAACATAGCAGGATCTAGTCGGGGTATGGAGTGATGGTTCTAGAAAGATATTTTAGCAGTCCTCACTATTTCTGTAAAATAGTGTTTGAATAATTGTAATGAAGACTTATTTGAGTGTGAATATTGTCCAGAAGACAATATTTGTATTTAAACTCACAGTATGTGTTGTCGTATTTTGCACGATAATTGTATTATTGAAGTTGTAGTTTGCTTTCTGTACCATATATTTGGCGACTTAGAATGGGTGTTGTATACCTATTTTGGGGGCGTCACAACGCTTCTGTAGGCAAACGAGATTTTAGAGTGCGTTTGAATTTCCAAAAGCACCAAAAGCAATAAATGCATCAAACGCCCTCTAACCAAACAAGCGCATTATATTCTTATAGTATGTATTGGGGGCATTCTCATGATTAGCCAAGACTAAAATGTCCCATACAAAACAACTTCAGCTGCATAAAGACATTATATTGGGAATACAAATTCTCATCAAACATGACTATTTAATGCCAAACGAAAAGCAATGTCTTCAGTTATTACCAGAACCTATGAACATAGCAGTAGCCTCTTTCCCCAAGCTGTGAACGTCATGTAGATCTTCAATTATTGCCAGAACCTATAGAGGAGTACAAGGGTAAAAGCACAAACAAAAGCACATTGAACTACAAAAATCTGACATTTCTGCATAGAAATCTGGCATTTCTGCGCACTATTACAGCCTATAAACAAGGTTTACAAGATTAACATGTAAACAAGGTATACATTCATCAAGACTGTAAAACTCTAAATAATCAAAAATCAATGGATGTTCGAAATAAGCAAACCAGCCCAAACTCATAACGGAGTAAAAATAATCACTAAATAGACTTTTATGCAAAAACAATTATTATTATTTGACTTGGAAACTTTATTCAACATAATCACTAAATAGATTTAAAGTTCCATCAGATATTAATAAGCAAAATTCTTAGAACTGCAAAAATAAACGATCCAATAGAAAATTATTGTAGGAGCATAAAAAGAATATATAAATTAAGAACATATAGCTTATAAAACTTTTGGTATGGATGAATTTCATAAGATGATGCAGCTTTCCATCTACTTTTAAATCTAGATTGTTATTGATAATAGTAGCGGTTATATGTAGAAATCTCAAGTGCATCATGTGGTTTCTATGTCTTTTTTTTTATTTAACCAAAGATGGTTACTAAAAAAATCCACTTAAACCACAATAATATGATTTCTATGCAGTACTATACATTCAAAGAAATCCAAAAACATGAAATTTCTATAATATTTAATCAAATCAATTAACCAACTTCCCATTCAACCACAATAAAAGTATTTTGGAGATATTATCATTCAAATTAGGGAAGGATTTACACGAGGATCATAGAAACCAAAGCATAAAATGACATTTTATTTTTTTTATTAAAAAAAATCATATGCCATATAGAGAAAAAGAAAATTAACTACGACACCGATTAACCAGAGAAGAGAAATAGAACCCATGTTTGAACAAACAATCAAACCGAAATACAATTCAGAATCAAGAAAAACCAAGAAGGTTTAAACCATATACTCGCCCACAGAATGAGAGCATATAAACATCACAATTTCAACGGACTCAATCGTAGAAAAAAAGAAGAAACCCCATCCTCCTAACTATAAAATTAGAAATTAGGATATAAATCAACTAACAAAAAGTGCTCTTTATTTTCAATAAATCTAATTCTTGTGCATCAAGATGTGAAAAAATACGAACAGAAACCTATTTAGAAATGTCTTCAAGAAACCGTGAAGTAACATATATAGAAACCAATAATATTAGAAAAAAAATACAAAATAGTTATTGAAAGAGAAAGAAAGAGTGTAGGGTTTTGTACCGTCAATAGGAGAGATGAAATTGATGTAAGCGTAACAAAGGGACTTGTAGAGAAAAACTCGGTCTCTACAAAACGCCGTAATAGTGCGACTGAAGCGCCGAAATTGGCTGCAAAATAGGAAGCCCTAACACCGCCACTGCCAACGCTGATTATGAAGAGGTCAAAATCATACTGGCGAGGCTCGGCGCCATTGTTGGACTCGGCTCGAGTATTGAAACGACGGGTGAAGCTACTAGAACTAGCACTAGAATGGTGGTGAAGTTTAGGGTTTTGGGGAGTATCGTTCGGAAGTAGTGTCGTTAGCGATTGAGGAAGAAAAAGAGGCATGGGTGGTGTATTTATGGTTGTGGTGGTGGAGTTTGTTAGGGAATTTGTTGTCGTAGACGAAAAGGATGATGGCAGATGTAGGATGAGTAAGTGGAGGAGGGGATGATGGCAGATGGAGAGGGGAAAATTATAGAGAGAATGAGGAGCCTCTCTCTCTAAACCCTCGAGGATGCACTCCCACTCACCTTTTTTTTAATTCTAAGTTTTTACTTGGGCACGTTTTTTGCTCTGTGTTTTTTATATATATAACGTTTTAAAAAAAACGTTATCTAGTTAAAACCAAAAAATACCCTTTTAAATAGATAATATTTTTTCATATATATCTACAACGTTTTGCCAAAAAATATTATGAAAAAAAATACCACAACATTTTTTATAAAAATATTGTGGTTTAAGTGTTGTCTATTTACTACTTTGTACTAGTGAACCTATCAGTAATAAGATCATTTTACTGATTAGAATAACATATCGTAACACATAATACTGCTTATTACAGTCAGCACATAACCTAATCACATTATCACACATATTCAATAGTCACTGAATCACAAACAAAAACTTATCAAGTCAAATTATCTAAGTTCAGATCAATTTCTGAAATATGTTGGTGTACCGATGGCTTGATCGGGTAATTATCGAGTCTAAGACTCTATCTTGTAGCTCAATAACTGTAATTATCAGTCATATTATTTTTAAATGACTTATAATAATTTTTAAACATTTATTATAATTTATCATAAATTTTTAAACTCCGGAATCATTATTAAATGATTTAAATATTAAACAATTTTATTACCATTAACATTTAATTAATATTAAACTATTAATGAAACCATTACCAAAATATTAAAGTTATTTATAATAACTCAAAATATTTTTAAAACAATTATATTGCCTTTAAATGATTTTTAAAACATTGAAAATCATTGTTAAATAATTACCATTAATATTTAAATATTAATGTACTATTTCTCAAAATATTAAAAGTCATTAAGTATAATTTAAAATATTTTTAATTCATTTATATCCTTTTTAAATTATTTTTAAATTAGTAAATCAATTTTAAAACTATTTATTTAATATAATTATTAAATAAATTTAATATCATTAATATTAACTTATTAATCAAATTATCCTTTAAATATTAAAAGTTATATTTTATAACTTAAAATATCTTTAAACATTTTATTTTCATTTAAAATGATTTTTATAATATTAAAATTATTTTTAAACTAATTTATTTAATATAATTATTAAATAATTCTAATAACATTAATATGAAATTTACCTTTAAATGTTGAAAGTTATATTTTATAACTTAAACTATTTTTAAATACCTTATTATTATTTAAAATGATTTTTAATATAATAAAATTATTTTTAATTAATTTAATTAATTCATTTAGTAAATAAATTAATTATCATTAATATTAATTAATTAATAAAATTCATCACAAAATATTAAAAGTCATTAAAAATAACTTAAAATATTTTCTTACACCATAATATAATTTTAAATAATTTTTTAAGTATTTAAATCATTTTTAACTAATCTATTTAATATTATAATTAAATAAATTAAATACCATTAACATTTCAAAAATATTGAATATTTATGAAATATACTTAAAATAAGTAAAAACTAATATTCGGACTTTAAAATAATTTTTAATAATTTATTATGTATTTTTAATAATTTTAAACTATTTTTTCTATTTATTTAATTAAAGTAATTAATTTCTAAAAATATTTGTCGCTAAAGGGCCCTATAGCGACGAAACTGTCGCTATAGGTATTCTTGATCTGTTCTTGGCTAAATCCAGAAAATCATGTCAGTTACCAAGTTATCTAGTTTGACCATATATATATGTCAGATCTTGATGTTTGTGGGCATGTTTCTGGTCAGATCGTGTAGTACTAGTACCATACTACAAGCTCCAACAATCAACATGATCAAACAGCAACGAACGAAGGAGATCTAAGCCTCCAAAGTATCTGTCAGAGTTGTTCTTCATTTCTGGGTCCACTACTTTTTGCTTGTGAATCGTTTTAGCGATTTAATGCTTCAAGTGTGTAGACAACATACACGTGAACAGATCTATTACATCTAATCATCATAAAAACAACAGAATAGCCAGATCATGTTCGGTCAAACCCTGTTAGAAGCCACGCTCACGAGCTTTCTGGGTTATCCAGAAAACTCATCCGTGAACTTTCTTCTGGGTTTGACCATCCCTCAAATCCAGTAGGTTTGTAATATAAGCAATCTAAAAGAATTAATATGTATTATAACTACCATACTATAACTTGAATACAATACCAAACACAAATCAACAACAACGTGCAAGATCAGAGGCGACAAAGGTCTTATCAGATCATTCTAGGAAAGATCTGGGTTACCCAGATTTTGTCCAGTCATGGTCGGTCAACGACCTTTGACCAACAATATCTATCAATCTATTCATGATCTGGTCCTGCTATGAGTTCCAGAACACAGATCACATGCCATACTACATGTATCAACCTTCAAAACACAAAAACTATAAACAGAAAATGATCTACACGACCGGACATTTGGTTGTCAGACAACAAAAAATATTTTTCCAGATTTTGTAAAACCTCAAATCCGAGCCTATAGATGTTATGGATTTAACATCTATCAACCCAGATCATTATTATATAATATAAACAACATATTTTAACACTTAATCATAACATTAAACATAGCATCAAAAGTCAGATTTTCAAATGGGGTTTTATACCTTCTATGATCAATTTCTGATTCTGGCTTCTGATTTTGTTATATGTATTAGTGGGGCTTGTTTTGTGACTGATATAACAAGAAAATTTCGGAGGTTTAAGAGAGAGGGTCAAGGATGAGAGTTGTGCAAAAACGAGCTATCAAATGACATTTTCTCTCTCCCAATCTATATATACAAGTGTTAGATGCATTGTATGGCTAATCTAGAGGCTGAGATCTGGAGTTGTAGGCACATGGCTATGTGTAGGGTGGTTCACCAACTAAAGTCTTAGCCAATTTGACAAGTTAGCTTAAATAATGCAAGAAGGGCATAATAGTCTTTTGGCTCTCCAATTTAATGACATAAATGTAATCCTTGCAAACGCTTAGGGTTTAACCCTAAGATTTTTTAAAAATAGTTTTCTAGAATTTCATTTAGGGTTTAAAAATAAAATAAAATAAAAATTAACTTTCTAATTTTTTTGAAAATTAGGGTTTCTTAATTATGTTTAATTTTTCTAATTACATTATACACGAACATTAGGGTTTATAATCTACTAATTATAATTAACCTTGCTAATTTAGCAATTAGGGTTTACAATTAGTAATTAGGTTTTATAATTACTAATCAGGGTTACAAAATATAGATAGGTTTTTTAAAAATTAATATTTCAAAATATTAATTAGGGTTTACCTAATTAATCAAATCACAACATAAATCATATAACACAGTTATATAACAGTCTTGAATTTTTCATTTGAATTAAAAATAGGGTTAAATAAATTAATGTTCGGTTTTTGACATTATACACATAATTGACTAACTATTATCAATACGTACATATAATACATATTTATAGCACTAAAAAATCAAAATATAAATAATATTATATTATTATTTTCATTCCTTGATCAAAATCCAAAATTAGGGTTTGGATTCCATATCTGATTTATCTGACATAAATGACATTATTAATTAAGTTATAAAAATAATTAACTTAACTAATATGAAATAATTCCGTATAATAAGATAAAATAATTATTATAATTATTCTATAATCATTGCAAATATTATTAAAATAATATAAAATTATATTTTCATGGAAAATAAATAATAAAAACATTTCTACTATAAAATTAATTAATATAAGAATATACTTTATAATAATCAATAATTTTGAAATAAAATTATTTTTTAATTATTCATGTAATAAATATATTTTTATTTATCACATAAATACATGCGCTTTATATTGTACAAATCCTCATCTTTTTTTCAAAAAATTATACGCAAAATTTCTGGTTTAATTATATAGAAAATATCGGATTGTTACATTCACCCTCCCTTGTAAAGATTCCGTACCCAGAATCTCCATTTTAAAACCTATACATACTAGGGTATATAGCATACACAGTCATTGCAAATAGATCGCGATCAACTTTGATCGAACTGACCCTTAACTATTCAACGTAAAGCTTGTCTATCTGATTAAACGAAAATTTAATTTCTAAAAGAACTCAAATTCCTCCTTCAAAATTTCTTTATAAAATAATTTACTATATATAGGAAAATTATGTAAAAGAAAATAAAAGTTATACGAATAATACCTGGAATTGCACCACCAGTTGCTATGGTATCCTGGACCGTCATGTTGTAGACTCTCGTAGAAGATTTTGTTGGCTTGCTTAATGATGTTGGTCACGTGATCGTCAGAGTCCCGCTATCCCTGCCAGTATTCACACTCCCTGCCTCCATTTTCCTTTTCGGACAGTCCTTAACCTTATGTTCAGTCGATCCGCACAGAAAACACCCAATGCTCATTCTTGGATTGGGGCAGTTGGGAGAGATATGACCCTCCTGCCCGCACTTGTAGCATACAAACTTCCCCTTCAAACATTCCCCAGAGTGGTTATTTCCACAAGTCTTACACTGTACAGCTGGCTTCTTAACACCTTCTTGTTTCACCTGGACATTGCCAAAATAGTTCCCCTTCCTCTTGCTACAACCACTTTTACTTCCATTATTAATTTCAACCTTCCCAGCTCCTTCGATCTTACCCTTGTTCTTTCTCTCCTTGTTGTAGAGGCTCATGGCCTCAGTCCCCTCCTTAGCTATTATAGCCTTTTCCACGAGTGCTGCAAATGTAGGAATCTGTAACACCGCCACCTGTAGATTACTGTTTTTTTGACATAACTTTCTCATTTTAAGTCCGAATTAGTTGGTTTTAGATTCGTTGGATTCATTAAACTCTTAGCTACTCATCTAGAGAATAATTATAACACTTCAAACATATTAACAAATCATTTTAAGGGTTCCAATTCAGTGTTCATGCCATATTTTCATGTTTTAAACACATTTAGCGAATTCAATCGCCGCAACTTCGTTTCTTAACCAATTGACATGATTCAAACTACGCCATTTTCGTTTCTTCACATACTAACATAATCCAATACCAATTTACAGATTATAACACATATTAAACATAAAATTTCGTACTTTCTTAAGCCATATCATATGAATACACACTAATATTTACTTTTCTTCTTCAAACCCATTTTCCATGAACTTTCTTACTACAATCATGTATAGATAACATCCAATTGATTACCTGACTAATTTAACAGTTATAATATCGAATTCACACAATCCAATATTAAAAATCTAGAACATAAACTTAGGTTTTTATACCTTCAATGCTTGATTCCTTTATAAGATGGTCACAAGCTTTAGCAATCCTTCTTCCTCTTCTTGATAATCTCAGAAAACCCTCTCTCAAAACCTACTGTGATTTCTTTCTTCTCTCCCACTCTCTGTCTTAGTTATCCTCAGAAAAGACGCGAAACAAATAAACTGATATGGCTTACCCACGTATACTTCAGTTATAAAATAATACGTCTGTGTCAGTTACAATAAGCCAGAGGCCGCAAGGCCTTGTTTGGCTACACACAATTATCCCCTACTAGTTTATTTTAATAATATTATATTATATAGTTTTTATTTGTCACACCTGTAACCAATTTACATAACTTACAATAATAATTATAATTTTTATTATAATTATTCTGATGATTAATAAATAATTATATATCTAATTTAATTAATAAATTTGACTTAAAAATCACTTTATTTAACTACTTATTTTCTTTAATATTATACAACTCATTTAATTTAATTAATTCATTAAATTAAATCTTCAAAGAATAAAATTTACCTTTGCCTTAATTTAATTATCATACACACGTAACTAAATTATTATACCACAATTTCATAAATTATTTATTTTTTTCACAATAAATAAATTATTTAAAATATTTATTTAATTCAATAAATATTTAAAATTAATTACAAAAATTCATTTAATTTCTTCAATAATTAACTTAACTATTAAACCTCACTTTTTCAATATATGAATATATATTTCTCTTCACACCAGATCGCATATTTCAAAATATATAGCATGTATATATACATACTCAAACTCAAAACATCTTATAATGAGAAATTTAATTATTAAATTCCTATTTTAATAACTTATTTAAATTCGAGTTGTCATAACAACTCCAGCTGTAGGCGAGAATGGGTGAAACCCTCAGCTACAAGAACCTCCACTATATTAAAAATGGCCTCTAGTGAAGGAAAAATCCTTCACAAGACATACTATATCACTCACTAGTGATTTATTACAAATAAATATTTTTTTCACACAATTGCTCACATTAGACCTCCTCGCAATTGGGTATCTGTTAGTGTAGACACTTGAAATTTTTTGTACACCTGTCACTAACATTACAGGAGAGCAGATTCGTCTTTTAAGAGGGAACCCTGAAAGAAAATCCATATCCATGCCGGATACTACCGTAAGTTTAGCATCAACCCCGGATCACAATCTGGAAATAACAATTATAATCTCGGAGATAACCCCGAGGTATGCAGATCAATACCGGAACGCACACCGGAGAAGACCGATTAATCTCGGAGATAACCTCGAGGTATCCAGTCTCAGTCCCAACCATGGGAATAGCCACCAACCTTGGTGATAACCCCAAGGAATGCAATTGTAGACACTCAAAATTTTCTTTTCTTGTTACTAACTATGCAGGAGGGTAAAAGTGTCTTTTTCACACTCCATATATAACCCTGGAGATAATCCCGAGAGGTCAAGCCAACCTCAGAGATGACCCTAAGGACATTCAGAGTCAACAACATGACAACCTCGGAGATAACCTTGAGAAAAGACTGCTACAACTGTGCGAAAATCGGAGATAACCCCGGGAGGGGCAAAATGGTCATTTTGCTAACTCAAGTTCAAGTCACATCAAATACACTCATGTCAACTCAAATTACTTCAATAGAAGTCCCACAAGAACCATATCTTAACTTTCGAGTGCAAACTACGCAAAATGGCTCAACGGACTGCCTGACAGAAACCCAGGAATGCCATTTTGGTCATGGACCCATCTTCCTGTAATCAAAAAAGGTTAAATCATATATCATTGTGTAGCTCTCAGAAAGAGCTTTTCGGAATGGTATGGCACGCTTCCATTGGACTCCCGGATTGAAAGTTATGAGCTACCGAGCGAACAACGCGTACGTACTTCGACATGACGGGATCTACACTGCTTGGGGCACCCCGGGCAGCAGTAGGTACACTCGCGGCCTAGCAGCAGGTACACCTACGGCCCAGTAGTAGGTACACCTGTGGCTCCCCCCTCTATAAATATAGGGCTTGGGGTGCCCATTTTGCAAGAGAAAACGGCGAGGAAGTCCTGCCCAATTTGATCTGCACTCATCCCAAGCAGTGTACTTTCCCCTTTTAAACACCTGTGAGGTCATATATAGTCCTTTTGTACCTACAAAAGTCCGTATTTACTCACTCTAAAGATATAGAAGCCTTCTTTGGCAGCCCACTTTAAGCCTTCTCACACACTTTAGAGTCTTTCTCTTCATTTTTGCACACACCCTTCTACACGTTGAGAGTCGTGTTGCTTGCTTTTGCCCGGAATTCGGTCCGTGGTTTCATTTCAGTCTATATATATATATATATATATATATATATAAAAGCATGTAAACGCTCCGGATGTAAAATCCAGGCTCATCGAACAGTGTTCGACCACAGAGTTCGATGAGCCTGGATTTTACATCCGGAGCGTTTACATGCTTATATATATATATATATATATATATATATATATATATATATATATATATATACTTATATATATTAACTGTGGTCGAACTCTGTTCGATGAGCTTGGATTTTACATCCGGTGCGTTTATATGCTTATATATATATATATATATATATATATATATATATATATATATATATATATATATATATATATATATTTCGTCCCACCTGGAATTTACTTCGTGGTAGTTGACCGTTTTTACAGCTTTCTGTACATTTCGTCCCACCTGGAGTTTACTTCGTGGTGGTTGATCTCTTTTACAGCTTTCTGTACATTTCGTCCCGCCTGGAGTTTCCTCCGTGGCAGTTGATAGCTTTTACATCTTTATTTACATTTCTGATCCCCCATGGAGGTACTTCGTGGTTGGTGATCATGTCTGTATATATATTTACATCTTTTATATATATACCTGCTTACTGCGTTTATATCAATTGCGGCATCATGTGAGCCTAGGAATCATGTGATCATAGATTCATCCCATTGGATCTAGATTCGGTTCCCGTGATAGACATTTTCAGCTGCGAGCAGCTTGTAAATTATTCTGTGGTGTCTGGATTTCCTCAGATGGTTTACATACCCACGAGGAATTCAGCACCTTTTGTACATTATTTTAATACGGATGCCTCACATCTGTCAAATAAAATCAATCCAGCTGAATACGGAATAAAATGGGAGTGTAAAATGTCTCAATTACTATTGAGCATCAGGGTTTGAAAAATCTCTTTTATAAAACATCACTGCCATATTTTGCTTAAAATTGAATTTTTTTCATAAAATTCAAACCCTGTGTATATAGGTGCGAACGAGGCCTCGCACTACTTCCAAATAACAGCACATTGACCCACACACACACACATTAAGATAACAGTTTCTTGAAAAGAGGCGGTCACCGTGGTAACACGGATGTCGGGGGGTGCCTAACACCTTCCCTCCGCATAACCAAGTCCCCGGACCCTAATGAATCTCGATTTCACCGACCCGTTTAACAATGTCACATCACTGGGTCAATGTGCAAACCTTTTCTCAATTGCGTTGGTACAACCATTTAAAAAACCAACTGGCGACTCTTATAGTCCAATCGTCGACATTATACATGCCGGACCTTTTTCACTTGTTTTTTTAAACAAATCTCACCTAAAATGAGAACACCAAAGAACAAGTAACGGAAAGGGACATTTAAAAATCCCAACGTCGACAGGTGGCGACTCTACTGGGGATTCCAGTAAGAGGACTTAAGCCGCTATTACAATTTTTTCAAAATTGTTATCTGCTTGTGTGTGGATGTTGCATTTACATTTTGTGATGAATGTGTACGAATGCATTTCCTTAGTTAGTGCTTCGCACTATAAACTGCCTGTGATATTAGTGCTTCGCACTATAAACTGCCTGTGATATTAGTGCTTCACACTATAAACTGCCTGTGATATTAGTGCTTCGCACTATAAACTGTTTGTGATATTAGTGCTTCGCACATGTCATCATGTTATACGGTGAGACGCGATGTATGTGAATGTATGTTGTGTGGTCCCTCCACCAGGAGGCTATCCCGTCGGTGTTTGATTACTGGACTCGTGAGAAGACTAATTCTCCGAGGCTCAGGAAAGGCACTACCCAAATTTGCTCCAGTTGAAAGACCGGATTAACTTCCCGTCAAGTAGATTGTGATGATTTGGGAACCTTCATGCCAAAAAGTCGCGAGAGTAACCTAAGATAGGCCAGCCTCTGATAAACCCAAAACGGAGGAAAGTCTCTTCATGCTCTCATTTCAAATTACTTGTAAAGTACAATTACTTGTAATTATCTTCCATATCTATCTCCATGTAATGAGAAATATGAAGAAATGTGTACACATACATGCTACAAACAGCTGACATCCGTTTTGCAGGATAAAATTCCTAAACTGGACGCATTATATAGCATGTTATTTTCCACCTTCCCTAAAGACTAAACTATGCAAGTCTTTTACAGGGAATCAATCGGACCTACCACCCGTTCAAAGTCCAAAAAGGTAAGAGGCCTACAGTCATTCATGTCGTCATCCGACCAGACTGAACTTAATCCAGTTTCTTGCAAGGGATTCGACGGATTAAGCAAACAGATTACAGATTTGGCTGTTCTACTAAAAGAATTACACCAGTCTACACAGGGTCAGAAAATACACGTACATGCTGAATCCTCCACACAAGAAGGAACCCAGGTCGTTACAATACCTGAACTGTAGTTGGATCCGACCAACAAAACTCATGATGCTGCCCATCCCACTGGAGATCCAGACAATAGTGACATCAAAAAGAAAGTCCTCCAAATGGAAGAGACTCTTCGCACTATCAAAGGAATTAGAACACACGGGAGTGTTTCATATGCTGATTTATGTATTTTCTCTAGTATTCATTATCCAGAAAAGTTTAAGACTCTTGACTTTGAAAAATATGACGGGTTAGGAGATCCTTACACATATCTAAAGGTGTTTATTGGAGAACTGGGATCTTATGCAGAGGATGAAGAACTCAGAATGCAACTGTTCCAAAAAAGTCTAACTGGAGAAGCCTGTTCGTGGTACACAAGATTAGACAATTCAAAGATCCATAGTTGGGAAGAGCTAGCACACACTTTCCTCACCCAATACAACTTTTAATCTCAAATGGCTCTTGATCGGTATCAAATTACCAAGATCAAGAAACAGTCTAATGAGTCTTTCAGAGAGTATGCTCAGAGGTGGAGACGTCTGGCTGCTGATGAGTGAGTTTTATACTTATAATTGAGTGCGTTTGAACTTAATCTTTTGGTTGATTTTAAGTGTTTGTGTCTATTCATACATGTTTTATGTTATTTTGTAGGAATTGGGACAAAAGTTACATGGATCGACGTTTGGGGTAGCTAGATTCGCGTTTTTGGCTTACCATTTACACAACAGTCACTTCAGAGACAATTTGAGTATTTTTTCGGACCTTATTTTGAAAAACTTAAAGAATGAGAGTTGTAGATCCACGTCTCCTATTTTCGGAACTTCTTGAATCATCAAAATCAGAGTTCGAACGAAGAAGTTATGGCCATTTTCCCAAAGGACGTCGGAACAGAAAATTTCCAAAAAAGGGACCAGCGCCGGGGCGCCCAAATCAGGCTTATTTGCAGCGCTGGGGCGCTAGGGGGCCGAATCCCAGTGCCATTCCCAGCACCGGGGCACTGGGGAAGAGAGTGGTGAGGCTTGGACGCGTTTTGGGGCAAATTTTGACACCTTTTTGACTCCAAATTGGATTGGGTTTGTTCCTAAGCTAAAAATTGGACTTGTAACCTTTAAATACATGATGTAAGACATAAAATAAGGAGAGATTACATAGATTAGACTAGATAAAACACTCCATTAGATTAGAATATAAACCCTAGTTCTTAATTAGCCATTAGAGATTGAAGTAAATTGAAGAACACTGGTGATCAAGAGCAAGAACAAGAGGGGAGCATCAGATTTGCTGACAACAGATTCTATTCTCTTCTCTTCTCTTATTTTTATCTTTTAATGTCTATTCAATTGTGGATTCTTAGTTTTAATTCATTAATTATGAACTAACTCTTTTATTAAGATTACAATTGAACCTTTTATGTCTATAAATTAATTATTTGATTTATTCCAATTATTTGTGTCAAAGTGAATTGTTTATCTTGTCTT
Organism: Panax notoginseng; assembly: GCA_016801055.1. Classification (NCBI taxonomy): domain Eukaryota; kingdom Viridiplantae; phylum Streptophyta; class Magnoliopsida; order Apiales; family Araliaceae; genus Panax; species Panax notoginseng. Next base: position 122,864,682 of record CM029022.1, read on the forward strand.
GAGCTTATTGATTAATTATCTGATCAGTAATTACCTTGTTACTCTAGAAGGAATTGGAAGAGGAATTCTAGAGTTAGAACTGGGCGTGATAACATGTGACTTAGTTATTTGCATAGTGAATAATTAGGTTTGTGAATAGAATGGAAATATCTGTTTGCCGCATGTAACACATAAGGAATTGGGATTGAAAAGAGTTTAATTCAGTTGTTTTGCATAGGAATATAGCAAGATTAATCTGGGTTAAATAGAAGGCAATTGATCACTTGGAAAAGGAATTTTGGCATTTGAGAGTTCCTGTTAACAATTCAACAGACATAATAGTTGGGATAATTAGATAATTGATTTATAGTTCATAATTGGGGATATTGAAGTCTTAATCTTTATTTATCTGAATTCAATCATAAAGCAATTTAGTTTAATTAGTTAATTTAGTTTTCTTAATTAGAAAAATCACGATTTGAGATTGTTTAAATAAAATTATTTTGGTTAAGAACTAGTACTTGGTGATTTTTATTAAATAATTCCTCGTGGGAACGATACTCTACTTTCACTTTATTACTTGTTGACCGTGTATACTTGCACGTATTCATTGATTGTGAAATCGATCAACAAGTTTTTGGCGTCGTTGCCAGGGAATTAATTTAATAATTATTTATCAATATTAATTTCAATCAAATTAGTCTTAATTTAATTTTTTTTTTATTTTTAATTCTCTTCCTTTATTTCTATCTTTTCAGGTACCATGAATGACTTTGCGTATCAATGGCCATACACGAACATGACTCAACTAAGGGAAACAGAGATTGACAGACTCGTGACACTGACAACATTAGCAGCACAAGTGGCCGCAATGACTAAGCAAATGGAAACGTGGCGTCCACAATCCACATAGCAGGTACCAATGGTTTGTGAATTATATGCTGGGGGTCATGCTACGGATCAGTGTGCCATAAATTCTAAATCAGCTCAGTTCGTAGGGAGCTATAATCAAGCCCAAGCTCAAGCGCCGTGACAACAAAACACATCCAAATTTCAAAATCAGACACAACAACCAGAACGAAAAGCAAGTTGGGAAGAAGCCTTGGACAGATTTGTTAAAGCGTCTGAAAAAATGAACGAGGCAAATGAGAAAAAATTTAATCAAATAGAGCTGAATATGCAAAGCCAAAGTGTGTTGATCAAGAATCTGGAAAATCAATTGGGGCAGATAGCACATGCATTGAACAACCATCCTCACAACACTTGGCTCTATGACATGGATGACGAGATTGATGATGAGCCCGAACCAAATCTGCAACCGGATGTGCCAAATGATATAGATGTTAAAAGAGAGGAAACAATTGGGAACCAACAAAAGGAGATCGACGAAGATCTAACTTTGAGTACCAACAAAAATGAGCCAATTTTGATAGTGTCCCATGTACCTTCTTCACCACAGTTCAAGAATCCGGGCAGTTTTGCAAAACCATGTCCAATTGGCAGTCATGTCGTAGGCAAAGCTCTTTGTGACATAAGAGCTAATATAACTGTGGAGTCATGGTGGGTTGAAAATGAGAAGATAGAGGAAGAGCCCATTGTGTTTGCCAAGCTTCCATGCCATAATTTGATCACAAACACAATGGGAAAAGCACCTAGTGGTTTGCCATACTTAATGGGGATCCTATCTAAAAAGATCATGCTAGGTGACTTAAACTCAATGGCCATTACAATTGGAAACCTCCTAAAAGAGACATTGTTAATGATAGATGGAGGGTTCCTCAATTTTCGTAGGGGAATTGGATAGCGAATTGAAGAAGTCAGGCTGAGACTATAAAATAAGCGCTTATTGGGAGGCAACCCAATTTTAAATTTTTTTTTAGTTTTTATTAGTTTTATATTAGTAGTTTTGAATTTGCATTTATTTAGAATTTAATAAAATTATTTCTATCATGGTTTACAGGTTATTTAAGTCAAATTCAAGTGTGGTGCCCAATTTGTTCCATGTGCCTAGCCTATTCTCCAAACTTAGCGGACAAGGAGGAAGATTGCTATATTTTCAGGGAAGTCCTCTGCTTTAATTTTTTTTCTATTTTAGTCATTGAGGACAATGTCTAGTTTAAGTTTGGGGGTATTTTAGTGTTGTATTGCATATAGTTAGTTATCTTCATAGTAGTTTGTTTGGTTTTGTGTTAGCACTGTCTTTTTTAGGTTGCATATAATACATGGTAGTTATTGGAATATTTATATATGTGTTGCATTAGTATGTGTTCATGTAGTATAATTGCATTTATTATTATTATTTTTTACATGAATCTGTGCGATAGGTTGGTGTGGTCTTAACTCGGTCTATGCTAAGATTGGTATTAATTGTTAACTTGAACAATGTTGATAATTGATGATGAGTTCTAATTTTAATCATGATGATAATCTGAGCATGTCTTAAACTTATGTAATCGGTTAGCACTTAAAGTTTAACTGTTTTAATCCACTTTGTTCAAGGGTTTCATAATTTGTTTTTGAGGGAAAATCTTGGTTAAAATTTAAGGAAATTAGTGAACTGGCGGTAAAGGTTGGAATGACGTAAAAGCTTGAGTTTGGGGGAATCTATGGGATATATATATTGTAAAAAGAAAAAAAAAAGAAAAGATGAAAAAAAAAATAGAAAATTCAGAAAAAAAAAGGAGAGAATAAACACCGTGGCATGCTTATCTAGTTTTGTGGCTTTTGTTACTTGAGTAAGTAAGCCCGAGGGGATTGTCTTTACACTTAGCGCCCTAAGGTCTTAATGGCTTGGGAGTCGTTGGTCGAAAGCTCGTTAAGGTAGCACTGAAAAGCCTAAGAGAATAAGACATTGCACAGCCATGAGAAAAAAAAATTTAATAAAACACGAGAAAGAGCAAAAATGCCCTCGTGATTGAATAAAAGTATAAATAAATCTTGTATTTACCCTTAGACTTGGTAATTGCTTAGTTTTAACTGGAGTTGTCATGTTCACAAAAGTAATTGAATTGGAACTGAAATTTTCCTTCTAAGAAGTTTGTTATGTGATTATCTTGAACTGTGGTTGGTTAGAATGGTTAACAAGCACACACACAGACAACATGGGTGATGACAGGTTTGGATTGATTAACTGGTTAGAGTTATGGACTTTGATTTGATCGGATAAATTGTTTGAGTATCAATGGTATCTTTGAGGCATGTTGCTATATATCATACTGATTTATTACTGGGTTCGTATGTATATTAGGAAGTAGATAATGCATATGCATTCATGTAGTTGAGTTCAGTTATTTATTTTTAGTTCTTTTGTATTTTTGCTTGAGGACAAGCAAATGTTTAAGTTTTGGGGTATTTGATGAGTGAGTTTTATACTTATAATTGAGTGCGTTTGAACTTAATCTTTTGATTGATTTTAAGTGTTTGTGTCTATTCATGCATGTTTTATGTTATTTTGTAGGAATTGGGACAAAAGTTACATGGATCGAAGTTTGGGGTAGCTAGATTCGCGTTTTCGGCTTACCATTTACACAGCAGTCACTTTAGAGCCAATTTGAATTTTTCTCCGGACCTTATTTCGAAAAACTTAAAGAATGAGAGTTGTAGATCTACGTCTCCTCTTTCCGGAACTTCTTGAATCATCAAAATCGGAGTTCGAACGAAGACGTTATGGCCATTTTCCCAAAGGACGTCGGAGTAAAAAATTTCCAAAAGAGGGACCAGCACCGGGGCACTAGGGGGCAGAATCCCAGCGCCATTCCCAGCGCTGTGGCGCTGGGGAAGAGAGTGGTGAGGCTTGGATGCATTTTGGGGCAAATTTTGACACCTTTTTGACTCCAAATTGGATTGGGTTTGTTCCTAAGCTAAAAATTAGACTTGTAACCTTTAAATACATGATGTAAGGCATAAAATAAGGAGAGATTACATACATTAGACTAGATAAAACACTCCATTAGATTGGAATATTAACTCTAGTTCTTAATTATCCATTAGAGATTGAAGTAAATTGAAGAACACTGGTGATCAAGAGTAAGAACAAGAGGGGAGCATCAGATTTGCTGACAACAGATTCTATTATCTTCTATTCTCTTATTTTTATCTTTTAATGTCTATTCAATTGTGGATTCTTGGTTTTAATTCATTAATTATGAACTAACTCTTTTATTAAGATTACAATTGAACCTTTTATGTCTATGAATTAATTATTTGATTTATTCCAATTATTTGTGTCAAAGTGAATTGTTTATCTTGTCTTGAGCTTATTGATTAATTATCTGATCAGTAATTACCTTGTTACTCTAGAAGGAATTGGAAGAGGAATTCTAGAGTTAGAACTGGGCGTGATAACATGTGACTTAGTTATTTGCATAGTGAATAATTAGGTTTGTGAATAGAATGGAAATATCTGTTTGCCGTATGTAACACATAAGGAATTGGGATTGAAAAGAGTTTAATTCAGTTGTTTTGCATAGGAATATAGCAAGATTAATCTGGGTTAAATAGAAGGCAATTGATCACTTGGAAAATGACTTTTGGCATTTGAGAGTTCCTCTAACAATTCAGCAGACATAATAGTTGGGATAATTAGATAATTGATTTATAGTTCATAATTGGGGATATTGAAGTCTTAAACTTTATTTATCTGAATTCAATCATAAAGCAATTTAGTTTAATTAGTTAATTTAGTTTTTTTAATTAGAAAAATCACGATTTGAGATTATTTAAATAAAATTAGTTTGGTTAAGAACTAGTAGTTGGTGATTTTTATTAAATAATTCCTCGTGGGAACGATACTCTACTTTCACTTTATTACTTGTTGACTATGTATACTTGCACGTATTCATTGATTGCGAAATCGATCAACAACTGCCCAAGTTAGTCCTTCCATGACAGAATCAATGATGGTCATAACTTTCATAGACATACAAGAAGCACCTTTCTATGAAAGAGTTTTAGCCGGCATCGGCAAAACATTTTCTGAAATGGTCAAACATGGGGAGATGGCTGAAATGGGATTGAAATCCGAAAAGATTCAAGACCTAGCTGCACTCAAAGCTGTAGTTGATCACATCCAATCTGGAAATTGTGGGAACAACCCCCGGAGGGTCCGTAAAAAGAAAGAAGAGGATGTTTCCCTGATACTACAGAGTCAAAAAGGCAATCAAAACATGCCTAATCAACGGAGAAATTACACTCCCTTTCAATCACACTCTGCGAACCCTCCAGTACCAAAAGGTGGAGAAGTCAAACGACCTTGAGTATTCACACCCTTAGGGGACACCCTCGAGAACATTCTCAATCTTCTAACAACATGGAAGAAAATCACACATCTTCTTCCACCAGCCAGCCCTAATGGTCGGGGTTTTAATGCTGCTCGGAAATGTGCTTATCATGCCGGGGCACCTGGACATGATACTCAGGATTGTTGGGCCTTGAAACACAAAATCCAAGACCTGATAGACAACGGGGAAATCGTGGTCACTAAACCTGATCAGCCTCACGTTCAAGACAACCCTCTTCCTCAACACAAAGAAGAAGAGGTCAATATGATCAATTGGGGCAGTAGACAGAGTTCCAATTTCAGCTGTGAATCCTCCCAGACCCCCAAAGATGGTGATGACAGATGGGATTATGCCAAGTTCAAATTCACAATGGAACGAAAGATGAAAGCTCTCTGTAAACAAATTGAGCAATTGGCGGAACTGGTGACTTATCAGCATCAAGTGACTCGTCAGCTAATCAGCCAGGAGCATGCCAGTCTCCTACCTATTGTCATGAATATTCCCTCTTCACTTTCAAAAAATGAAAATGCTGGAAGACAAAGTGATGAAGAGAGCGAATGCTAAGGCCCGTCGGGATTTTGCCAACAAAAGGGAATTCACATATTTGGGCCAACCTATGGAGGAAATCCTTCATATGTTAATCAATGAAGGAAGGATTAGTTCCCTTCTACCTCCAATCAACCCCCATTCAGGATGATACAACTCTGAGGGAATATGTCAATATCATTCTCAATCTCACGGTCACAGCATAGAAGAATGTTGGGCACTCCGCCATCTTATTCAAAATTTAATCGACAGTGGCGTACTACGTCTGGAAGATAACGACACTGTGTTATGGGCAAGTGAGGATTCATGTTCTACTAAGTGGAAGAGTGTGGAAGAGTCATATCCACTGAAAATGATGGGGTTAACAAATCACTTGTCATGCCAGTAATTCAACTCAAGGGAATCAACAATCCTTTGAAAGTGGCCGCTCCTGAGCCAATCAACTTGTCGTGTAGAGCACAATATCCTATTGTTAACTTGCGCGCAGTTCCGTGGAATTATGGAGAAGGTGAAGGATCCACCTCGCATACAACTGCTGCAGTGTCGAAGGAGAATCCACTGTATCTTTCCCAACGGGTAATAAAGCCTGTCACCAAATCTAAGGGGAAAGTACCCATTGAGAAGATTAAAAATTTCCTCCGCACTATGGGTCATAACGAAGCTAAGGTGGTTTTAAGCTTGAAATAAGCTCCACAACAGATATCAATCTTGGACTTGGTCCTGACCTCCAAGAATCACCGGAAGGTCTTGTTAAAGATTTTAGAAAAAGCCTATCTACCGACATCAGTTGATACGAAAAAGTTTCAACATCTGGTTGATCACATTTTTAACAACAATGTGATATCCTTCACTGATGATGACATACCGCCCTAAGGGATCGGTCATTAGAAACCGTTGCACATTGCGGTCTTGTCCTCCGGATATATGGTGGCGGGAGTTTTAATAGATGAAGGTTCCTCTCTAAATATCTGCCCATATGCTACCTTGGTGAAGATGAATATCAATCCCAATCGAATTCATAGTAGCTATACCATCATCAAAGCTTTTGATGGAGCCCGCCGTAACTCGGTCGGAGTAGTTGAGCTGCCAATTGAGATTGGTCCTCATACATTCTGCGTATCCTTCCATGTGCTCAAGATAAATTCAGGATACAACCTGCTCTTGGGACGACCATGGATTCACATGGCAGGGGCAGTCCTCTCCACTCTTCACCAACAGTTGAAATACATCATCAACAATAGCCTGGTCACAGTCAACGCTGAACCGGAGATTCCTCAGCATGGGGACATGCCGCTCATCAATGCCAACAAGGATGTTGAGCCAATTAATTTTCATGCTTTGGAAATAAGCAATGCCCAATACCATGCTATTGGAACGCCATTGCCCGAACCCCAAATTTCTGCCGAGGTAATGTCGGCCACGCAAGAAATGATGTCGTTGGGTCATAAACCGGGACAAGGGTTGGGTAAAGATTGCTAGCGTGTCAAGTATCTTATTCGCTTAACCCAGCAAATTGGGACAGCTGGACTAGGCTATTCTGCCAGCTCTAGTCACAGGAATCCTCATAAGCTTCAGCAGATTCCTGCAGCTTCAACCATGCGGCGTTTAGCTTCACCTTCAAGCTCTGAGTCTACACAATCTCCCGTAAAGGTGCCAGCCAATATAATGGCGATGTTATTTCCCAAGCCAGTACCGGTGAAGGAGAAAGAAATCTTTGTTCCAGATCCCGCAGTGGAGGAAGAGGAATGAAGAATCAAGCAAGATGTCATCAGGATGATGTCCGGTATACGCATCATTGTTCATGATGAGCATACCAACAGATAGACCCCAGACGATGATTGCCCATACGTAATGGCTATCATTTTGGACAGGGAAGATGATGGTAATCCCTCTATCACTGCGGTTCACCTGGAATTTGGTCTTGCCAATTGGAACAGCATTCCTTGCATTGGTCGTCAAGGGTAAAGCGGGCAGAAACTCTTTCTGCCCTGTAGATATAATAATTGCTTACTTTTCTGTATAGTATTAGCAGTTTATTTTGCCAGTATATGCTAACACTGTGTATGATTAACACATTTCATATATACTAAGTGAAAGCATATTTTGTTTCAGGACTCTGAATTTAGATGTGCATATACTTGCTGATACGGTGCCTCTTCTCCACTAGGATTGTACCTTTGATGTAGAGATGAATTCAGCCTTGGTGGATATACCGGATGACATTGAGGTGCCTCCAGAAATTCAAGAATTGGTCAAAGACAAACCAAAACCCAACCTTGATCAAACCACTGCTTTCAATCTCGAAACCTTAGAAAACCCTAAGTTAATCCAGATTGGTTCAGATCTTACCCCAAACCAACGGAATGACATGGTGACGCAACTAACCCAGTTCCAGGATGTGTTTGCATGGTCTCATAAAGATATGGTGGGTTTGTCCACTGACATTGTCCTTCATCGCATTCCCATCAAAGAGGGATTCAAGCCAATCAAGCAAAAGCTCAGACGATTGAAACCTGAATGGAGTTTAAAGGTGAAAGAAGAAATTGTAAAATAATTTCAAGCTAGCATCATAATAGTGTCTACATATCCTGAGCGGATATCCAATATCGTGCCCGTACCTAAACCTGGAGGAAAGGTGCGTGTTTGCGTGGACTACCGGGACATGAACAAAGCTTGCTTAAAAGATAGCTTTCACGTGCCATTTATCCACATTCTCATTGATAATACTGCGCAATACGACATGTACTCCTTTGCAGATTGCTTTGCGGGGTATCATCAGATCATGGTTGCCGAGGAAGATCGTGAAAAAACTGCTTTCATCACTCCTTGGGGAACTTTTTGCTATAGACGGTTGTCATTCGGCCTCATCAATGCTAGAGCTACCTATCAACGAGCTATGATAGCTCTTTTCCATGATTTAATGCATAAAGAGATCGAGATCTATGTGGATGACATTATTGTCAAGTCCCGGAAGGAGGATGACCATATAAACCATCTCAGGAAGCTGTTCAATAGGTTGCGTAAGTACAACTTGAAGTTGAATCCAGCTAAGTGCGCCTTTGGCGTTAAATCAGGCAAGTTGCAAGGATTTCTAGTCAACCACAAAGGGATATAGCTGGATCCTTCCAAAATCCAAGCCATCACTGAAATGCCCATTCCTCAGGCAGAAAAGGAAATACGGGGATTTTTGGGAAGAATCAACTTCATTAGCAGATTTATTTCCCAACTCATAGCAACCTGTGAGCCAATCTTCAAGCTATTAAGGAAGAACTCCTCCATGAAATGGAATGAGGAGTGCCAGACTGCCTTCCTTACAATCAAGAAACAGCTAATTAAAGCTCCCATCTTGGTACCACCCAGGGATGATGTTCCCCTATTTATGTATCTGTCCGTAAGTGACAATGCCATGGGCTGCATGATGGGACAGAAGGAAGATAGAGGCTTAGAACGAGCTATCTATTACCTCAGCAAAAGATTCAGCAGCAGTGAACACAAGTACACTCTGATCGAAAAGATGTGTTGTGCTTTAGCATGGACTGCCATGAGGTTACAGCATTATCACCATGGTCACACAACCCATCTCATATCCTGCGTGGATCCTCTCAAGTATGTGTTCAGTAAACCCATACTGAATTGTCGGCTGTCCAGATGGCAGTTGATCCTACAACAATTTGACATCGTATATGTGACTCAAAAATCCATCAAAGGTCAAGGAATTGCGGATTAACTGGCCGCCGCAACATCAGGGGATTTCAAACCCTTGGAGAGATATTTTCCCGATGAAGGAGTAATGACAATTCAGCAACACCATCAGTACGATATACGCCAAACGTGGAAGATGTATTTTGATGGAGCTGTTAATATGGAAGGTTCTGGAGCTGGAGCAGTTCTAATATCTGATACGGGGGAGCAGTATCCCGTCGCTGTCAAATTATAGTTTGTCAGCACCAATAATACGGCTAAGTATGAAGGCTGTCTTATGGGGCTAAAACTTGCCCATTCAATGGGCATCAGGCGGTTAACTGTCCTTGGAGATTCGGAGTTGGTAATCACACAATCCACCGAAATCTATCAAACCAAGGAACTATATTTGCTGCCTTACCATAGGCAGGTTTTAAAGATGGCTTTGGGATTCGAAGAAATATCCTTTCTACACATTCCTCGTAATAGGAATGATTTCGCGGGCGCGTTAGCAACTTTGGCCTACTTGATTCGCATATCAGACAAGGGACACTTGCCAAGCGTCACAATTTCCCTGCACAAGGCCCCAGCCTACGGGAATTACGTTGGAGAAGTATCAGATGAGCTACCTCCCATCCAACATCCTTGGTATTAGCATATCAAGGAATATCTGCGAGTTGGATCTACACCCGCTGAGGTAAGCCCGACTGAGAAAAGGCGGATCCATCGATTTGCTATGAAATTCTACCTGAGTGGAGATGCGCTCTACAAATAAGATGCAAGATTGGGTCTCCTCAGATGTTTAGACAAAGATCAAGCCCAAAGGCTTATGGATGAAATCCATGGCGAAGTCTGTGGCCCCCACATGAGTGGCCCTCTCCTTGTTAAGAAAGTCCTCAAGACGGGGCACTATTGGCTATCTCTCAAAGCTGATTGCAATGACCACGTCAGGAGATGCTATCAGTGCCAGATTCATGGGAATGCTATACACGCCCCTCCACGGGAACTTCACAATATAAGTTCACCTTGGCCCTTCTCAACATGGGGAATGGACATTATCGGGCCCATTGAACCTAAAGCCAGTAATGGTCATCGATTTATCTTTACCATGATCGACTACTTCACCAAGTGGGTAGAAGCAGCCTCCTTCCCCAGGGTTACTAAAGAAGTCATCATTGCATTCATCAGAAAAAATGTCATTTGTCGATATAGACAACCAGAGGTGATTGTGTCCGACAATGCCAAGAACCTCAACAACAAAATGATGGATGAATTATGCAGTAAATTCCACATCAAACATCTCAACTCAGTTATCTATCGTCCGAAGATAAATGGTGTTGTTAAAGCGGCTAACAAGAACATCAAGAAGATTATGCAAAAGATGTCCGCCAATCACAAAAATTGGCCTGACCTATTGCCTCTGACTCTGTTAGCCTACAGAACCTCAATGCGCACTTTCACTGGGGCAACCCCCTACGCATTAACCTATGGGATGGAAGAAGTGCTCCCCATAGAAGTTGAGATGGAATCCCTCAAAGTATTGATAGACTCTCAGTTGGATGAAGACCAATGGGTACAAGATAGGTATCACCAATTGTCTCTAATAGACGAAAGGCGAACCACAGCTATCTTCCATGGTCAGTTATATCAGCAAAGGATCGCCCGATCCTATAACAAAAAAGTCCGGCTACGATAATTCAGACAACATGACTTGGTTTTGAAGAAAATACTGGACAACCAAGATCAGTCTAAGGGAAAATTCGCTCCTAACTGGGAAGGCCCATTTGTTGTCAAAGAAGTATTGACAGGAGGTGCTCTCAGATTGCAAGAAATGGACGGCGATGAATTTTCACAACTCACCAACTTGGACACCGTGAAACGGTATTATGTCTGAAATTGTCATTAAGCAAACATCCTGGTGTTGGACCATCAGATCACCAGTCATTTCGATTCTTTAACCCTTTACCACATACAACTTTTCCATACTTTGCCCCTCAGGGAAACATACTTTTCAAGCCAGCAGCCTGGCTTTCTCCTTTGCGTTACTATAACTTAGGTCATCCCACCGTGAATTGAACCTCTTGCATTTACAGTTTGGCTACCCATATTTGGGATCAAACTTCCTGCAGTTTATCCTCAACCTAGGATTAAACTTTCTCTCCTCCCCGCACTCTGACCTGCACATGGGATTACACTTTTCATTTTGCCCTGAGGGGCGAACTACATCGACCTGATCTCCTCTTCAATAGGAGTACGTAGGCAACCATTTCATATGGCTCGGTCGCAATAAAACAAAAAAAAATAAATAAAAACATTCCTACACCATTCTTGCCACATACAGTGTTGAACCTCTTACACCAGGGGCGAACTACGTCTACCTGATCTCTTCTTCAATAGGAGTACGTAGGCAGCCATCTTATATGGTCCGGTCTCACCACAAAAAAAACAAAAACCAATCTTATCTATAGCCACATACAGAAATCAGTCCCAAGACACCAAAGATGGTAGGGAATACACACAGATCGACGATCCATTCTAAAAATCTTGAGACGTCTCACTGTCCATCCATCAAGGAGGAGTTCAGAATACATCCAGATCACAAAGTCCTGGAGAAATAAGCAAACATCAAGCAAGTAGCAAGGCACAACTAAAAGGGAAGTGAATCAACATATACTTCCCTGCCATATATAATGTTGTTTGATATATACAATGTGTACTGTCCATGACAAAATGGCTAAGCTATTCCGTGCAGGAAAATATAAGCCCATCTACAATCAGTGTATATGCGGGCTATTAAGTCAAACATGGATTCCCTCTCAGAAGAAGGAGGTAATGCTGTGATTTCCTGCCAAAGGGTCTCTACACAAGCCAACAAATTCACCGCCAACTACATGCTATATTTCGGGCAGATATAACGTTATCCCACTTAACAATCACTACATCTATGGATGATCTGGCCTCATCCCGCTCAGCAACATCGATATCCCTATGAGTTAGAGCATCATTTCTCTCAACCAAAGCGACATTTCTACCAGAAAGAGCTGTCAGCATTAAAGCCCACATCCACTACCTATTCACCATATGGTATAGAGATAAAAGCTTCTCGCAATCTCGACGTCTAATCAGCCCATCTGTCCAAGCAAGTACCCTAGACAACAAGCAAGGCTGGGGAAATTTCAAAATTGGTGACAATTGGATATTGAATCCCTTACGACAAGATTGGGGGAAATCTCGGAAGCAGCAACAACTCGACACTGGGGCATTTATCAACCATTCTAAAGTGAAAAATGCACCAGTCAGCACCATCATCATGGTTTATCATCATCTCAATGGCGATTCAGATATTATTCAATAGCGACTTGGTCCACAAAGAGAGTTTCTCATATGAATCCCTGGCAAGAACATGCGAAAGGACTGGGCCATTTTGCGATTCTAAGGAATGAAAGGAGTTTAAGGTGGGATAAGCCTCTCATCAAAAGAAGGGAGAGAACTCCTAAAAGAAATCATGGCAATATAAGCGTGCCCCAACGAAAGAAGGGGAAAATTCTCAAAAATCGACACCTCTACAACGAAATTCAAATCTGGGTAGCAAAATAGCGAGTTGCACCCTCTAGGGATGTCAGCGGCATTCAAGTCATCAGTTCAACCGGAGTTGTGAATCAAAAAATCAAGGAAATGGGGCATAAGCACCCAAACAATGAGAAGGAACTCCAAATCACGGCAAAAAAGGGTGAGACATTTGGTGGTTGTCATCAATCTAGCGTAACATCAGGCGAAATCTGGTGAAGTAATCCGTGGAATATTACTTCAGCGAAGGTATTGGAAGATTCGGTATTCTAAGACCATTGGCATCAATTCAGCGACATCAAAATAGTTCAGCGATGAAAGCTTCGTATACCACCGTTCGAGTGGGAACCAAAATAGTTTGGTGATCAGCAGGGTAGGCACCGTTGCAAACTACCAGCGTATACATTGGGAGGGTCTGGTGATTTCAGAACGTCATCCCCATCAGAGATGTGGAAAACATCTTAACTCATCTTCATCAAAACAATCATCAACGATTAAATGCCCAAACCATTGGAGTCAACACCAGCATATGCATCAACAATGATCGGTAAAGGTAAAGCGATTTGCGAATACATTTTAACATTCATCATAACATTCATTACATTACGATTTGCGATTTTACGATTTGCGATTTGCAATATGCAATTTGCGATATGCGATATGCGAAATGTGATGTGTGAGTTGCGAAGTGCGATTTGTCCAAATGCGAAAAGTGATGTGCGATGTGCAAAATGCGATGTGTGATTTACAAACTGCGATTTGCGAAAACATTTTCACATTCATCATAAACATTCACTACATTGCGATTTTCATCATTATAAATACTTTGTCATGTTTCAAGTGTCTACTAATCTTTATCATGTCCATTCCATTGCATTGCATGAACATGATAAAGAAGGGCATCTGTAGACACTCGAAATTTTCTTTTCCTGTTACTAACTATGCAGGAGGGCAAAAACGTCTTTTTCACACTCTAGATATAACCCTGGAGATAACCCCGAGAGGTCAAGAAAACCTCAGAGATGATCCTGAGGACATTCAGAGTTAACAACATGACAACCTCAGAGATAACCCTGAGAAAAGACTGCTACAACTGTGCGAAAACCGGAGATAACCCCGGGAGGGGAAAAATGGTCATTTTGCTAACTCAACTTCAACTCACATCAAATACACTCATGTCAACTCAAATTACTTCAATAGAAGTCCCACAAGAACCATATCTTAACTTCCGAGTGCAAACTATGTAAAACGGCTCAACAGATTGCCTGACGGAAACCCGGGAATGCCATTTCGGTCATGGACCAATCTTCCTAGAATAAAAAAAGGTTAAATCATATATCATTGTATAGCTCTCGAATGCTAAGGCCCGTCGGGATTTTGCCAACAAAAGGGAATTCACATATTTGGGCCAACCTATGGACGAAATCCTTCATATGTTAATCAATGAAGGAAGGATTAGTTCCCTTCTACCTCCAATCAACCCCCGTTCAGGACGATACAACTCTAAGGAAGTATGTCAATATAATTCTCAATCTCGCGGTCACAACACAGAAGAATGCTGGGCACTCCGCCACCTTATTCAAAATTTAATCGACAATGGCGTACTGCGTCTAGCAGATAACGACACTGTGTTACGGGTAAGTAAGGATTCGTGCCCTACTAAGTGGAAGAGTGTAGTAGCAGTCATATCCACTGAAAGTGATGGGGTTAACAAATCACTTGTCATGCCAGTAATTCAACTCAAGGGAATCAACAATCCTTTGAAAGTGGCCACTCCCGAGCCAATCAACTTGCCGTGTAGAGCACAATATCCTATTGTTAGCTTGCGCGCAGTTGCGTGGAATTATGGAGAAGGTGAAGGATCCACCTCACATACAACTGCTGCAGTATCGAAGGAAAATCCATAGTATCTTCCCCAACGGGTAATAAATCCTGTCATCAAGTCTAAGGGGAAAGTACCCATTGAGAAGATTGAAAATTTCCTCCGCACTATGGGTCATAACGAAGCCAAGGTGGTTTTAAGCTTGGAAGAAGCTCCACAATAGATATCAATCTTGGACTTGGTCCTGACTTCCGAGAATCACCGGAAGGTCTTGTTAAAGGTTTTAGAAGAAGCCTATCTACCGACATCAGTTTATACGGAAAAGTTTCAACATCTGGTTGATCATATTTTCAACAACAATGTGATATCCTTCACTGATGATGATATACCGCCCAAATGGACCGGTCATTACAAACCGTTGCACACTGCGGTGTTGTCCTCCAAATATATGGTGGCGAGAGTTTTAATAGATAGAGGTTCCTCTCTAAATATCTGCCCATATGCTACCTTGGTGAAGATGAATATCAATCCCAATCGAATTTAGAGTAGCCATACCATTATCAAAGCTTTTGATGGAGCCCGCCGTAACTCGGTTGGAGTAGTTGAGCTGCCAATTGAGATTGGTCCTCATACATTCTGCGTATCCTTCCATGTGCTCAAGATAGATTCAGGATACAACTTGCTCTTGGGACGACCATGGATTCACATGGCAGGGGTAGTCCCCTCCACTCTTCACCAATAGTTGAAATACATCATCAACAATAGCTTGGCCACAGTCAACGCTGAACCGGAGATTCCTCAGAATGGGGACATGCCGCTTATCAATGCCAACAAGGATGTTGAGTCAATTAGTTTTCATGCTTTGGAAATAAGCAATACCCAATACCATGCTATTGGAACGCCATTTCCCGAACCCCAGATTTCTGCCGAGGTAATGTCGGCCACACAAGAAATGATGTCGTTGGGTCATAAACCGGGAAAAGGGTTGGGTAAAGATTGCCAGGGTGTCAAGTATCCTATTCGCTTAACCCAACAAATTGGGACAGCTGGACTAGGCTATTCTGCCAGCTCTAGTCATTGGAATCCTCATAAGCATCAACAGATTCCTGCAGCTTCAACCATGCGGCGTTTAGCTTCACCTTCAAGCTCTGAGTCTGCACAACCTCCCGTAAAGGTGCCAGCCAATATAATAGCGACGTTATTTCCCAAGCCGGTACCGGTGAAGGAGAAAGAAATCTTTGTTCCAGATCCCACAGTGGAGGAAGAGGAACGAAGAATCAAGCAAGA
Organism: Panax notoginseng; assembly: GCA_016801055.1. Classification (NCBI taxonomy): domain Eukaryota; kingdom Viridiplantae; phylum Streptophyta; class Magnoliopsida; order Apiales; family Araliaceae; genus Panax; species Panax notoginseng. The sequence continues at coordinate 122,880,843 of CM029022.1, forward strand.
TGTCATCAGGATGATGTCCGGCATACGCATCATCGTTCATGATGAGTATACCAACAGATACACCCCAGACGATGATTACCCAGACGTAATGGCTATCATTCGGGACAGGGAAGATGATGGTAATCCCTCTATCACTGCGGTTCACCCAGAATTTGCTCTTGCCAATTGGAACAGCATTCCTTGCATTGGTCGTCAAGGGTAAAGCGGGCAGAAACTCTTTCTGCCCTATAGATATAATAACTGCTTACTTTTCTATACAGTATTAGCAGTTTATTTTGCCAGTATATGCTAACACTGTGTATGATCAACACATTTCATATATACTAAGTGAAAGCATATTTCGTTTCAGGACTCTGAATTTAGATGTGCCTGTACTTGCTGATACGGTGCCTCTTCTCCACAAGGATTGTACCTTTGATGTAGAGATGAATTCAGTCTTGGTGGATATACCGGATGACATTGTGGTGCCTCTAGAAATTCAAGAATGGGTCAAAGACAAACCCAAACCCAACCTTGATCAAACCACTACTTTCAATCTCGGAACTTTAGAAAACCCTGAGTTAATCTAGATTGGTTCAGATCTTACCCCAAACCAACGGAATGACATGGTGACGCTACTAACCCAGTTCCAGGATGTGTTTGCATGGTCTCATAAAGATCTGGTGGGTTTGTCCACTGACATTGTCCTTCATCGCATTCCCATCAAAGAGGGATTCAAACCAGTCAAGCAAAAGCTTCGACGATTGAAACCTGAATGGAATTTAAAGGTGAAAGAAGAAATTGTGAAAAAATTTCAAGCTGGTATCATAATGGTGTCTACATATCCTGAGTGAATATCCAACATCGTGCCCGTACCTAAACCTGGAGGGAAGGTGCGAGTTTGCGTGGATTACCGGGACTTGAACAAAGCTTGCTTAAAAGATAGCTTTCCCATGCCATTTATCCACATTCTCATTGACAATATTGCGCAATACGACATGTACTCCTTTGCAGATTGCTTTGCGGGGTATCATCAAATCATGGTTGCCGAGGAAGATCGTGAAAAAACTGCTTTCATCACTCCTTGGGGAACTTTTTTCTATAGACGGTTGTCATTCGGCCTCATCAATGCCGGAGCTACCTATCAACGAGCTATGATGGCTCTTTTCCACGACTTAATGCATAAAGAGATCGAGATCTACGTCGATGACATTATTGTTAAATCCCGAAAGGAGGATGACCATATAGACCATCTTAGGAAATTGTTCAACAGGTTGCGTAAGTATAACTTGAAGTTGAATCCAGCTAAGTGCGCCTTTGACTTTAAATCAGGTAAATTGCTAGGATTTCTAGTCAGCCACAAAGGGATAGAGCTCGATCCTGCCAAAATCTAAGCCATCACTGAAATGCCCATTCGTCAGATAGAAAAGGAAATACGGGGATTTTTGGGAAGAATCAACTTCATTAGCAGATTTGTCTCCCAACTCACAGCCACCTGTGAGCCAATCTTCAAGCTATTAAGGAAGAACTCCTCCATGAAATGGAATGAGGAGTGCCAGAATGCCTTCCTTACAATCAAGAAACAGCTAATTAAAGCTCCCATCTTGGTACCACCCAGGGATGATGTTCCCCTATTTATGTATCTGTCCGTAAGTGACAATGCCATGGGCTGCATGATGGGACAGAAGGAAGATAGAGGCTTAGAACGAGCTATCTATTACCTCAGCAAAAGATTCAGCAGCAGTGAACACAAGTACACTCTGATCGAAAAGATGTGTTGTGCTTTAGCATGGACTGCCATGAGGTTACAGCATTATCACCATGGTCACACAACCCATCTCATATCCTGCGTGGATCCTCTCAAGTATGTGTTCAGTAAACCCATACTGAATTGTCGGCTGTCCAGATGGCAGTTGATCCTACAACAATTTGACATCGTATATGTGACTCAAAAATCCATCAAAGGTCAAGGAATTGCGGATTAACTGGCCGCCGCAACATCAGGGGATTTCAAACCCTTGGAGAGATATTTTCCCGATGAAGGAGTAATGACAATTCAGCAACACCATCAGTACGATATACGCCAAACGTGGAAGATGTATTTTGATGGAGCTGTTAATATGGAAGGTTCTGGAGCTGGAGCAGTTCTAGTATCTGATACGGGGGAGTAGTATCCCGTCGCCGTTAAATTACAGTTTGTCAGCAACAACAATACGACTGAGTATGAAGGCTGTCATATAGGGCTAAAACTTGCCCATTAAATGGGCGTCAGGCGGTTAACTGTCCTTGGAGATTCGGAGTTGGTAATCAAATAATCCACCGAAATCTATCAAACCAAGGAATTACATTTGCTGCCTTACCATCGATATGTTTTAAAGTTGGCTTTGGGATTCGAAGAAATATGCTTTCTATACATTCCTCGTAATAGGAATGATTTCGCAGACGCGTTAGCAACTTTGGCCTCCTTGATTCGCATATCAGACAAGGAGCATTTGCCAAGCATCACAATTTCCCTGCACAAGGCCCCAGCTTACGGGAATTACGTTGGAGAAGTATCAGATGAGCTACCTCCCATCCAACATCCTTGGTATCAGCATATCAAGGAATATCTGCGAGATGGATCTACACCCGCTGAGGCGAGCCCGACTGAGAAAAGGCGGATCCATCGATTTGCTATGAAATTCAACCTGAGTGGAGATGCGCTCTACGAAAGAGATGCAGGATTGGGTCTCCTTAGATGTTTAGACAAAGATCAAGCCCAAAGGCTTATGGATGAAATCTATGGGGGAGTCTGTGGCCCCCATATGAGAGGCCCCCTCATTGTTAAGAAAGTCCTCAGGACGGGACATTTTTGGCTATCTCTCAAAGCTGATTGCAATGACCATGTCAGGAGATGCTATCAATGCCAGATTCATGGGAATGTTATACACGTCCCTCCGCGGGAACTTCACAATATGAGTTCACCTTGGCCCTTCTCAATGTGGGGAGTGGACGTTATCGGGCCCATTGAGCCTAAAGCCAGTAATGGTCATCGATTTATCTTCACCATGGTCAACTACTTCACCAAGTGGGTAGAAGCAACCTCCTTCCCCAGGGTTACTAAAGAAGTCATCATTGCTTTTATCATAAACAATGTTATCTGTCGATATGGACAACCAAAGGTGATTGTGTCTGACAATGCCAAGAACCTCAATAACAAAATGATGGGGGAATTATGCAGTAAATTCCACATCAAACACCTCAACTCAGTCATCTATCGTCCGAAGATGAATGGTGCTGTCGAAACGGCTAACAAGAACATCAAGAAGATTTTTCAAAAGATGTCCGCCAATCACAAAAATTGGCCTGACCTATTGCCTCTAACTCTGTTAGCCTACAGAACCTCACTACGCACTTCCACTGGGGCAATCCCCTACGCCTTAACCTATGGGATGGAAGCAGTGCTCCCCATAGAAGTTGAGATGGAATCCCTCAGAGTATTGATAGATGCTCAGTTGGATGAAGACCAATGGGTACAAGATAGGTATCACCAATTGTCTCTAATAGACGAAAGGCGAACCGCGACTATCTTCCATGGTCAGTTATATCAGCAAAGGATCGCCCGATCCTATAATAAAATAGTCTGGCTACGGCAATTCAGATAACATGACTTAGTTTTGAAGAAAATACTGGACAACCAAGATCAGTCCAAGCAAAAATTCGCTCCTAACTGGGAAGGCCCGTTTATTGTCAATGAAGTATTGACATGAGGCGCTCTCAGATTGTAAGAAATAGACGGCGGTGAATTTCAACAACTCATCAACTCAGACGCCGTGAAACGGTACTATGTCTGAAGTTACCATCAAGTAAACATCCTGGTGGTAGACCATCAGGTCACCAGTCATTCCGGTTCTTTAAACCTTTACCACTAACAACTTTTCTACACTTTGCCCCTCAGGGAAACATGCCTTTCAAGCCAGCAGCCTGGCTTTCTCCTTTGTGTTCCTACAACTTAGGTCATCCCACCGTGGATTGAACCTCTTGCGTATACAGTTTGGCTACCTTTACATGGGATCAAACTTTTCACCTATAGTTTATCCTCAACCTAGGATTAAACTCTCTCCTCCCCGCACTCTGACCTGCACATGGGATTACGCTTTTAATCTCGCCCTGAGGGGCGAACTACGTTGACCTGATCTCCTCTTCAATAGGAGTACGTAGGCAACCATTTCATATGGCCCGGTCGCAATAAAACAAAAATAACAAAAATATTCCTACACCATTCCTGCCACATACAGCGTTGAACCTCTTACACCAGGTTCGAACTACGCAAACCTGATCTCCTCTTCAATTAGAGTACGTAGGCAGCCATTCATGGTGCGGTCTCACCCCCTACCAAAACACAAACCCTTGTCAGTTGTTACTGGGATCATCTTTCAATCAACTACATTTCATTTGGCTTCAGACCAAAGGGATGGAATTACCTGAACTCCTCCTAAGTAGGAGATTCGGCGACCATCTAAGCGGCTGTTGTACCTCGAAGAGAAACACCAATCCATAAGAGATGGAATTAACTAGGCTTCTCCTGAATAGAAGTACTGGCGACCATCTGTGGTGCGGTCAATCTCAGAGAGGAAAGCCACACTCCTCTCTTCATTTCTATATAGAAACCAGTCCCAAGACACTGAGAGATGGTAGGGATACATACAGATCGATGATCCATTCTGAACTATCCAGAGACAACTCAATGTCCATCCACCGAGAAGGAATTCAGAATACATCACAAGCCCTAAAGCAGCAGACAAAATATCAAGCAAGCAGCAAGGCATATCTAAAAGGGAAGTGATCAAAAATATATTTCCCTGTCATATATATAATGTTGTTTGATATACACAATGTAAACTGTACATGACAAAATGGCTAAGCTAGTCTGTGCAGGAAAATACCAGATCACCTACAAGTTAGGGTATATGCGAGCTAACAAGCCCAACATGGCGTCCCTCTCAGAAGATGGAGGTAAACCTATGGTCTCCTGTATGAGAATATCCATACTACTCAATAGATCTGTAGCCATCTGTAAGACCCCAAATTATTAATAAATAAAATTTAATTCCTCTATTTATTATTTTGAAATAGTAAGAGTTGATTTGATTAATGTGGTTAGTTATGGGTAAAATGCGCAAATATTTTAAATAAGCAAGTGGTCCTAAAATATTCATTATTATCGGGGAATATTTGTTTGGTCGTGGAATACTCTTGTTGTCGGGGAATATTCGTACGACGGCGCAGCATTGTGTGGGCCCCATAACGGAAAGCGATTGGATGAAGAAAACGACAAAAATAAGTTGTTTATAAATAACGGCATAGTTGTTACCGTTAATACTGTTGGAATACCCGGTGGTTAAAACACGGTAATACGCGTAGCACACGGTATTGCACCAATTATTGATTCTTACGTAAGAAGGCACTACTCAATAATTGTTACAGTAATTACTGTTCAATATTGTATTTTATTGATTCAATAATTGCTGCGTTGATATTTTATATTACTGTTGTTTCAATAATTGTCACTACGCAGTATTTTTTATTATCGGAGCAATAATTCATATTATCTGAATAATATTATTAGATAACATTATTGGCAATGTCTAGAAAGTTCTGTCTAAGGAGAGGTTTGGTCATCTAATTGTGCGCCAGTAAGGAGAGATCCTTATTGGAAAGCCCCCTCTTTCCTGGGAACGGCCTGGTTGCTAGTACGGTGATTCTGTAATATTATTTGTGTATAATTAATTATTAATTTATATGACGAGAAAAATAGTGATTTTATGTGGATATAGATAGAGAAAAATTTTAATGTGACAATTGTTGAAAATTAATATTTTATCTTTTTCTGATAAAATAATTCATTTAAATATATTATTTTAATAATATATTGATGGTGGTATTTTTACAATGAATGTGGGATATATGAGTATATGAGGAGGAAGAGTATTTTTGTGGCATTAAATGATTAACGCATGTTTTGTGTGTTGGTGGACATAATTGTTGACCGAAAATTTATTATTGACTATATAATCGCCCGTTTGTGAATTTCGGTCAATTTTTGTTTAGAATTTGAAAAAACTTTCTTATGCAAAGTTGTAGAGAATTGAATTTCCTATAAAAACTCGCGAGATTCGAATTTTCTGATAAAAGGGCTATTTATTATGAACTATTGAAGTTCTGAAGTTCCGAAATAATTGATTTTTGGAAGTTTTATTTATTATTTTGAAGAAAAACGTTTTTTGGCATTTAAGTGGGCTAACATGTGATATAAATGGGCTGAGATCAGATGTCTAGAGGTGGGCTAAGGAAAATTTGATAAATATATTATTATTATATTAAATTTTCTGCTTTGGTGTTCTAAGCATTTTCCTATAAATAGGGTGCTTAGGTTAGAATTGAAATCACACCAGAAACACAAGTTTCTCTCTATTTCTCTCTCTATAACGAGCGTATTCTTGTAAGTATTTGATACTTTGAGTGTTGCTTTACGGTGCAAGTTTCCTTCAGCACTATATCTAGTATTCCAGTCAGAAGTACCGTCTTTCCGAGGTAAGGGATATTATTTCTTCTTAAATGATATTATTTTCTTCAATATCATTATGCCGAAGTATTGATCTGAATTTTTATCAAATTTGAAACTTTTCATGTCGGGGTTACTATTCATGAGTTACTATTCATGAGTTACTATTCACGAGTTACTATTCACCGAAAAATGAAACTTCCTTCTTTTCGTCCAAATATCTATTCTGGATACTAGCTTTGATTGTATCCATGTTTTGATCATTCTTGAATTTTACTTCACTATGATAAGGTATTTTTGGACATGGATAAATCGAAATACGAATCCTTAATATTTGTTATTTTGCTTCACTGGATTCGTTTTTTTTAAAATATTTTTCATCATCCTCAGTCTTAAATGATGATATAACTGAATATCTTTGGCATGTAGTGCAATGATGAATAATTTCTGATGAATATCTTTGGCCCGTAGTGCAAAGATGAACAGGTGTTGAGGTGAACATGACCAACTGATGGATATCTTGGGCCTGTAGTGCAAAGATGACTATTTGATTCAAGATATTTATTTATTGATGTTACAGGGATAAAATGTTGATGATGGGCTTTTAAATTCATAGATAATCGTAGATTTCATTCTCTACATAACTTCTCTATGAATTATTATTTTCCGCTGCGAATAATGAATTAAAACTTGTTGTCTATTGTATTCTATTAAATTTTTCCCTATTGAAGACTAACGATAATTTGTTGTATATTATCTCAGTCATAATATTCTTTACTGGGCTAGTTGAGCTCACCCTTTTCCTTGTTGTTCCATTTTCTTCTCAAGAGGCGAGAATGTAGCAGGTACTAGTCGGGGTATGGAATGAAGGTTCTAGGAAGTTGTTTTAGTAGTCCTCACCATTTTTTTTTTGTAAAATATTGTTCCAATAATTGTAATGAGGACTTATTTGAGTGTGGATATTGTCTATATGACAATATTTGTATTTACACTCACAGTTTTTATGTTGTATTAATAAAGTTGTAGTTGTTTCTGTACCATGTATTTGACGACTCAAAATGGGTTGGATGGAATGGACCTATTTTGGGGGCGTTACAGTTGGTATCAGTGCTTAGGGATATGATCTCTGGCGGAGATCGGGGAATAGAACTAGGAGGGGAGAGACGAGTAAATCCTTCGCTAGTGTGTCCTACCTAAGCTTATTTGTTGGTCGGTCATAATATAGGGATATTATGTGATTTGTTAATTTGTTAAATTAACCCTTGTTTTATGGCAGTATTTGAGAATGTCGACTGAGAATGTTAACAGTGGAGTAAATGAAACCGTGGAGACACCTGTACTCACCAACGAGGAGAACGTGCAACAGGCTGGCAATGTTCCTCCTGTGAACAACACCACTGAGCAGACGATGAACGATGAGATGTTTAGAAGCTTTTTGCGATTCATGCAAAACCAGACGAAGGAGATTCCTGTTCAAAATATAGGAAGAAACAATGGCAACGCACAGCTGGTCACAGCCAAGCAGTTCAAAGAGTTGGGACCACCAGAATTCTGGGGAAAGCCAGATTCGATTAAGGCGGAGACATGGGTCAAGCAAATTACCAAGATATTTGATGTCTTGGGATGCATGGAGGAACAGAAGGTTCCATTCGCCACCTTTATGTTCCGTGGCGAGGCAGACTACTGGTGGGAATCTGTGAAGCGTACCCATCCAGCCGCACTCAGCATGTCTTGGGAGACATTTCAGAAACTATTTAATGACAAGTACTTTCCTGAAAGTATTCGTCATATGAAGGAGGTAGAGTTTATTAGACTGGAGCAGAATAACATGACGGTGTCCCAGTACGAGGCGAAGTTTGCAGAGTTGTCCAGGTTTGCACCTCATTTGGTGGAGAATGAGGAACGTATGACACGGATGTTTCTGAGAGGTTTGAAACCCGGCATACGTCAATATCTCATTTCTCATAAATTTTCTCTCTATTCAGATGTTGTCAACAGGGCTCAATTGTTGGAGCGAGATAACGAGTACGGTCAACCGAGGGACCACAACCAGGATCATATCGGTGACAACAGTCATCAGAACAATGATAACCAGCGGAGAAAGAAAAGTACAGACAAGAACGGCAACCACTCTGGTGGTAATCGTGGCTATGAAAATAGAAGAAGTGAGTCGGGAGGAGATTTTAAAAAGAGGAGATTCAACAATGATAATACGAAGACGTCAGCACCAGCAGCAACTGGTTCCAAGGGAGGAGAACAACCACCGGTCATATGCTATAAATGTGGAAAAGAGGGACATATCAGCCCAAACTGTCCACAACAGTTCAAGGTATGCTATAATTGTGGAAAGGAAGGACATATTGCTCGAGATTGTACGATAGCGAAACCAAGTTCAGCGGGGACGGTGACTCAAAAGGCTGCCCCAGAAAAGTCAAAGTCAACGGTTCCTAGAAGAGCGTTTGTCGTGACTGGTCAACATGCGAGGAACCCAAACGAGGTGATCACGGGTAAGCTAATCATAAATTCATGTGAAGTTTATACCTTACTAGATACCGGTGCTACCCATTCATTTATTTCTCCTGCTTGTGCTCAACGTTTAAACTTGACTCCGGAGAAATTAGATTTTGATTTATCTGTGGAGACTCCGTTAGGGGAAACTTTCATCACATCCACTATTTATAAATCTTTTTTGATCCAAGTTGGCACCATCACCTTACCTGTTGACCTTATCTCTTTAAAGATACTTGCATTTGACGTGATTTTAGGAATTGATTGGTTAACTACTCATCATGCCAAAATTAATTGTTTTCGTAAGGTGGTTAGTTTTCATATTCCTAATCAACCTGTTGTTTGAATTCAAGCAACAAAGCCATTAAAATCAATCACTGTCATATCAAGTCATAAAGCCATTCATTTATTGAAAAACGGATGTCAAGCTTTCCTAGCCCATGTTATGAATTTGAATAAAGACACGTCAAATTTGAATAATATTCCTGTTGTTAGTAACTTTCCTGATGTATTTCCTGAAGAACTTCTCGGTCTACCCCCAGAACGTGAAGTTGAATTCTTTATTGATCTTGAACCTGGTACAAAGCCTATTTCTAAAACCCCATATCGAATGGCTCCTATTGAACTTCAGGAGTTAAAAGTCCAACTACAAGAGTTGTTGGACATCGGCTTCATTCGTCCTAGTACATCTCCTTGGGGTGCTCCTGTTTTATTTGTAAAGAAGAAAGACGGGAGTATGCGACTTTGTATCGATTACCGAGAATTAAACCATGTCACCATCAAGAATAGGTATCCGCTACCTCGTATTGATGACCTGTTTGACCAGTTACAAGGAGCACAATTCTTTTCAAAAATCGATCTTCGTTCTGGATATCATCAGCTGAAGGTTAAAACTGAGGATATTCCGAAGACTGCCTTTAGAACTCGGTACGGGCATTATGAATTCTTAGTCATGTCTTTTGGATTGACTAATGCTCCTGCGGCTTTCATGGATATGATGAACCGAGTATTCAAGGATTATTTGGATCAGTTCGTTGTTGTCTTTATTGATGACATCTTCATATATTCTAAAAGCCGTGAAGATCATGAGCACCATTTGAAGCTGGTACTCCAAAGGCTGCGTGAAAACAAGTTATATGCTAAGTTGAAGAAATGCGAGTTCTGGCTTGAGGAAGTAGTATTCCTAGGGCACGTGGTGTCAAAACATGGAGTATCTGTGGACCCGGCGAAGATTGAAGCAATACAAAGCTGGGAGACACCGAAGACGGTGACCGATGTACGTAGCTTTATGGGCTTAGCTGGTTATTATCGGAGATTCGTAGAAGGGTTTTCTCGAATCGCTACCCCGTTAACTCAGCTGACTCGGAAGGATATCAAATTCGTATGGAGCGAAGAATGCGAGAAGAGTTTTCAGGAGCTTAAGAGGAGACTCATTTCGGCACCTGTTCTGACAATACCATCTGGTTCGGATGGATTTGTTATCTACAGCGATGCTTCAGGTAAAGGGTTAGGATGTGTTCTCATGCAACGTGGGAAAGTCATAGCCTATGCCTCGCGACAACTTAAAGAATATGAGAGGAATTATCCTACTCATGATCTAGAGTTGGCAGCAGTCATTTTCGCACTAAAGATCTGGAGGCACTATCTATATGGGGAGAAGGTGGAGATATATTCAGACATAAAAGCCTCAAATATTTCTTCACTCAGAAAGAACTCAACATGTGGCAACGACGTTGGCTCGAGCTGTTAAAAGATTACGACCACACTATTCAATACCATCCTGGAAAAGCAAACGTGGTAGCTGACGCGTTGAGTAGAAGATCATATGCAGGAACGAGTGCGATGATGTCAAGTATACGCATAGAACCAACTGTAATCGATAAAGTTAAAGTTGCTCAAGCTACAGACCCGGAGCTGATGCGTATGAAGAAGAAAGTGCAAGAAGGTGCTATTCCAGAAGCAAGAATCGATGAAGAAGGAATACTTCGAGTCCACTCCAGACTTTGTGTTCCAAACGATTCTGATTTAAAGTACAAGATCATGATGGAGGCACACAATACACCATTTGCAATCCATCCTGGAAATACTAAAATGTATCGTGATCTTCGACATACATTTTGGTGGAACAATATGAAGAGAGAGATTGCAAAGTTTATCTCGAGGTGTTTAACGTTTCAACGTGTAAAGGCGGAGCATCAAGTACCAAAGGGTCCATTGCAACCACTTGAGATTCCGAAATGGAAGTGGGAACACATTACCATGGATTTTGTTACGGGTCTTCCCACGGTTTCTCAAGGTATAAATGATATTTGGGTTATAGTTGATAGATTAACCAAGTCTGCTCATTTTTTGCCGATACGGGAGACTTATTCCCTTGAACGTCTTGCTAGTATGTACGTGAATGAGATTGTAAGGTTGCATGGCATGCCAGTATCCATAGTTTCGGATCGTGACCCAAGATTCACTTCAAGATTTTGGGTTAGCTTGCAAAAAGCTATGGGCACGGATTTACGGTTCAGTTCGGCATACCATCCTCAAACGGACGGGCAATCAGAAAGGACTATTCAAACTCTTGAAGATTTATTAAGACTTTGTGTCCTAGATTTCAAAGGAAGTTGGGATAAGTACCTACCATTTGTGGAATTCTCCTACAACAACAGTTATCAGGCAAGTATAGGTGTGGCTCCCTTTGAAGCATTGTATGGACGAAAGTGTCGCTCTCCAGTATGTTGGGATGAGGTGGGAGAAGCAACGTTGTTGGGACCAGAGTTGGTACGAATGACTACAGAGAAGATCCAAACGATTCGACAACGTATACAAACGGCACAGGATCGACAAAAGAGTTATGTGGATCTTCATCGAAAGGACGTGGAATTTGACATTGGGGATCATGTATTATTACGTGTAGCTCCATGGAAAGGAGTTACAAGATTTGGGAAGAGAGGAAAGCTCAATCCACGATTTATTGGTCCATTTCAGATTCTTAATCGAGTAGGAAATGTGGCCTATAGACTTGCGTTACCTCCAAATATGTCTCGTGTTCATAATGTTTTTCATATATCTGTGCTTCGTAAATATGTGAAAGACCCGAACCATGTTATTGAGTTAGAACCGGACGAGATAGCTGAAGACTTAACGTACGAGGAGGTACCTGTCAAGATCATGGATAAGAAGGAGCATGTCCTACGCACGAAGGTCATACCACAAGTTAAAGTTTTGTGGAGAAACCATGCTATTGAGGAAATGACCTGGGAGTTGGAAACGGAAATGAAAGCGAGGTATCCTCATCTTTTCGAAACACCAGGTACGTATGTCAATTTCGAGGACGAAATTTCATAAGGAGGGGAGGTTGTAAGACCCCAAATTATTAATAAATGAAATTTAATTCCTCTATTTATTATTTTGAAATAGTAAGGGTTGATTTGATTAATGTGGTTAGTTATGGGTAAAATGCGCAAATATTTTAAATAAGCAAGTGGTTCTAAAATATTCATTATTATCGGGAAATATTTGTTTGGTCGTGGAATATTCTTGTTGTCGGGGAATATTCGTACGACGGCGCAGCCTTGTGTGGGCCCCATAACGGAAAGCGATTGGATGAAGAAAACGACAAAAATAAGTTGTTTATAAATAACGGCATAGTTGTTACCGTTAATACTGTTGGAATACCCGGTGGTTAAAACACGGTAATACGCGTAGCACACGGTATTGCACCAATTATTGATTCTTACGTAAGAAGGCACTACTCAATAATTGTTACAGTAATTACTGTTCAATATTATATTTTATTGATTCAATAATTGCTGCGTTGATATTTTATATTACTGCTGTTTCAATAATTGTCACTACGCAATATTTTTTATTATCGGAGCAATAATTCATATTATCTAAATAATATTATTAGATAACATTATTGGCAATGTCTAGAAAGTTCTGTCTAAGGAGAGGTTTGGTCATCTAATTGCGCGCCAGTAAGGAGAGATCCTTATTGGAAAGCCCCCTCTTTCCTGGGAACGGCCTGGTTGCTAGTACTGTGATTCTGTAATATTATTTGTGTATAATTAATTATTAATTTATATGACGAGAAAAATAGTGATTTTATGTGGATATAGATAGAGAAAAATTTTAATGTGACAATTGTTAAAAATTAATATTTTATCTTTTTCTGATAAAATAATTCATTTAAATATATTATTTTAATAATATATTGATGGTGGTATTTTTACAATGAATGTGGAATATATGAGTATATGAGGAGGAAGAGTATTTTTGTGGCATTAAATGATTAACGCATGTTTTGTGTGTTGGTGGACATAATTCTTGATCGAAAATTTATTATTGACTATAAAATCGCCCGTTTGTGAATTTCGGTCAATTTTTGTTTAGAATTTGAAAAAACTTTCTTCTGCAAAGTTGTAGAGAATTGAATTTCCTATAAAAACTCGCGAGATTCGAATTTTCTGATAAAAGGGCTATTTATTATGAACTATTGAAGTTCTGAAGTTCCGAAATAATTGATTTTTGGAAGTTTTATTTATTATTTTGAAGAAAAACGTTTTTTGGCATTTAAGTGGGCTAACATGTGATATAAATGGGCTGAGATCAGATGTCTAGAGGTGGGCTAAGGAAAATTTGATAAATATATTATTATTATATTAAATTTTCTGCTTTGGTGTTCTAAGCATTTTCCTATAAATAGGGTGCTTAGGTTAGAATTGAAATCACACCAGAAACACAAGTTTCTCTCTATTTCTCTCTCTCTCTATAACGAGCGTATTCTTGTAAGTATTTGATACTTTGAGTGTTGCTTTACGGTGCAAGTTTCCTTCAGCACTATATCTAGTATTCCAGTCAGAAGTACCGTCTTTCCGAGGTAAGGGATATTATTTCTTCTTAAATGATATTATTTTCTTCAATATCATTATGCCGAAGTATTGATCTGAATTTTTATCAAATTTGGAACTTTTCATGTCGGGGTTACTATTCATGAGTTACTATTCACGAGTTACTATTCACCGAAAAATGAAACTTCCTTCTTTTCGTCCAAATATCTATTCTGGATACTAGCTTTGATTGTATCCATGTTTTGATCATTCTTGAATTTTACTTCACTATGATAAGGTATTTTTGGACATGGATAAATCGAAATAGGAATCCTTAATATTTGTTATTTTGCTTCACTGGATTCGTTTTTTTTAAAATATTTTTCATCATCCTCAGTCTTAAATGATGATATAACTGAATATCTTTGGCCTGTAGTGCAAAGATGAATAATTTCTGATGAATATCTTTGGCCCGTAGTGCAAAGATGAACAGGTGTTGAGGTGAACATGACCAACTGATGGATATCTTTGGCCTGTAGTGCAAAGATGACTATTTGATTCAAGATATTTATTGATTGATGTTACAGGGATAAAATGTTGATGATGGGCTTTTAAATTCATAGATAATCGTAGATTTCATTCTCTACGTAACTTCTCTATGAATTATTATTTTCCGCTGCGAATAATGAATTAAAACTTGTTGTCTATTGTATTCTATTAAATTTTTCCTTGTTGAAGACTAACGATAATTTGTTGTATATTATCTTAGTCATAATATTCTTTACTGGGCTAGTTGAGCTCACCCTTTTCCTTGTTGTTCCATTTTCTTCTCAGGAGGCGAGAATGTAGCAGGTACTAGTCGGGGTATGGAATGAAGGTTCTAGGAAGTTGTTTTAGTAGTCCTCGCCATTTTTTTTTGTAAAATATTGTTCCAATAATTGTAATGAGGGCTTATTTGAGTGTGGATATTGTCTATATGACAATATTTGTATTTACACTCACAGTTTTTATGTTGTATTAATAAAGTTGTAGTTGTTTCTGTACCATGTATTTGACGACTCAAAATGGGTTGGATGGAATGGACCTATTTTGGGGGCGTTACACCATCTGCATGGTGACCATATGATCATCAATATATGTGTTCATCTCTGCGATCATGCTAGTGGTAAGGGACCTCACTACGGTACAATCTGTGACGGCTACATCCCACCCAGCAGTGGGCTCCTCCTCGATGTAGGTATCAATGTTCTCCATAGGCTCTACATCATCTAACTCGCTCTCCGGTACTGCAAATACTACTGCAGCCGATAAAATCTCTATCTCCATCAATGCGGAATACTCTGCGGAATAACCAAGATGACTGACAGAAAAAGCCGCTATCTCGCGCCGATCTCAGCAGGCGTATACCCGAGATCGATCCTCTACTGAGAGATACCGAGAAGCTGAATGCTGACCTATCGCCCCCTCAAAAGGATGAAAATCCTGGAACTGGTCGAACTGCGACATCATGGCCAATGGGTGATAAGTGGTCACTCCCCTCAAACTAGTCAGAGGGAGATAATCCATGCCCGGAGCATGAGTAATGAAGCTGTATGGTGAGCTAAGCCCCGAACACAACAATATGCTGAATGGATCTCTGATATCAGCCAAGAATGTGTACCAGGATAGAGCATCTATACACTCTGATGGCTGAAAAGAGTATGACATAGCTATATCATGGGTGAAGAAGTACCCATGCTGTCTAAAAGTGCCAATCGGTCTCAAGTGTGACATGAACCACACATATAGCATGACTGAACTACTTGTGAACACTCATGTAGGATACGTGCAACAATATGATGCCGACCGCAGGGTCTCTGCTACAATCATAGGTACAATGGTACGACCCTCCCTGAGAGCTCTCACGGTCATGATAACGCCTATATCTATCTCATCCATATACCGCGACATAGACACATATGACAATACACATAACATCAATACGTCAACTCTGGCCAAGCGCCAATGAGCCTCCAGTGTGGTGAAATCCCCAAAATGTCGTGAATAGCTATCCTCCGAGCCAAATCTGTCGTACAGAAAATGCTGGGATATCACGTGGCCAGATGTCAACTCATCCTGTACCACTCTGCGCCTCAATCCTGTGATAGTCATGAATCGTCTACTCATGTCTCCCAAAGCTAGATGCACGCAAGGTCTGTCTAAAGGCAGCATCGTCAAACGTGCATACTCCTCCAGAGTAGGAGTCAACTCATGGGTGCCGAATCAGAATACCTGCCTATCCGGTAGCCAATGCTCTATCATCCCGTCTACAAATCCAGCGGGAACCTGAAAAGTCAAAAAGGTCATGGTATGCTGCAATAAATGATCTACAGTCACCCTGTCTGGTGGTGACATGCTATCATACCACGATCTCACACCCGATCCCACCACTGACGGTGGGGTATGATCTATGTGGCTAATAGTTGAAGAAGACATCTGTGCAGGCTGTGTCATAAGATCATCCAGGGGTCAATGTTGAATATCTCTGGACATACATACATATGCATAACATGATACATGCATAACAGATAATAGATGGCAATATGATATAGGGAATGGAAAAACAGTGCATACATTCCTAAATACATTGTCATCTAATACATCATCTCTGTACAGCTACAAATACAAGGAAATGGGGCACAGACGCCCTACTATTGACAGAGGCCTATCAAAAGATATAGCGAGAATGGAGCATAGCCACCCAATATCTAACAGAGGCATATCAAAAGATATAACGAGAATATGCATAAGAAGAAGACAATGGTGTCGATGTCCACATCATCAATCATGTCCACCTGATGTAATTCCTCCTGAGTCACTGGATCTCTATCAACAGGGATGTCAGGCCTATATAAAGGAGGATCTGCGCCGACAAAACCGAATGGGTCACCTAAAGGGCCAGCGCCTGAGCTGAAGGATCAAATGAAGCCGCCTCTGTCGGGTCTCTACCCAAATGCCGAATAAATATATGTGTCTGGTCCAACTGCCAGGTCAAACTATCAATCTGGGTCATATGAGTCGGATCTCAGACACAAGCTATCCAATCCGTCATCATTAAGGTTCCTAGAACCATATCCCCTATAAACTGTGTGGCGCGGGACTGATCTCCAATAGTGCGAGGGGACCACCACCGATGGGAACGTCTCCTGAGTACATGGACCCTCTGATAATGCAAAACCGTCAACCCCCAACAATGGGATATCAATGACGGGTGACTGCGATACAGGCCAATAACGCCTAGCAGGAGGTAAGATCAGTATACGAATCTCCCCTGTGGTGCTCCTAATAGCACGCTCACCTAAATAGAGCTCCCAGCCTCCATCTGTGAAGAAAGGAACTCTCTTGGTGGAAATCACATACTCGACTCTAGTTGGGTATCCATCCTCAAAACCTACGGTCAGGTGTGCCCCAGAAAAGGGAAGCCATGTGATGGTGTCGGCTGTCAGCAACTTCAGCTGCATACGACAATGAGTGAATCCCTCATCTACAGGGACCTCTGGCAGAATCGAATGATGCCATCGTCGTCCTCGTGGATAGGTGTCTAAACCTAACACACTCACGGGACGTAAGCATGGAAGCCTCTTATATGCCCAAAACTGCCAACATAAAGGCAAACATCTGCTGTCAGTTAACACTCTTAACCTATACATGGTAAATGACAAGAGAAATACTCACCAGCAGAAATGGGTAAAATCCTAGCCAAGCCTCGGTCAAACCCTGTGAGCGCATACGCATGCCCCGGAGGAAATAGGCAAAGGTGTAGGAGCCCCAATCATACTCTCCAATACGATCCACATCACGTGTAGCGCTGATCAAAGAGAAAGATACCGTGGAAGAGTTATCTGCTCTGAAGCAGCCTCGAATAATCATCAGGAACAATCACCGTAGAACGCGATCCCTGATTCTGACATCATCAGGCATAGGCTCACTCAATAGCCCGCTCATAGCATCTACGCTCAAAGGACCTGAACGGATAGTCCTGCCTTTGAGCGCCGCCGCTGGAACTCCTAATAAGGATCTAACGGCAGTAGGGGTAATATTTGCCATGCAAGGCACTGGCTCCCCTCCAAACTCCATACCTGTGATAAATAGCCAATCCATAGGCGTCATCATCATCTCACAATCCAGCAGATGGAGTGACTGAGTCTGATGAAACCATCGCTTAGACAATGCCCTGAGATAACCCCAGGGACAACGACGGGAAAGTATGGAGAAAAATGCCCCAAATCCCCACTCATGCACTACCGATCTATAATCAGGATGAAGCGCCTGATACATGGAGTGAATGCTGAACCAGTTCCTTCGAGGATGTGTAAAACCAGGAACCTGCATAAAATGCAGATCAACATCAAAACCTTTTAATCCTCATCAATAGAAAAGAAGGAAGATCAAAGTCTAACGCCATACCTCGTTAGCATGCAAATACATCGATGGATGTCTGTCCAAATCACCAAGCAATTCTTGGTTCACCACCTGAATGCTCGGAAGCTCCCTGCGAGGGACATGTGCAGCAGGAGCGAGATCCTTTATCGGAATATCCGCCTCCTCGTCCTCAATGTCTGGAACATCTACCTGGACAGGACGTATAACGGCCTCCACCAACCGTCGAGGCTGTCTGACAGAACGGGGACAAGGTACTTCAGAAGCCCTCCGCCGTACACCAGAAGTGGTCCTATAGGAACTGCTCGGCTGATCCGGATCCATAGTATCTGGACAACAAGTCTCCATATCACCTCAGAAAGGGTGTGATATTTACTTACTTGGAGCTTTACATTTTATGACTATATGCATGCATGCATTTACTTTAACATATATAGCAGAGTTAAAATGCATGACTACCCAATGTCTACATTTGGAAAAATTTTGTCATAGTCCTCTTTGAAAATAGGACTATCCACATGCATCCAGGCATGTCTAGGTGGCCATTCAGTAGCACACCTGCCCCAAAGTCATATACATAATATATGCATTAAAAATTAAAATCATCATACATCAGGCCAACCTCAATATTAGGAGTATTTTGCCTTGCTACCTTATGCTTATTGGACCTCAAATAAGACAAAAAATAGCAGAAAAGGTGCCAATTTAACTGTAACAAAAGTCAAATTCTTTCACATCATTATGTTCAGCAAGGTTTAATACTAACATTTACTATATTGAATATTTTTTATCTAGTCGTTTGTACATACATAATCACTACTATGTGTTTAGATGCATTTCATGCGATAACTCAAGATCCAATGGACAGAAATGAGAGAAAATACAGGCATATGTTACTAGGATAGTGTAGAACACTCGTACGGTGACAGAATTTGCAGAAAACAACCCGAACTCAGCAGATCTGAAAGAGGCTCACGTATTTTCCTTCGCACAACAAGTTAAAAGTGACTTGTGAGACCAACCTACTGGAATTTATCATCCACGGTTGGCCGCAGGCCCATCTGCGACTGTAGCAGGTGCACCAGCGGCACTCCCATGCGGGTCCCATCACTCCAGCTCGGTTCAGTTCGAGTTGCAAAGGAGTTCTTACAAACTGAAAAGGCCAAACCCGGGATAAAAACGCTACGGGATTGAGTAGAATAGCCTGAAACCTTGGTTTTTCTGGATCCAACTGTGGCTTTCTTTTCATCCATTGGTATTCGACCGAACATAGGGTTTACTATACCGATGATTCAAGTCTTTGCATACCACATTCAGCAATACCGTACAGAGGTCCGATGCCGCCAACGTAAGGTTGTCACCCCAATCTTTTCACACAAGAAATACTCGACGGGGGTTACAATGTGAAATCCCCGGTAGGGGTTACAACGCATGCTCATCCGTTGACACACAAATCAACGAAGGTCAAGCAGCCTTGACGTTGTTTCAGCCAATGGCAAGTAAACCCATCGAAGCATGGAAAGTTATTCAATCATTGCGTACGTTTATATTCATCACTCCCCAGTGGATCCCCAACGGGGGTTACAATATGAAGTCACGGCAGGGGGTTACAATGAATGCTCATCCGTTGACACACAAATCAACGAAGGTCAAGTAGCCTTAACATTATTACAGCCGATAATGATTTAAACCTATCAGAGCTTTGGAGCTATTCGAGGTTTTCAAACCCGACCGCTCAGATCCCCGGCGGGGATCACAACGCAATGTTCCGTTGATTCACACGACAGCGGAGGTCAAGCAGCCTTGACAGTATATCCTACATGATTTTTCAGCCGTTGATGCACATGTTGGTGAAGTACACATCAACAAAGGTTAGGCATCCCTGACAGCATTTGTTATTGGCAGTAAACCCAACACAATCTTGGCATATCCTGGCGATACTAACCAGGAGAGGTCAATGTCATCAAAGAGGATAGATGATGTAATATGTTATACACATTCTCAAACAGATCAAGCTTTATCCCCAGAGATCTCTTACACAAAAGAGGTACATCTGCAGGATCAAGTCATTATCCGGGAAGTTGGTGATAACTCTAACATCAACGTCCTAACAGATGCGGATTACACATCAAATTTGGTCATCATTGCCAATCCCCAATTAAAGCAACAGGGAGCCAGCAATCATCCCCAGCGTGTTGGGCTACAACCCCGTACACATACGTCATACATTTGCATCATGTTGCTATCCATAGTATCATGTTTATCTTGTTGCATTTCAAGTGTCTAGGATTTTTTATCTTACCCATGCATGAGTATGATAAAGAAGGGCATCTGTAGACACTCAAAATTTTCTGTACACCTGTCACTAACATTGCAGGAGAGCAGATTCGTCTTTTAAGAGGGAACCCTGAAAGACAATCCATATCCATGCCGGATACTACCGGAAGTTTAGCATCAACCCCGAATCATAATCTGGGAATAACAATTCCAATCTCGGAGATAACCCCGAGGTATGCAGATCAATACTGGAACACACACCGAAAAAGACCGATTAATCTCGGAGATAACCCCGAGGTATCCAGTCTCAGTCCCAACCATGGGAATAGCCACCAACATTGGTGATAACCCCAAGGAATGCAATTTCGGCGATAACCCCGAAAATACATGTTACAATGCAACCAGCTTCAATCTCGGCGCTCACAACGAGATCCACTGTACCAGCCCGGCAATAACATCGAGAAGACAGACACACCTCAAAGATGACAATGAGGAGGACCTTCAACAAATTGTAGCAGTCCAATCTCAGTAAAGCAGAGCAACGTCTGCTTTATCAGCCCAATCCGGTGATAACACCAGTGAGGGGCAACATCGTCATCTGACCAACACGATGTCACGCCACGTCGCCTCAACATAGCTACGCAACAATGTCCCGTAATACTAACCAATCCTGAGTGACTATTGTGCGGGGTAACGGATGAAAGTTGAAGCTTAAAGACCGGAGGGCACCGTCCCATCTTCAATGACTTTGCACAAACTCTAATCCCATGCCATCGTACAACTCTCGATAACGGCGGTCCAAAATAGGTCATATATACCTCAAACGGATGCCCGGATTGCACTTCTAAAAGTTCGAGTGGACATTATAGTGCCTGAGTGCACGTACTTCGAGACGACCCGAGCCGAAAAACTTAGACCCACCCGGGTTACCTCTGGTACACCTGCGGCTCAGCCGCAGGTACACCTGTGGCTCAGCCATAGGTACACATGCGGCTCCACCCTCTATAAATAAAGGGCTTGGGGTGGCCATTTTGTAAGAGAAAACAGCGAGGAAGCCCTGCCCAATTTGCTCTGCACTCATCCCAGGCAGTGTACTTTCCCCTTTTAAACACTTGTGAGCTCATATATAGCTTATTCTGTACCTACGAAAGCCAGTGTTTACCCACTTTAAAGATATTTAAGTCTTCTTTGGCAGCCCACTGTAAGCCTTCTTTCACACTTTAAATTTTTTTCTCTTCATCTTTCCATATACCCTTCTACACGTTGAGAGTCGTGTTGCACATTTTGCCCGGACTTCGGTCCGTGGTTTATTTTTAGTTTGTATATACTTATATATATTTATATATATATATATATATATATATATATATATATATATATATATAGACTAACATTATCGAGTTATGCCTCGATTGAGCCTAGACTTCGGTCTGGAGCGTTTAATTGCTTTTGTATATATATACACTTATATATATGAACTACTATCGAACTTTGTTCGGTGAGCCTGGATTTCACATTCAGTGCATTTACTGCTTTAATATATATATACTTAATCCGATGAGACTGAATTTTACATCCGGTGCGTTTACATTCTTTTATATATATATATATATATATATATATATATATATATATATATATATATATATATATATATATATATATATATATATTTACGTCCCACCTGGAGTTTACTTCGTGGTGGTTGACCGTTTTTATAGTTTTCTGTACATTTCGTCCCGCCTGGAGTTTCCTCCGTGGCGGTTGATAGCTTTTACAGCTTTATTTACATTTCTAATCCCCCATGGAGGTACTTCGTGGTTGGTGATCATGTCTGTATATATATATTTACAGCTTTTATATATATACCTACTTACTGCTTTCATATAAATTGTAGTATTATGTGTGCCTAGGAATCATGTGATCACAGATTCATCCCATTGGATCTAGATTTGATTCCCGTGATGGACATTTTCAGTTGTGAGCAGCTTGTAAATTATTATGCGGTGTCTGGATTTCCTCAGATGGTTTACATACCCACGAGGAATTCAGCATCTTTTTGTACATTATTTTCGTACGGATGCTTTGCATCTGTCAAATAAAATCAATCCAGCCAAATATGGAATAAAATGGGAGTGTAAAAGGTCTCAATTACTATTACGCACCAGGGTTTGAAAAACCTCTTATATAAAACATCACTGCCATATCTTGCTTAAAATTGAATTTTTACATAAAATTCAAACCCTATGTATATAGGTGCGAACGAGGCCTCGCACTACTTCCAAATAACAGCACATTGACCCACACATACACACACATTTAGATAATAGTTTCTTGAAAAGAGGTGATCACCGTGGTAACACAGATGTCGGGGGGTGCCTAAAACCTTCCCTCCGCATAACCAAGTCCTCGGACCCTAACAAATCTCGATTTTACCGACCCGTTTAGCAGTGTCATATCACTGGGTCAATGTGTAAACCTTTTTTCGGTTGTGTTGGTACAACCATTTAAAAAACCAACTGGCAACTCTTATAGTCCAATCGTCGACATTATACATGTCGGACCTTTTTCACTTATTTTTTCAAACAAATCTCACCTAAAATGAGAACACCAAAGAACAAGTAACGAAAAGGGACAATTAAAAATTTTGACGTCGACAGTTAGTTCCCAATAGGCACACAATAAATCTAGAAAGGGGGGGTTGAATAGATCCTTTTAATTTTCAAATACTTTTCCTAATCCACTATTCTGCTTCAACGAGCAGGAATTTTGCTAAGGAATGGTAGCACCCTAAATCACTAAGATTTCTTTAAGGCCAGCAGTAAGAACTCTTCAAGCCCAGCAGGCTTGGGACTCCTCTAGTTCCCTAGGAACTCTTCAAGCCCAGCAGGCTTGAAACTTCATTTAGTCCCTCCGGACAAGGACCACTCAGGCCTTGGCTACTTGTTGTTATTGGTGTTGTTATTGTTGTTGCTAACCTACTAAGATGTCTTGAAGCTTGATCATCTTTTATACTTAGCAGCTTGGCGTGGTCCGCTTTGCATTCTGTGTAGAGTCTGGACCACTTCTTCTCTGGTGTAACTGATCTTCATACTGTTCATCTCATCTTCATTCGATGTCAGCAGTGCACCATCACCATTTGGGTTTGCTAAGTCTCTAAGCTTTTGGTGGACTTCTTCTGGCACTTAGCATTCCCTGATTCCTTCTTGAATGATCTGCAGACATGGTTCTACATATCTTCTATTTTAGCTTTTGGTTCATGGTGATTCGTTGAGTGGCTCTTTGGATCTTCTTTATGCTTTGTAACTTTTCTGAATGCTATCTTCTTGGCCTTCTCGGCTCTCAACATAGCTGCCATCTTCAGTGGCATTCTCATCCTTGTTGAGTGAAGCTTTAGTCTGTTCAAGTCCTTCTTCAAATCTACTTCACTTCCACCTCCGTAGTGTCACTCTCACTGAGACTTGTTCCGTTCAGCTTTGGTGGAACTCGTAGAGTCAACACTATAGCATTCCGACAACTCAATGATCCTTCAACCTAGCAACTCTTGATCTTTGAAGCTCTGGTTGATATATACTCCATCCCAATCTTTCCGTTGGAATATAGCCATTGAAAGCTATTTAAATTGCTTCGTAGATCTTGAGTCATTTGGTGCAGACTGCTTGATGTGACGTGATAGCTCCTTTATGACTTTACTGACATAGCAGTCTGCTACCTTACCTACCACCTTAGAGTTGTCACCTTACCATGTCAGGTAGGTAGTCATCTTTATTTCTTCTTTCTGACTTCTTGATTAGAACATCATAGATTATCCTTTTGCATCGATGCTCTCAAATAGCAATGTTCAAATATCATTCTTCAGATTAAACCGTTCCCAATGCTTCAATCTTCAAAGGACTGAACTCTATGATTTTGATGCAGATGTTCTTGGACATGATCGTAGTGTGTCTTGTTGAATGTTGCTCATTGACTGATTGAGACAACACTATGATCCTGAAGAGTGTTCATTGGATCTTCAATGTAGAACACCTCTTCCTTCTCTTGTGTAGTGCTTCAACACTTTTGTTTGCCTAGACTGATCTCAGGAACTAATAGCTTGACTCTTTGTTCTGGTCTATTCTGAATAGCAAGAAACATCAGATATGTGGCATGCCCAGCTCGCTTTCTCCTTGTGATCTCCCGATCACTTATCATCAATGGACTGAACCATGTTTAATCACTTTTGTCTTGTTCTTCATAAGATGACTAGTATCTCTGTGTAAACTGCGTCAGTTCCTGCTTTGTTTGGCAAACACTATGATCCTGGTTGACCCCAAGATCGTTGTCTTTCGTTCTCTTGACAGCTTACTACACTTGCTGACTTTCCTTAGCCAGTCACTTATACTGAAGTCTTCTTCTGATCGACTTGTGGGAGACTTCATCTTGAATGGCTTCATAACTTAATCTGGTTGCTGATTGGGTTGGTGCTTCGATCTTCTGTTAGCTTGTAAGCCATTCATTGAGTGCTCTCTGGTTTTCTTAAGGTGGAATGTATCTTTCCAGCTCAGACCTGAGGCTTCATCCTTTGGATATTTTGGGAGTGCTCAATTGTTGAGAATCGTGTTAACTCTACAATTCTTCCTTAGCTTTGTGAGCACCTCTGTTGAAGCCTTAGTTCTGTACACTACGATTTAGCTTTGGTTCTACAGACACTACGACTCCGAGATCAGATCTTGACACTCTACGATTTTAATCTTTATGCTTACTGTCCTCATCTGATCTGGCTTGACTACGATTTATGCCTTTGATATGATCAGTAAACTCTACGACTTCAAGTGTGGTCTAAGATTATTAACTTGGCTTTAGCAGATGCTCGGTCGGCTCTTAGACAGGTTGTCTCTGCGATTCTGAATATGACTTCCTTAACATACTACGGCTTTGAGGAAGTTCTTCTCTACACACTATGATCCTTCCTCGTCTCTCTTGGCAGTCTTCGAACTATGAGATCTAGTATCTTATAGACTATAATTTTGCCTCGATAGTTCTCGAGATTTTCTTGACTCTCCGGGCAGAGTACAATTTTTGGTGCAGTGCTCGACGATCAGACATGCCTATCTATTACATTATAAGATCAACCTAACAAGCTTGATCTTTCTATATTTATAGTCTTTGTACATCATTTCTTTTTAAGGACTTTATAAAGCTATTTTGCTTATGCAGGATCAACCTAACTTATTTGATCAATTCAATCTAAGTCCTTGTACATATTTTTCTATTATCTATCAAAGGACTTTACAGCTTTTCTTAATGCAAACATACTTGCATATTCATTCATTTATATCATAATCAAATCATATATAAATAGGAATAACATTCTCATGTATATTCCTAACAATCTTCCCCTATTTGATTATGACAAAAATAATTAGTGCATATGCATGAGATGAATGAATCTTATATAGAGTGAGTACCTATATTTCTAAAATAGATAAGCATAAATTGTATTGATGATAATATGAACTTGCATGTACCATGACATTCTACATCCTGGATCCAGAACATACCTAACTAGATAGAGATATACCTTTTTGGCTCCATGTGTGTCTCCAGGATGTCATTGATCAACTACATATCTTTTTCTTCTTTTCTCTGCTCCCCTTGAGATTCATGCTCCATTGTTTTATTTTGCTCTAGGGTTGGTGCTGGTGTATTCTCTTCTTCTTTGTCGGGCTCCCCCTCAGACTCCATGTTCATAGGATCATCATTCATTTGGCTCCCCCTCAGATGACGACTCTGCTTCTGCTGCTGATGTCTTCTTCTTCTCCTTCTTTGCCTTCTTTTCTTCCTTCATTCTTTTTGCTTTACTCCTCCTTAAGTGCCTCCTCCTATGTCTCTTTTTCTTCCCCTTTTTGTCATTAATGACTTGTGAAAGATGCTCCACATTTGACATAAGTTGCTCCATCAGGTAAGATGAGTTACCAACCTTAATCTTGAGTTCTTGTTGGCTCACCTCAAGATGTAGGGAGAGAGACTGATTTAGATTGTCGATCTTGTCAGAGAGAGATGAAATTTTCTCTTCATTGACCTTCTATGCTCGTAGAGCTTCTTCCTTCTGATCATTCATAGCCTTTAGATAGATTTCATCTATCTCTTTGATTTTGAGAGATATATCAGACATAGTGGCTCGAAATCTCTCTTGAACCACATTATCTCCTTCTTCTGACAACATATTTGCCTCTTCAGTGATGATAGATATCTTCTCAACCAACTCATCAGAATTCTTCATTAACTCCTGCTCCATAGGAGTTTGGTCATTAGGTTGGGTAGACTTTTGTTGATCATCTGGTTGGACTCTAATGATTTTCACTTTTGGACAGACTTTCAAAGGTAATGAGAATATGATAAATCGTTAAGTACCAATCGCTGTTAGAGGATGAAGGAGTATCATCCAGCACTGTCAGATTAGCAAAGAATTTCTCAAACTCAGCATGGTCATTTTCATTGATAGAGTGAGATACCTCTGCGATCATACACTTGGGTATAATCCTTCTGCAATCTGAACCTGCTCTGTAATTCCAGGGAATGTAGTGGTTACCAGCATGTCGGTAGACCTTGAAGCGAGACTGGTTGTTGATCAACTTTATTGCAAACTTCTTTACTCTTGGAAAGTTTTGCGACACCAGTTCCAAGTTTTAAAAGTATGAGTAACACCAGCTGACGTAACTCCCATCTTTACTAGTATATGTCTTTAATCAGGGCATCCATGGGAAGAACCATCTCATCAGAAAATCATCAGGATTGTACAAAATTGTAGTAAAGTCTAACTCCATGTTTTTCCAGTTGCTAAACACCTCGTCTGTAGTCATGCTTACAACTTTGACTTGTTCGTTTCCATAGCTTATCCATCTTTCTAGTGGTACATCTAGTGGTTCATCAAAGACTTCCACCACTATTCTTCTGTGAACTCTTGCTGGAGAGAGAACATGACAGTTTGCTGATTCCTCTGATTCCTGGTTTGTAGAACTATAATCTTTTTCCATCTCTTCACCTTCTGAGCTTGAATCATGCTAAATCATTTCATCTGATCTATTAGAGAATCCTTCTTGCAAATTTTCATCACTTGTTTCTTCTTCAGCACCCTTATCACTTTCTTCCTTGGATTTAGACTCATCATCACTTAATGTAATAACTTTAGTAGAGGGTTCTCCTTTCTTCTCTAGGACATATTTAGTGAACAGTCTGTTTCTCTTTCTTCTCCTTGGAGGTTCAGCTATAGAAGAGTCAGTCCTTTTATCACCTTCAGATTTTGAAGCCTCTGAATCATAAGATAAGCTTCCTTGATGTTCAGCATCAATAGGAATAGGTCCTTTTTCCTTGGACTCAACATCTTTTGAGCCATCATATGAACTTGTTGGGGCATTAGCAGTAGGAGATGCAATTATTTCAACTTTAAACCTTTCTTCATCAGCATAGTGGCTATTCTGGGTGTTAGTCATAGGACTTGTACATTCTTCTTTATTACCAGATATAGCTATTCCTTTCATAGGTTCAGCTTTCTCCTTCTTGGATTCAACTTCTTCTTTATTAGTGGAATTGCTCCTTGAGGATTCATCCTAGAAGCTCTCAGTTCCCTTCTCATCTTCTGACTCTATGTTCTCTTCTTTGGTAGATAGACTTCTTTGGGAAACTGGGACTGATTTCTTTATCACCTTAGTTTTCTTCTTCGGTGGCCTCACAGATTTGTATTAAGGAATGTCTGAATCTTTAGTGAATGACACCTCCTTCTCTTTCATAGTGTTTGCCTTCCTTTTCTTCGCAGTGCTTTTGCTGGTGCTGCCATATATTATCAGCTTTTTGTTCTCCATTGGGTTCTTCTTCCAATTTGTAAACAGCTGTGTAGTCATCACTTTATGACTATTAAGGACTTTACCTTCATCATCCTTAATTTAATTCTTCAGCTTCTTCTTCAAAATGATACGCAAGAATCTTACATGAAAAACCTTTATGAGGGGTTTTCCTATCAGTCTTTTCTTCTCTTCCTTATCCGGCCATGTAGAAATTTGATCAAGCAGGATAACTCCAAAGGTGATACGCTACTTTAGAATTATTACTAACATAATCTTTAGTTGTTGATCACTTACAGTGTCATGTGCAGTGTCCTTGCATAGGATACATTTTCCCATTATCTCAGCAAGAATCTTGAATTCTTCAGGAAACTCTTTTTTCTTCATGTCCTTCATACTAGGGTTTCTTCTGTACTACATAATCTTTTTAGCTTTTTCAGTGTTGATCTCATCAAGGCTTTTCAGACCTAGGTCAGGAAAACCTAAGCATTGATTGATGTCAGAAGATTTCAGCTTCAGAATCTGACCTTTTACCTTGGTGGAGAGGGTTCAATAATTTATGGTTACGTTTGACTAAAACTCTTTAACCATGTCAACATATATTTGAGTGTTTTGCTCTAGACATTATGAGAATCCAGCCTTCTTTACAAGTTCAAGAATATCTCTGAACTTCTTTTTGAATTTCTCAAACGTCTTGGTTTCGAGCTGAACGCTAGTGATTACTCGCCAATCTGCCATTTGAAGAGTTCGAAGGATATGGGTATTTAATTTCAGAGGTCTTATGAGAGATAGTTGAATGCGATTTGGGCGAAACTAGAGGGTTAATGGATTCAGGCTTTGAAGAGGATTTTAGGGTTTAAAAAAGGAGGGTGAGAGGTTCGATAGCTTTTGATAACTATTTGGAGATTTTGGTTGTTTTGAGGTAGTTATGTTTTGCCTTAGGTATAGATTTGACAGGCTTGCAGCTTTTGAGGAACCTGCTCAAATGAAGTTGTCAATTATTTGAATTTTTTTCTCTTGTAACTGTTCCTTCCACGTTTCTTAGAGGGACAGTTGTAAGTCGCTAATAAGTCACAATCTATAACTCCTCCATCGTGTCCGTTCTTTATATTTGACTTTTCTTCCGTTGATTATTCCAGTACGTAGAGTAGCTTGATGAGATTGCTATATACTATACGATTTTCTTTGACAACTCAGCAATTGTCTCCTGAGAAATGCTTCAGTGAGCGTTTTGACACCGATCCTCATTTTGCATAGCTTAACCACTAATGCGCCCCAAGAGAGTTTGAGTACTAAAATTTTGAAGTGAATTTGCAAGACGTCTTTCCAAACTGTATTCGTAACTTCTCTCCACACGTACGGTCTGAATAGTTTGTCATGTGCCAAGTTCTGTTGAGCTTTCCATGAGCTAGTGTATCCTTTGGGAAGACTACGATCGTCGAGGCTGCTCTATGATCGTTGAGTCTACTGCTGAACATACTCTACGATTATTGTATGTCCTAGTTCTTGTGATGAACTGACTTATCATTCCTTCTGGGTTAATGTAGCTCAGGAAGGGCTAACCTCTTTGTGACGCCCCCAAATCCAGGTACTTGAAACCCGAACTCGGTGCTTCACGATACCATTTCTATAAGCTGAATAATACAATAATAATATTACATTCAAACTTAATTTACATACATCAAAGTTTACTTCCCAGGTACGAGACCTTCAAATACATTCCTTACAATACTTGAATATATATCAATACTAACTATAACCATTAACTCATAATATAAACTCATTCGAACAGCTTTCCTTTCCCCTTGTTCGTGCCTGAGCCTTCAGGTTGCTCATACATAACCGAAAACATTTAATTTAAGCAAGGATGAGCATTTGGGTGCCCAGCAAGTAATAGCAACTATATATATATAAGTTGAAAGAAAATAAGTATTCTCTTTACATAACACTTCTACAACGAATCGAAAGTTGTGAAGTAATCTGTACTGATAAAAATTTCACATAACAACTCTCTTTCAAATTCTTAAAATTTGGCTCTACCCATGAATAGGGTTTAAGAAACATACTATGAACATTCTTTTCATTTTCGAAAAGGTTTAGCAGAAATCCATCCGCAAACCGTCATAACTTACGGGCACGGAGGGTGATCAGCCCCGTTGTACCCTGTATTGATCAATACTACATAACCTGAACGAAATTCATCGCCCACTTTATCCGCCTTGGGCGCAAAAAATTTCCCATATAGGGATGTTCATACATGCTTGGTTCCAAACCCGAAGGTTTTTAATCTTGCTCAACAATAATATATAATTCAACATATATATATATATATATGCGGGTAATTGACAAAGGTGTATCTACATATGAATAAATGCCATGATTATCCAAGTGGGGACACTTGTGTAACCATTTAGAAATTAACGAACATAATATATATCTGAGCTAACATGTTGATAATCAAAGCGTACATAATCTGTACAGGAATATAAAAGAATTCTGAAACTTCTTACTCATGTCCATTGCATAAAGGAAATGCAAAGGTAAGATACTTGCCTGATTTGCTGATTACAAATCTCAATTTAGATTCTATCTCTTTTTCACAACCTATCAATAATCAGATCATTCGTTCGATTAGAACAATATATCATAACACATAGTACTGTCTATTACAGTCAGCACATGGTCTAATCACATCATCACATATATCTAACAGACATTACGTCCTAAACAATCATAAACACAGTCAAATATCTAAGTTCGGGTCAATTTCTGACCATTGTCGGTGTACCGACAGCTTTATCGGGTAAATACTGAGTCTAAGACTCTTATTCTGTACCTCAACATCTGTAAATATCAGTCATTTTATTTTTAAATGACTTGAAATAATTTTAAAACATTTATTAAAATTTATCATGCATTTTCAAACATCGGAATCATAATTAAATGATTTAAACATCAAATAATTATATTATCATTAATAATTAATTAATATTAAACTATTAATGAAACCATTGCCAAAATATAAAAGTTATTTATAATAACTCAAACTATTTTGAAAACTTTTATATTACCCTTAAATTATTTTTAAAACAATTAAAATTATTTTTAAATAATTACCATTAATATTTAAATATTAATGTACTATTTATCCAAATATTAAAAGTCATTAATTATAATTTAAAATATTTTTTAAATCCTTAATATCCTTTTTAAATGATTTTTAAATAAATAAAACCATTTTTAAACTATTCATTTAATAATAATTATTAAATAAACTAAATATCATTAATATTATCTTAATATCATTAATATTTAATTATTAATGAAATTATCCTTTAAATATTAAAAGTTATATTTTATAACTTAAAATATTTTAAAATACCATATTTTCATTTAAAATGATTTTTATAATATTAAAATCATTTTTAAACTAAATTATTTAATATAATCATTAAATAACTTTAATATCATTAATAATAATTAATTAATGAAATTCATCAAAAAATATTAAAAGTCATGGAAAATAACTTAAAATATTTTCTTATACAATAAAATAATTTTTCATGATTTTTCATGAATTAAAACTATTTTTAAATTATTTATTTAATATTATAATTAAATAAATAAATACCTTTTATATTCCAAAAATATTAAATATTTATAAAATATATTCTAAATAATTAAAACCTATTTTTCGGATTTTAAAATAATTTTTCAGAATTTATTAAGTATTTTTAATAATTAAAATCTAATTTTTTCTAATTTTTAAATCATTTTCGAAATTTTCAGAAATTGAAAAATTTAAAATAAATCAAAACCGTCGCTAAAGGCTTTAGCGACGATTATCTGTTGCCTTAGGTGTTCTTGAGCCTCAAGAACACTGACAAAGCAGTTTCGAGGGGGCTAGTTTGACCACGATTTTAGATCATATCGTGATGTTTCTAGGCAATCTAACACATACATCTTGTAGTGCTCATGTAAGACTAAAATTAGCAACAAACATCATGGCTAAAAAACATTAGATCTAAGAGTTATTAGCCATCAAAAAGTCTGACTAGACTGTTCTTCAACCGAAGAACAGTCGAGGTGCCTACTTTGGATCCTTATAACGTGCAATATGTGTATTGTTTGTGTGATCTATCAATTGGAGTGTGTGGAAAATATGTAGGACTACAACTATAAAGCATCATAACACTAAAAAAATCATATCATGAGCAAGATCTAGCCTGTCAAATTTGACCACGGAAATTGCTAAAAAAAAAAAACTAGGTTCGTATTCTTCAGCGTTTTCGGTCAACGGGTTTTGACCATGAATAACTCCCGATCTATAATAGCTATGAACTTGATTATTTTTGTATGTTAAAGAACATATATCAGGCTACACATAACAACTTACAAACAACAAAAACAGTAAATAATCACAGAGATATAAGCTCTGACATTTAATGAAAAATCACAGAATTCGGTTTTTCCAACTTGCTCAAATCTTCAAATTCGTGCACTTTGATGTTATGGGTCTTTGATTTATCAACTTAGAACATTAATAGACTCCCTATTACACAACTTTAAACAATCAATTGCATCAATTAACATCGAATCGAATAATTTCTAATTTTTGGGATTTCATACCTTTTCTTAATTTGATTTCTTGATTTCTGACTATGATCTTCTGTTTTTGATGCTTGTGATCGTGGGGCTGTGCTTAGGAGTGTATGGGCAAGTGTTTTTGGGAGCTAAGAGGTTGAGAGAATCTAGTTTGGAGAGTTGGGCAATTTTAGTGTACATTTTAAGCTTAATCTCTCCTTAATTTATAGAATTGATTGAATTCAATCATGTAAGGCTGATAATTGATGGGTGTAATGGTATAGTAGCATGGATAACTTCTAGAAGCCATTGATTAGCTAGCATAATTGAAGATTCCATCAACAATGCTACTAATAATACACTAAAATGGACAAAAAGGGTATTTTGGTAATTTCCCATATAATTTCAAGGGCAATTTTGTACATGGCAATTAAATGTAATATTTAATCACTAGTTGGTAATTCTTTTTATTTACCAATTAATTTCCATCCTCTGGTAAATTAAAACATTTATACATTAACATCGTAATTAAACCCGATAATTTAAAATTAGCGTTTTCGATTGAAAATTTAGGGTTCTATAATTAGGGTTTCTTAACGTCATCAATTAGGGTTTCTAATTGACCATTAGGGTTCTCTAATTATCAGTGTATGTTACTAACACAGTCATTACAGTTTCTAACTACAACCGGTTAGGGTTATAATAGTTAGGGTTTGTCCTAATTATCGACGTACAAAAGTAATTAGGGTTTCCTTCTAATTACCGACATTCTTAAACATAGTAACTTCATATACACTGTCACTACTCAGTCATATCTCATAACTGAGTTTAATAATTAGGGTTTCACAGCACGGTAATATGCTATGACCTAATTGACCGTCATTGCTCAATATTATTTGTCCGCATATACACAGTACATATTTATGGTACTGTAAAATCATTATATAAATAATATAATATTATTATTCTCATCTCTTGATCACAATCCCAATCCCGGGTTTGGATCTCATATCTGAATTCTCTTTCTTACACAACATCAATAATCAAGTTAAAATAATTAACTTAAATATTCTGAACAAATCATATAGTAAATTATTTATTATATAATTCTAATTACCACTTCATATATTATTTTCAATCATGTTTTCATGGAAAATAATTAATAAAAATATTTCGGCTTACAGGAATTAATTACCATAACAATATAATTTGTGGTAATTAATTATTCCAAAATTATTTCTAATTTTTCAAGTAATAAATATATTCGCATTTATCGTTCACATTACTAGACATTCATTCTCGTCATTAAATAATAAAAAAAATTATATGCAAAATTTTTGATTTATTTTATATAGAAAATCTAGGCTTATTACATTCACCCTCCCTTATAAGGATATCGTCCCCGGAATCATCGCTTTAAAACTCATATGCAGAAGGGTACATAGCATATAATCACTGTACATAGACCTCGACCATACTTGATCGAACTGGTCTTTAACTATTCTTCATAACACTCTGATTAGGCAGAAATTTGATTTCTAAAAGAACTCAAATTCCTTATTCAACTTTTCTTACAAAATAAAATAATCTACTACATGTGTAGGAAAATCACATAAGATATATAAGTGATTCAAATAGCACCTGGAGTTCTGTTTCCAGCTGCCACCATATCCTGGACCGTCATGTTGAAGATCCTTGGAGTTGCTACCATTGGGGTATTGGTTGAGTGTGGTCCTGTTATTGCTAAAGAACCACTGCTCCTCCCCGTGGTTACGTTTCCTGCCTCCATTCCCCTCTTTGGACAGTTCCTCACCTTATGCTCAGTCGATCCGCATATAAAGCATCCACTGATCATGTGACAACCCCAAAATAGGTCCATTCCATCCAACCTATTCTGAGTCGCCAAATACATGTTACAGAAAATAACTACAACTTTATTACAACAATTGTCGTGCAAAATACAACAACACATATGCTATGAGTTTGGATACAAATATATACCAAATGTGACTCATGTTCCAACCGTGGACATCACCTCACAATGACACCTTACATAAAGGTATAGTCAAAAATTGTTTTAGAAATTAGAATCTTTGGGAAGTGCTCAAGGAAACCTTCGTACATGGGAGGCCATGCGTCTAGGTTATGATAGATATCATATGGCCATAGAATTATTCTTGGTTGACCCAATAGACCCCAAAGAAAAATAAGAAGATTACTATCATATTCTTCCCAATGGTGAGTCTTCTCTTGACATATCATTATCTCTACTGTCTCTAATTGAGAATTATACTTCAAACAAACACCAAGATTATATAGGTAGTGCTCGTATATATACTCAGCAAGTGGATGAGCACATCCATATCTTATGATGACACGAGGTTGTATGTCGTTAGACATCTTGTATGATAGTGGCAAACCACCCTTCCAACGTTGGGTACACCTTACCCTATTGGATTTACCAAATAAAACTACTAAATAAACTTTTCTATACTGCTTCGGGAGAACATCCACAGCTAGAGACCACCGTTCTATTTTTCCGTTACCCTCGCTCGACCCAGCTACACTCTTATTACCTGGAAGGAATTGTGAAGCAAAAGGGTGAGCACAACTAGCTCAGTAAAGAATATCATGACTAAAGATAATTAAATTATCAATAGCCTTCATCAATAATAAATCAGAGATTTAGAACATATGGTAAATGATAAAAATTTCAACCATAGTTGCAGCGAAACATGCAATCCATTAGAAGAGTCAAATAGACTATAAAGTCTATTATCTTCTCCATGTAAAAAATCTATCAACAATGTTTTATCCCTGTAACATCAATCAACAATTCTGGTCCATAATCATATGAATAACTCATAATCATAACTGTAGTTCTAAATTCCTCTTCTCATCCAGGACGAAGATAATTTTCATCGCCTATCTTTACCTGAAACATCAAAGATCATGGTTACACCAAATCACATTTCCTGTTCATAATCATACTAATAACTTCATCTTTGCACTACGGCCAAAGATATTCATTTGTATCACTAGTTGGTCATGTTTATCTCAACATCTGTTCATCTTTACACTACTGGCCAAAGATATTCAACAACATGTCATCTTTGCACTACGGGCCAAAGATATTCATCAACAATTCATCTTTGCACTACAGGCCAAAGATATTCATCAATATTTCATCTTTGCACTACAGGCCAAAGATATTCCTCAACAGTTCATATTTGCACTACGGCCAAATATATTCATCAACAATTCATCTTTGCACTACAGGCCAAAGATATTCATCAATATTTCATCTTTGCACTACAGGCCAAAGATATTCCTCAACAGTTCATATTTGCACTACGGCCAAATATATTCATCAACAGTTCATATTTGCACTACATGCCAAATATATTAATATCTCAAAGAAATATATAATCATTTATATAAACAATAATTATAACCATGTTGATCATTTCACCTTTGCACTTAGGCTGAAGATATTCAATTATAAATTCAATGGTCATGATCATACTAGTCAATAATTCAACTTTGCACTACTGGCCAAAGAGAACCCAAAGTCATGATCATACCAATAATCTACCCATCTTTACACTCAAGTGAAAGAGAATTTCAACATCGGGGTTATAAAAATGTTATATATGATAATAAAAATAATATGATCAACATATAGATTTAATCTCAAGAGTAATATTCATAAATCAACTATAATTTAGTTAGAAAAAGAAACAAATTTTATCGTGAATAGTAACTCGTGAATAGTAACTCATGAATAGTAACCCCGACACAAAAAGGTAGAAATTCCACAATAAAATACATACCAATATTTCGGTATAATGATATTGAAAGAATAATATTTCTTAAGCTTATAAACAATTTATTTTAATTGTTTACACTTTACTAAATAATGCATTTAATCATTCTAAAATGCCAAACTCATAAAATTTCATCACCAATGACCAAAACCCTCATCAAAAATCTGCATATACCTCATAATAGATTCTCAAGTCATAAAATCCTATTTTCCAATATTCTTACTTCACAAAACATATTTAATTCATTTACTCATAACTAGACTATTTTTATGAAAAATACCAAATTAGTTCCAAAAATATTTCTTTTCTAGGATTTAGCATAATATAGTCCCATAGTGAACATATATTTTTCTCAGAATTTTTAAAAGTCATTTACTATTTTTCATATGGCCAAAACAACCGAATATTTTGACATTTATCAAAAATTGTACTTTTGTCCAAAAATTCTGAAATTTACAGAGTATACTTCTATCATATACATGTACTCCCAATAAAAATTTCATCAATTTTGGAGTTAACCACAAGGAATTATAAGCGATTACTTTTAAAATAGTCTTTTCTCATAAAATTCATAACTCGCAATCTATACATCCAAAAATCACCATTTTTGGACACAATCAAGAAAACTCATCAAAATATCATTTCAAATTTTTCCAGAATTTTTGAAGGTCAGAAAAATTACGAAACTGGAAAATATAACAACCCTTAAAATCCCTTATTATCCCTTACCTCAAAAGAGCAGCACTTCTGACCGGATATCGGATATAACGCTGAAGGAAACGTGCACTGATGAATAGCAACTCACCAAGTATCTAAATACTCACAAAATAAACTCAATAATCTAGAGAGAGAAAGAGAGAAAACTTATTTCTGGTGTGATTTTCAATTCTAACTTAGCCCTCTATTTATAGAAAATTGTTAGCACGCCGAAGCAGACTTAACCTGTAACCTGATGGCTTTACCTGCTACTATTCCCACCCACCACATTTGAATAAAAATCTCAACACATTTCTTCACCAACCAAGAGTGGAGCCCACCAATTCTAGAATTTTTCACCAAAATGATTAACTCCGAAAATTCAACAATTTTTGAACCAGTCATCTCGTAAAATTCATAACAAATCATACGTTCATTTTTAACGGTTCAAAATTTGTGGACATATACTCAACTTGAATATGTATAACATATCCAAATATTACCACGATCCAACGGTCGGATTAAAAATTATAACCCTCGCAAAATATCTTAAAAACCTTAATTTGATTTTCAATACCTCCGTTCCGACAAAAATACAGATAAAACACCTCAACATTAACTCCTTCATTTTTAACCACAAATATATCCCTCATTTATACCCACATAAAATAAATATTTCCTTATCATATGAATCAATAATTAATTATTCACAAATAATATTACAGAATCACATTTATGACAACCAGGCCGTTCCCAAGAAAGAGGGGGCTTTCCAATAAGAATTTCTCATTACTGGCGCGCAATTAGGTGACCAAACCTCTCCTTAGACAGAACTTTCTAGACATTGCCAATAATGTTATCTAATAATATTATTTAAATAATATGAATTATTGATCTGATAATGGGAAATACTGTGCAGTGACAATTATTGAACAACAATAATATAAAATTTCAATGTAGCCATTATTGAATCAATAAAATAAAATATTGAACAGTAATTATTGTAACAATTATTGAGTAGTGCCTTCTTACGCAAGAATCAATAATTTCAAAAATACTATGCAATACCGTGTGCTACTGTGTAATAAAGCGTATTACTGTATTTTAACCACCGGGTATTCCAACAGTGTTAACGGTAACAACTACGCCGTTATTTATAAAAACTCAAATTTGTCGTTTTTTTCACCCGACAATTATTCTGTTATGGGGCCCACAAATGGTTGCGCCGTCGTACGAATATTCCCCGACAGAAAGAATATTCCACGACCAAACGAATATTCCCCGACAACAATGAATATTTTATAACCACTTGTGGTATTTTGAAAAAAAAATCATATATCACCCTTAACTTTAATATTTATCAATTTAACCATTTATTAAATAGTAATTATAAGAAAAATTAAATATTTTTATTTCATAAAATTCGGGGTCTTACAATCTCCCCTCCTTATGAAATTTCGTCCCCGAAATTTACGTACCTGGTATTTCGAAGAGTTGAGAATACATTGCTTCCATTTCAGATTCTATCTCTCAGATCATCATGATTTCTCCATTGCTCATCTCCCATGATAACTTCATTTGGGTTCCTCATTTGTTGGGAAGTCATGACTACCGCCATCCTTCAAACTACTCGGCTTTGACTTGTCTTGAGCAGCATTTGGCGTCATCATTACCGTTGGAATATACATTTCTATAGGACATATTCCTCCCTCAACTGCCTCTTCTTACTCCTCATTCATGATCTGAATCATCAATCTTCGTTCCATATCGGATTCAGGTTGACCGCTATGTACAGGGTAATTCAAAACTCGATGTTGGGTTCTCCCAATTTCTTTCCAAAAAGAGAAATTCATATAATCTATTTTAGCCTTCTTAGATTGAACATCTCTTTCCATAATATCCACGTGTCGTGCGGCTTTTGCCCATGCATCACTTATTCTCACTCGTTCAGTTTTTTCTTCTTTCAGCTCAGATTCCATTGTTATCATCTTATACTCTGCCAAAGAATGCTTCTGTTCAAGCATCACATATCGGGTAACACAAGCTTGAATTGTTGCATCTTTTTATTCCACGACTGCATGTCGTTCTTTTGCCTGCTCTTCTAACTCATGAATACGATTTTGAAATTCTACATTTTGATCATATAATACCTCTAATAAACTCTCCTCAGGTACTTCTTCTTCCTCTTCTTCCTCAGCCTCAGCTGTTACCTCTGCGACTATCTCGGGTGTAACTATCAATTCTTCACTCACCACATGGATATCTCTAATTCCTTCTTCGTCTGACATCACATTATCACGGCTAGTGATTAGAGGTATCCCCACAGTCTCATTCACTCTATTGTTTGCATTCTCAGATGCCATTCTCAAATACTGCAATAAAACAAGGGTTAATTAAATAAATTAACATATCACATAATATTCCAATATTATGACTGACCAACAAATAAGCTTAGGTAGGACACACTAGCGAAGGATTTACTCATCTCTTCCCTCCTAGTTGTATTTCCCGATCTCCGCCAGAGATCATATCCCTAAGCTCTGATACCAAATGTGACAACCCCAAAATAGGTCCATTCCATCCAACCTATTTTGAGTCGCCAAATACATGGTACAGAAAATAACTACAACTTTATTACAACAATTGTCGTGCAAAATACAACAACACATATGCTGTGAGTTTGGATACAAATATATACCAAATGTGACTCTTGTTCCAACCGTGGATATCACCTCACAATGACACCTTACATAAAGGTATAGTCAAAAACTGTTTTAGAAATTAGAATCTTTGGGAAGTGCTCAAGGAAACCTTCGTACATGGGAGGCCATGCGTCTAGGTTATGATAGATATCATATGGCCACAGAATTATTCTTGGTTGACCCAATAGACCCCGAAGAAAAATGAGAAGATTACTATCATATTCTTCCCAATGGTGAGTCTTCTCTTGACATATCATTATCTCTATTGTGTCTAATTGAGAATTATACTTCAAACAAACACCAAGATTATATAGGTAGTGCTCGTATATATACTCAGCAAGTGGATGAGCACATCCCTGTCTTATGATGACACGAGGTTGTATGTCGTTAGACATCTTGTATGATAGTGGAAAACCACCCTTCCAACGTTGGGTACACCTTAACCTATTGGATTCACCAAATAAAACTACTAAATGAACTTTTCTATACTGCTTCGGGAGAACATCCACAGCTAGAGACCACCGTTCTATTTTTCCGTTACCCTCGCTCGACCCAGCTACACTCTTATTACCTGAAAGGAATTGTGAAGCAAAAGGGTGAGCACAACTAGCTCAGTAAAGAATATCATGACTAAAGATAATTAAATTATCAATAGCCTTCATCAATAATAAATCAGAGATTTAGAACATATGGTAAATGATAAAAATTTCAACCATAGTTGCAGCGGAACGTGCAATCCATTAGAAGAGTCAAATAGACTATAAAGTCTATTATCTTCTCCATGTAAAAAATCTATCAACAATGTTTTATCCCTGTAACATCAATCAATAATTCTGGTCCACAATCATATTAATAACTCATAATCATAACTGTAGTTCTAAATTCCTCTTCTCATCCAGGACGAAGATAATTTTTATCACCTATATTAACCTGAAACATCAAAGATCATGGTTACACCAAATCACATTTCCTGTTCATAATCATACTAATAACTTCATCTTTGCACTACGGCCAAAGATATTCATTTGTATCACCAGTTGGTCATATTTATCTCAACATCTGTTCATCTTTGCACTACTGGCCAAAGATATTCAACAACATGTCATCTTTGCACTACGGGCCAAAGATATTCATCAACAATTCATCTTTACACTACAGGCCAAAGATATTCATCAATATTTCATCTTTGCAATACAGACCAAAGATATTCCTCAACAGTTCATATTTGCACAACGGCCAAATATATTCATCAACAATTCATCTTTGCACTACAGGCTAAAGATATTCATCAATATTTCATCTTTGCACTACAGGCCAAAGATATTCCTCAACAGTTCATATTTGCACTACGGCCAAATATATTCATCAATAGTTCATATTTACACTACATGCCAAATATATTAATATCTCAAAGAAATATATAATCATTTATATAAACAATAATTATAACCATGTTGATCATTTCACCTTTGCACTTAAGCTGAAGATATTCAATTATAAATTCAATGGTCATGATCATACTAGTCAATAATTCAACTTTGCACTACTGGCCAAAGAGAACCCAAAGTCATGATCATACCAATAATCTACCCATCTTTACACTCAAGTGAAAGAGAATTTCAACATCAGGGTTATAAAAATGTTATATATGATAATAAAAATAATATGATCAACATATAGATTTAATCTCAAGAGTAATATTCATAAATCAACTATAATTTTGTTAGAAAAAGAAACCAATTTTATCGTGAATAGTAACTCGTGAATAGTAACTCATGAATAGTAACCCCAACACAAAAAGGTAGAAATTTTACAATAAAATACATATCAATATTTCGGTATAATGATATTGAAAGAATAATATTTCTTAAGCTTATAAACAATTTATTTTAATTGTTTACACTTACTAAATAATGTATTTAATCATTCTAAAATGCCAAACTCATAAGATTTCATCACCAATAACCAAAACCATCATCAAAAATCTGCATATACCTCATATAGGATTCTCAAGTCATAAAATCCTATTTTCCAATTTTCTTACTTCACAAAACATATTTAATTCATTTATTCATAACTAGACCATTTTCATAAAAAATACCAAATCAGTTCCAAAAATATTTCTTTTCTGGAATTTAGCATAATATAGTCCCATAGTGAACATATATTTTTCTCAGAATTTTTAAAAGCCATTTACTATTTTTTATATGGCCAAAACAACCGAATATTTAGACATTTATCAAAAATTGTATTTTTGTCTAAAAATTCTGAAATTTACAGAGTATACTTCTATCATACACATGTACTCCCAATAAAAATTTCATCAATTTTGGAGTTAACCACAAGGAATTATAAGCGATTATTTTTAAAATAGTTTTTTCTAATAAAATTCATAACTCTCAATCTATACATCCAAAAATCACCATTTTTGGACATAATCAAGAAAACTCATCAAAATATCATTTTAAATTTTTTCAGAATTTTTGAAGGTCAGAAAAATTACGAAACTGGAAAATATAACAACCCTTAAAATCTCTTACTATCTCTTACCTCAAAAGAGCAGCACTTCTGACCGGATATCGGATATAACGCTGAAGGAAACGTGCACTGATGAATAGCAACTCACCAAGTATCTAAATACTCACAAAATATACTCAATAATCTAGAGAGAGAAAGAGAGAAAACTTGTTTCTGGTGTGATTTTTAATTCTAACTTAGCCCTCTATTTATAGAAAATTGTTAGCACACCGAAGCAGACTTAACCTGTAACCTGATGGCTTTACCTGCTACTATTCTCACCCACCATATTTGAATAAAAATCTCAATACATTTCTTCACCAACCAAGAGTGGGACCCACCAATTCTAGAATTTTCCACCAAAATGATTAACTCTGAAAATTCAACAATTTCTGAACCAGTCATCTCGTAAAATTCATAACAAATCATACGTTCATTTTTAACGGTTCAAAATTTATGGACATATACTCAACTTGAATATGTATAACATATCCAAATATTACCACGATCCAACGGTCGGATTAAAAATTATAACCCTCGCAAAATATCTTAAAAACCCTAATTTGATTTTTAATACCTCCGTTCCGACAAAAATACAGATAAAACACCTCAACATTAACTCCTTCATTTTTAACCACAAATATATCCCTCGTTTATATCCACATAAAATAAATATTTCCTTATCATATGAATCAATAATTAATTATTCACAAATAATATTACAGAACCACATTTATGACAACTAGGCCGTTTCCAAGAAAGAGGGGGCTTTCCAATAAGAATTTCTCCTTACTGGCGCGCAATTAGGTGACCAAACCTCTCCTTAGACAGAACTTTCTAGACATTGCCAATAATGTTATCTAATAATATTAATCAAATAATATGAATTATTGATCTGATAATAGAAAATACTGTGCAGTGACAATTATTGAACAACAATAATATAAAATTTTAACGTAGCCATTATTGAATCAATAAAATAAAATATTGAACAGTAATTACTGTAACAATTATTGAGTAGTGTCTTCTTACGTAAGAATCAATAATTTCAAAAATACTATGCAATACCGTGTGCTACTGTGCAATAACGCGCATTACTGTATTTTAACCACCGGGTATTCCAACAGTGTTAACGGTAACAACTACGCCGTTATTTGTAAAAACTCAAATT
Organism: Panax notoginseng; assembly: GCA_016801055.1. Lineage (NCBI taxonomy): Eukaryota > Viridiplantae > Streptophyta > Magnoliopsida > Apiales > Araliaceae > Panax > Panax notoginseng. The sequence goes on from CM029022.1 coordinate 122,924,710, forward strand.
TGTCATTTTCTTCACCCGACAGTTATTCTGTTATGGGGCCCACAAATGGCTGCACCGTCGTACGAATATTTCCCGACAAAAAGAATATTCCACGACCAAACGAATATTCCACGACCAAACGAATATTCCCCGAAAATAATGAATATTTTATAACCACTTGTGGTATTTTGAAAAAAATTCATATATCACCCTTAACTTTAACATTTATCAATTTAACCATTTACTGAATAGTAATTGTAAGAAAAATTGAATACTTTTATTTCATAAAATTCGGGGTCTTACAGATCATCCTTAAGTTGGGGCAGTTGGGAGAGATATGACCCTCTTGCCCGCACTTGTAGCATACAAACTTGCCCTTCAGACACTCGCCAGAGTGATTCTTCCCGTAGTTCTTGCACTGCACTACCTGCTTCTTTGTACCTTCTTGCTTCACTTGCACGTTCTCAGAAAAATTCCTCATTCTTTTCTCACCCCTATTCCCACTACTACTTTATATCTTTACTGCTCCTCCTGACTTTCTTTTGTTCTTCTTCTCCTTGTAGTAGAGGCTAATGGCCTCACTTCCCTGTTCAGCTATGATAGCCTTCTCCATGAGTGCTGTAAAATTATTAATTTCCAGTACTGACACCTTATTGTAAAGCCAGGGTTTTAAGCCCAGCTCAAATCTCATTGCCTTTATAGCTTCTGTATCCACTTGATGTGGAGCAAACCTAGCCAACTCATTAAACTTTGCGGCATACTCCGCAACAGTCATGTTCTCTGTTTTAACTCTAGGAATTTCACGTCCATTCTAGACTGCATACTAACAGAGAGATAGTTTTCGAAAAATAAATTCTTAAATCTATCCCAAGTAATTTCTTCTTCTCCTGCCCGAGTCTTATTTGCCTCCCACCAAAAGTTAGCTTCCCCTTTAAACATATAAGTGGCAAAAGCGGTCTTTTGCCCCTCATCTACTCTAGCAATTATGAACGCCTTTTCTATTTTGTTGACCCATGTCTGGGCTTCTATAGGGTCAGCTGATCCTCTGAATTCTGGTGGTCCTACGGCTTTGAAGTCTTTGAAATTTGCCAAGCGATTGTCTGGCTGGTTCCCTGCAGTTGGTATTCCCTGCTGCATAGCCTGAGCTATCATGTTTGCAAAGTTTTGCATCAGTTCTGGCTGTCGTTCCCCAGCAATAGTAGATTCTTCTATCCTTTGGTTTTGAGTTTGGCGTCTTGGCGGCATTATCTGGTTAAATAAAACCATAAATTATACCCTTACATTTTAACCTTATTGCGTAAGATTAATGTATTAAACTCGTTTCATTTCTCAATCTTAGATTCATATTCATTTATTGAATATGTACATAGCACATCCTGCTTTAATCAACAGCTATCCCTTTGTGACTACGAAAGTCTGGATTTAAAATCTTGACCAACATAGAAATTGAAAATAGTTCATTACTTATCACACATATTACATAACATAACCCATACTACTTATTTACCAAGCCTTTCTTCTCGGACATTCATTCGATCGATGTTCTTCCATCCCACAATTAAAACATCCACCTTTCTTATAGTCGGGGCAACGAGGAGAGGTATGTCCCTCACGGCCTCAAATATAACATATCTTCTTCCCTTTCTTCTTGTCAGGTTTTCCTAAGTCAGGGTCTTCTATCTTTTTTTTCCTTTACCTCTCGGAAGTGCACACGATGTGTTGCTTGGGGCTCCCATCTGGTCAATTTGTAGTTTGAGCTTATCCTGCTCTTCCATTGTTTCTAGCAATGCTTGACGCAGTTGAATATTAAGCAACGCCTCTATCTCCCACAGCCTTTCCAGCGTAGCAACCTTGTTCTCTAGATACTGCACCTCCGTTGATGCTTGAGCAGCTTTAACTTTAGTGTCTGAATCACTATCTATCAAATCCAACATTTCTGGGTCTGATGCTACGTTTTCCACGATAGCCACCTCGTCCGATTTGGGTTCCCTGTGAGCTTCTATTTCAGCTGTTGGCCTCGATATTAGCTCGGGAGTATGGACCTGATCCTTCTTATTCCACATATCTTTTCCACCAGACATCTACATACAGAAGTTACCCTGATTAGCATATAGTATATATACACAGCAATCAAAAGTTCTATATACGTTGTCTCTTATTTTGTTTGACGATGAATTTATTCAATCCATCTCTATAAACACATCAACGCCTATCTTTCTCTACCGAAAGGCAGCTCCATCCACTTCGTGTCGAGTCGCATAAAGGCGATGTCTAAAGCCTGCTTCAAGGTATATATCCTGGTGTCTTTGGCTTCTATCTCAACCTTCAACTTTCCTATCTATATATATATCTCTGCTCCAACCTCCCTCGTAACTCGGTTAATTCCATTTGTGTGCTGTTCCGAAATCTGGAGAGTACGATTATGTGCCTCCGCCTGCTCAGCTCTAACCTTTAAGTCGTCATTTCTAACTATCAAATCTCTTATCATCTCACTGTCTGTGTACTCCTCGCTAGAGTCCATCGTCTCTTGGGTCAAGGAATTACTATATTGACTTTCGTCATCCATCCTATGACCACAATAAATGAGACAACATTAGTACTGAAATAAAATATATTCATCGATAAAATAAAGTAATATTTTATTTAGTACAGCTAAAAATTGATGAATCTCTTCAACTCATCATATCCTATAACTTCTCACCAGAGTACTTCGTCTCTTGGTTCACTGAATATCTATCTTAACTTTGGTTCTCCATTCCACTAAGGTTATAACCTAGGTTTCGTATTCCTAATGTTTAAAACCTACAACTTTGATACCAACCTGTGACACCCCCAAATCCAGGTACTTGAAACCCGAACTCGGTGCTTCACGATACCATTTCTATAAGCTGAATAATACAATAATAATATTACATTCAAACTTAATTTACATACATCAAAGTTTATTTCCCAGGTATGAGACCTTCAAATACATTCCTTACAATACTTGAATAGATACCAATACTAACTATAACCATTAACTCATAATATAAACTCATTCGAACAGCTTTCCTTTCCCCTTGTTCGTGCCTGAGCCTTCAGGTTGCTCATACATAACTAAAAACATTTAATTTAAGCATGGATGAGCATTTGGGTGCCCAGCAAGTAATATCAACTATATATATAAGTTGAAAGAATATAAGTATTCTCTTTACATAACACTTCTACAACGAATCGAAAGTTGTGAAGTAATCTGTACTGATAAAAATTTCACATAACAACTCTCTTTCAAATTCTTAAAATTTGGCTCTACCCATGAATAGGGTTTAAGAAACATACTATGAACATTCTTTTCATTTTCGAAAAGGTTTAGCATAAATCCATCCGCAAGCCGTCATAACTTACGGGCACGGAGGGTGATCAGCCCCGTTGTACCCTGTATTGATCAATACTACATAACCTGAACAAAATTCATCGCTCACTCTATCCGCCTTGGGCGCAAAAAATTTCCCATATAGGGTTGTTCATACATGCTTGGTTCCAAACCAGAAGGTTTTTAATCTTGCTCAACAATAATATGTAATTCAACATATATATATGCGGGTAATTGACAAAGGTGTATCAACATGTGAATAAATGCCATGATTATCCAAGTGGGGACACTTGTGTAACCATTTAGAAATTAACGAACAGAATATATATCTAAGCTAACATGTTGATAATCAAAGCGTACATAATCTGTACAGGAATAGAAAAGAATTCTGAAACTTCTTACTCATGTCCATTGCATAAAGGAAATGCAAAGGTAAGATACTTGCCTGATTTGCTGATTACAAATCTCAATTTAGATTCTATCTCTTTATCACAACCTATCAATAATCAGATCATTCGTTCGATTAGAACAATATATCATAACACATAGTACTGCCTATTACAGTCAGCACATGGTCTAATCACATCATCACATATATCTAACAGACATTACGTCCTAAACAATCATAAACACAGTCAAATATCTAAGTTCGGGTCAATTTCTGACAATTGTCGGTGTACCGACAGTTTTATCGGATAAATATTGAGTCTAAGACTCTTATTCTGTACCTCAACATCTGTAAATATCAGTCATTTTATTTTTAAATGACTTGAAATAATTTTAAAATATTTATTAAAATTTATCATGCATTTTCAAACATCGGAATCATAATTAAATGATTTAAACATCAAACAATTCTATTATCATTAATAATTAATTAATATTAAACTATTAATGAAAACATTGCCAAAATATAAAAGTTATTTATAATAACTCAAACTATTTTGAAAACATTTATATTACCCTTAAATAATTTTTAAAACAATTAAAATTATTTTTAAATAATTACCATTAATATTTAAATATTAATGTACTATTTATCCAAATATTAAAAGTCATTAATTATAACTTAAAATATTTTTTAAATCCTTAATATCATTTTTAAATAATTTTTAAATAAATAAAACCATTTTTAAACTATTCATTTAATAATAATTATTAAATAAACTAAATATCATTAATATTATCTTAATATCATTAATATTTAATTATTAATGAAATTATCCTTTAAATATTAAAAGTTATATTTTATAACTTAAAATATTTTAAAATACCTTATTTTCATTTAAAATGATTTTTATAATATTAAAATCATTTTTAAACTAAATTATTTAATATAATCATTAAATAACTTTAATATCATTAATAATAATTAATTAATAAAATTCATCACAAAATATTAAAAGTTATGGAAAATAACTTAAAATATTTTTTTATACCATAAAATAATTTTTCATGATTTTTCATGAATTAAAACTATTTTTAAATCATTTATTTAATATTATAATTAAATAAATAAATACCTTTTATATTCCAAAAATATTAAATATTTATGAAATATACTCAAAATAATTAAAAACTATTTTTCGGATTTTAAAATAATTTTTCAAAATTTATTAAGTATTTTTAATAATTAAAATCTAATTTTTTCTAATTTTTAAATCATTTTCAAAATTTTCAGAAATTGAAAAATTTAAAAGAAATCAAAACCGTCGCTAAAGGCTTTAGCGACGATTATCTGTTACCTTAGGTGTTCTTGAGCCTCAAGAACACTGACAAGGCAGTTTCGAGGGGGCTAGTTTGACCACGATTTTAGATCGTATCGTGATGTTTCTAGGCAATCTAACACATACATCTTGTAGTGCTCATGTAAGACTAAAATTAACAACAAACATTATGGCTAAAAAACATTAGATCTAAGAGTTATTAGCCATCAAAAAGTCTGACTAGGCTGTTCTTCAACCGAAGAACATTCGAGGTGCCTACTTTGGATCCTTATAACGTGCAATATGTGTATTGTTTGTGTGATCTATCAATTGGAGTGTGTAGAAAACATGTAGGAATACAACTATAAAGCATCATAACACTAAAAAATCATATCATGAGCAAGATCTAGCCAGTCAAATTTGACCACAGAAATTGCTCAAAAAAAAAACTAGGTTCGTGTTCTTCAGTTTTTTCGGTCAACGGGTTTTGACCATGAATAACTCCCGATCTATAATAGCTATGAACTTGATTATTTTTGTATATTAAAGAACACATATCAGGCTACACATAACAACTTACAAACAACAAAAACAGTAATTAATTACAGAGATATAAGCTCTGACATTTAATGAAAAATCACATAATTCGGTTTTTCCAACTTGCTCAAATCTTCAAATTCGTGCATTTTGATGTTATGGATCTTTGATTTATCAACTTAGAACATTAATATACTCCCTATTACACAACTTTAAACAATCAATTGCATCAATTAACATCGAATCGAAGGATTTCTAATTTTTATGATTTCATACCTTTTCTTAATTTGATTTCTTGATTTCTGACTTTGATCTTCTGTTTTTGATGCTTGTGGTCGTGGGGCTGTGCTTAGGAGTGTATGGGCAAGTGTTTTTGGGAGCTAAGAGGTTGAGAGAATCTAGTTTGGAGTGTTGGGCAATTTTAGTATACATTTTAAGCTTAATCTCTCCTTAATTTATAGAATTGATTGAATTCAATCATGTAAGGCTGATAATTGATGGGTGTAATGGTATAGTAGCATGGATAACTTCTAGAAGCCATTGATTAGCTAGCATAATTGAAGATTCCATCACCAATGCTACTAATAATACACTAAAATGGACAAAAAGGGTATTTTGGTAATTTTCCATATAATTTCAAAGAAAATTTTGTACATGGCAATTAAATGTAATATTTAATCACTAGATGGTAATTTTTATCATTTACCAATTAATTTCCATCCTTTGGTAAATTAAAACATTTATACATTAACATCGTAATTAAACCCGATAATTTAAAATTAGGGTTTTCGATTGAAAATTTAGGGTTCTATAATTAGGGTTTCTTAACGTCATCAATTAGGGTTTCTAATTGACCATTAGGGTTCTCTAATTATCTGTGTATGTTACTAACACAGTCATTACGGTTTCTAACTACAACCGGTTAGGGTTATAATAGTTAGGGTTTGTCCTAATTATCGACGTACAAAAGTAATTAGGGTTTTCTTCTAATTACCGACATTCTTATACAAAGTAACTTCATATACACAGTCACTACTCAGTCATATCTCATAACTGAGTTTAATAATTAGGGTTTCACAGCACGATAATATGCTATGACCTAATTGACCGTCATTGCTCAATATTATATGTCCGCATATACACAGTACATATTTATGGTACTGTAAAATCATTATATAAATAATATAATATTATTATTCCCATCTCTTGATCACAATCCCAATCCAGGGTTTGGATCTCATATCTGAATTCTCTTTCTTACACAACATTAATAATCATGTTAAAATAATTAACTTAAATATTCTGAACAAATCATATAATAAAATATTTATTATATAATTCTAATTACCACTTCATATATTATTTCCAATCATGTTTTCATGGAAAATAATTAATAAAAACATTTCGGCTTACAGGAATTAATTACCATAACAATATAATTTGTGGTAATTAATTATTCCAAAATTATTTCTAATTTTTCAAGTAATAAATATATTCGCATTTATCGTTCACATTACTAGACATTTATTCTCGTCATTAAATAATAATAAAAAAATTATATGCAAAATTTCTGATTTATTTTATATAGAAAATCTAGGGTTATTACACTCTTAGCTTAGTGCTAAGGGTCAGGTTTGTCAATGAGGCGCTTACCAGGTGAAGAACTTTAGACGTTTGTGTTGGCTGTAATTGTGGTGCCTTTCTGCTCTTACACTACGATCAGATTGTTTGATCGTAGGCACTCCACGATTTTGAGTTTGGTGGTTGACAAGGTTATCAGTGGCATGTTTTGAGACGTTCCTACTGACTATGGATCTTCATTTCATTCATCAGCTACAAAGTTTTGGGACTTTATAACTGGTATAATGCTTCATAGTGCAATTTTGATACTTTTAGTGATGCTGTTCTTTAACAGATTACTGCTCCCCCATAGTTGATATTGTCTTCTCAGAGAGGTGTGATTTTTTCTTCTTCATGTGCATCAGAAGATAGCCTTGCATATCTCCTTCTGACTGGAATAATTACTATCATTTAAACCTTCTTGGATCATAGAAATAGATATCTTCAGGACTAATCACTCCATGATTGTTGACAAAACTATGAACATAGTCTTCTTTATCTAGAACCTGAACAGGTGTTTTCAGCAGGCTTGTAGATCTTCCTTAAGCTCTTTGATCAATTGCACTCGTGGAGTTCTGCTTCTGTGATGAGTTCTTCATGATCAATGCTCAATGATCCTCTGATGTGAACTTCCTCGAGGGTTCTTCTCAGATGATATGATTTACATGAGTAAGCATATAAGACCTTTTTGCCATGAATGGTCTGCTTCCTTGTAGAGATCAGCAACCAGGTGAGCTTTATTCATGTTAGCTCAGCAAGTCTTGAAGAACAGGCTTAGACATATAATGATTTTGTCAGAAACATTTCTGAAATGTCTTAAGCCTCTAGCTGGTTGAATCTTCTCGACTGAATTCATCTGCTTCAGTGTTCCTTAGTGTGGTCAGATAGACAAAATACCTGCAGATTAGATAAATTTCTATTTTTGGTACCCATAGTTAAATGGGTCTTGCTAGGTTAGTTTCCAAAATCCATGTTCCTCATATATTTGAATTTTCATCACATTGATCATCAATAATCATGTTTATGCATGTCTTCAATTTAGGTATGACATTTTAAGATGCATGATGATGAGTGTGTAAGATTAACCATTTTGATAAAACACTCTTTTCTTTGATAGTTTCATCAATTGCTTGATTATGTTCACAAAAATGTTCACAGAGTGAGAATCAGTTCTATCACTTATTTGTATCTGGTTGATTCATGGAGATGATCAGTTTCTATGAATCTTTAAGATACTCTTGTAGAACTGATCATACTTTATTTATTATCAAAAACCTAGAATAAATGTTTGTACGTACATACTAACCCGTCAGCAAGGATTACTCCAATTAAGATTAATTAAATCTTGATATGCTTATGACCTATTTCAGACTTCTTTCAAGATGTTATCTTAATCCTAAAACTTGGATGGAGAGAAAGTTTGTTAACATTTGAGTTTCCAACCTTAGTGTACTTTTTCTCTTTCCCTTTTTAGGTAGAGTATGGTCTCTTGATAGAATACTGTTATATTACATAAGTTGATGCAACATGATGTACACATTTATGTTAATGAGGAATCGTACCTTTCCACTGTCAGTTTCTTGACATACATTTATCTTGATATAATGAGGTTAGGCATTGATGTGCATATTTTTACGTTCAATTTTGACAACTTATTACTCCAGTTGTCCTCCTATCAATCAATCATAGTCTTAAAGTTGTAAGGTAAGAGAATCTTGGCATCCTTAGTTCTTTGACAACCTTGAACCTCAAGGTTCACATCCTGCTGCTGGTTAGCCAAATACATATTTGAGAAATTCTTCTTTCTCCTCTAGGTAAGTATTTCTTAGCATGTATAGCCTTTCATCTTTCAGACTGGTGAATGCTTGACTCTTCGCTATTGATGCCACTTGACCTCTCATCTCTGGTCTTAAGACTACAAGATTGACTGTGGACAAGGATTGGTCTTGTTGCTATGGCATTTAAGAACATAGACCAATCTGAGTGGCTCCAGATCTATATACACATTTACATGTACACAACATTTTCAATGTGTGAGCTCATCTGCATTTATAAGTGACTTACCACTAAACTATGTTTAGAACAATGTGTGTGCCTAGGATCAGACTCAAAGCGATTAGCTTTTAAATATAGCATGAGAACCTGTTTTGATACCAGTTGTTAGTTCCCATTAGGCACACAATAGATTTAGAAGGGGGGATGAATAGATCCTTTTAATTTTCAAATACTTTTCCTATGTATTTTGGATTGCTAATAACTTAGCATATGACAAACATAAGAATCTTTTCAAGCACAGCGAAATAAGTAAAAGATCCCCTTCATTGATATATTCATGAACATACATACATTGTTCGTAGAGTTAGTTTAGTTGTAAGCAGTTAATATATACATAGCATTTATGTAAGACCCCAATTTTTATGAATAAAGATGAATTTTCTATAAATATCATTTTTGAATATTAAGTAGTAAATTTGATATAATGTTATAGTTGTGAGTAATACTTATAAATTTTACAAAGTACGTAAGTTGTTATATTATATTCGATTGGTCGGGAAATATTCATTTTATTAGGGAATATTCATACGACGGTGCAATCATTAGTGGACCCCACAACGAAATTATTGTCGGATTGAGAAAATGACAAAAATATCTTTTTATAAAAATAACTGCAAATGTTTTATCGTTAACTGTTGAAATATCTAATACGTGTGGTTGCATAGTAGCACACGGTATTGATTATTGATGCTTACGTGAGAAGACACTCAATTTTGTTCAATTATTGCTACAGTAATTGTTGGATAGTATCTCACGTTATTTGATTCAATTATTGTTAATATTTTATATATTATTAAATCAATAATTGAGACAATACAGTTATTCATATTATTATTTGTAATATTAACGATGTCTAAAAAGTTCTGTTGAGGAGAGGTTTGGTCACCTAATTGCGCGCCAATAGGGAAAAATGCTTATTGGAAAGGCCCCTCTTTCCTGGGAATGATCTGGTTGTTAAATATTACGAATAATAATAATGATGAATAAATGTTGTTAAAAATATTGAGAGGATTTTTATGAAGTATTTGTTGTAAATTTTACTTATTATTTGGACTCCCATTTACTCATTTTTTAAAATAATCGGTAGAAAGTTATTCAGTATATATATATATATATATATATATATATATATATATTCTTCACCAGAATGAAGATCATAGTCATTCGTGGTTTTTACAGTTTGACTACAAATTCAAAAGTAAAATTCCTATGTGGTTCACCCTGTGGTGGTCCAAACTTGGTCTGTGTTATGAGATTCTTCCTGATCTTCTCAAAACACAAGTTAATCATTTTATCAATCATGCAAAGTATAATCCAGTTTATGAAGGAGTTCAAGTTTTCCTTCTATTATGTAGTAAATATAAAATCCGTGGATCCTTAAATGGCAATACAAGATTATATATCCTCAAGAAGTAACCATATTTGCACCCCCTTCATCTATTGGTATAAGGACGGTTCAGACCTCTTTATCACCTATTGCTCATGTATCTCGTCGTTTTTACATCAAATGGTGGGATAAATTCGGTGTCGATAGGATAGTTGGCCAAGTTCAAAAAGAATTTCCTCCTACTCCTATCCATTCAGTTACCCCAGTCATCCCTACTCCTGCAGTCGACCCTTCTAGTAAATCATCCAAAAAATCTTCGGATAAATCAAAGGATAAATCGATTGCCCCTTCTAAATCAAAAGTTATTTCTGATATTAATAGTTATTCTACAGCTCAGCTCAGGCTCTTTGCTGATACTATTCATATGAGATTTGAACAGTTAAGTGAAGAGGTTGAGGCTTCAGACGATGCTTCTTCCCAATCCAGAGCTGAGGCCTCCAGTCAAAATGAAGAAGACGAAGAAGAAGACAATTGTGACCCCTATGGCACTATTAGTCTTCCGGATGCTCAAGATCCCTTCGCCTAATTAATTTGGTAAACGGTGATAGCCCCATTCATCAATCAATCAAAGTGGATGTGGTAATTGCAGCCAATTCCAGCACTTGCTCCGGCAGCCAGCACCTGCTCCGACAGCCATTTCCTGCCCATGCAGCCTCAATCATTTCAGTCACATGTGTTAGGGCCCCATGGCCTCTAAAGTCAAAAAGAATACACCCGCTTTACCAGCAGATGAATAAGGCTTAGGGAGAGGGATTGTCCTAAGAACCTAAAACCTATTAACTACATCAGGCTTGGTAACTGGATTGACTAGATGCGAAACCAAGGTTCCCTTTAACTGATTACTTGGGCCGGGAGATTAGCCCTTTCCATGGGAATGAGGATTTCCCCTTACACTCATTTTGTTGTAACTGTACTTGTGTTGATAAATTCTCTGGTTAGAAAATCTGGGATTGAATTGTTACTACCTTTATTCAATATCAAAATCAAAAATACTGAGGAGAGCTTGCCATCTAGCGAAAGAATGCTTAGAGGCGACGCTCTCAACGTCTTTTTCAAGAATAAATTTTGCTGATTTGCAATCTATCCTAACTAAGAATTTTTGATTAAGTAAGTCTCGCTGGAATTTATTAATACATAATACAAGTGACAAAATCTCTTTTTTAATAGTACTGTAATTTAATTGTGTAGGATTCCATGCACTGAAATGAAATCGAACAATTTGTTCAGAGGAAGTAGGAGTTAATTTTTGTTTGAGAATGCCACCAAATCCAATGTCAGAGGCATCAGTTTTAACTATTTTGAATGCTGAATCATTTGAGATGCCAAGGCAAGGTAAAACCTTAACATATTTTTTGACTTATTGGACTACGGAAGTATGAACGTCAGTCCATGGAGGTGGATTACTTTGTAAGCGCTGAAAAAGAGGCTTACAAATCTTCCTGAGATCTTGGTAGAACTTGCCAATATAATTAAGCGAGCCCAAAAATCTCTATAGCTGTATTTTATCGGTAATCTTATATGGGAACCGGTCGGCGAATTGAATAGCTCTGTCAATTGGCCGCGTGAGTCCATGATAGAGGATTAGACCGAGGAATCTGACTTTAGTCAGAAACAGACTACACTTGGAAGGTGAAAGAATAAGACCATTGGTTTTAACCGTTTTAAAGAACGAATTCAAATGTTTAATATTCTCTTCAATAGTCTTGGAGAATACAAAGATATCGTCAATATAAACAATAATAAAATAACTGAAAGGATTCAAAATATTATTGAGAATATTCTAAAATTCACTTGGTGCATTTTTTAGTCCAAATGACTGAACATTCCATTCGTAATGACCGAATGGAGTGGTGAATGTTGTTTTGTATCTGTCCTGGGGATGAATAGCAATTTGCCAAAACCCAAATTTTAGATCAAATTTACTGAAAATAGTGGAGGAGCTTAACCTACTAAGGAGATCTTCCTTATTGGGTAAAGGGTACCTAATCCACTCTAAGACTTTGTTTAATGGTTTGTAGTTGATAACTAGACGGGGAACACCTCTCTCTTTTTCTGCTTCATTATTAACATAGAAAGCAGGACAAGACCATGGTGATTTACTATGTCTAATTAAACCCTTATTTAGGAGATCATTGATTTCCTTTTTGCATAACTCTATTTGTTCATGACTCATTTGAATAGGCCTAGCTTTAGTAGGAATTAAGTGTTCTTTAAATTCCTTAGCATAGGGTAATCTAACTACATGTTTCTTCCTATACCAAAAGGCATTGGGAGATTCAGAACATAGATTATCTTGTAAATATCCTTTTAAATTGTCAATCTATTCTTGAACTCTTTTAGTTTTAAGTTGTTCTTCAACTTGTTTGTATTTAATTTCTTCTTTAAGAAATCCTAAATGGGTAACTTCATAGTTTAATAGGTTTAAAGACTTGGAGATTGACTCTTCTTGAATAAATTTGAAATCTCTTTCCTTGGGTTTAATAAGAAATTTAAATGTTATATCTTTTCCTAGATGATTACATGATAATCCTTTATTACTAGTAGTAAATGGATATAACAGATAAATAAAAGGAAGACCAAGGATGATCTTATCTGTAAGATTGCGGATTAAAACAAATGAAGTTTTAAAACACATATTGTCTTGGCAGATATGAACTTTAGGCAACTTATATTTTATTTCCATTTGACTACCATTAGCTGAGTTAAGTTTTTCACTAGTCTTTTTATAATACCTAGTAGGGATAAGACCTTCTTGAATACAGTTCAAATCTGCACCAGTATCAACTAAGGCGGGGAGCTGTATAGAGAAAGTTTTAAAAATAACTAAATTAATAGAAATATACCACTTCTGAATGGTAATGTCTTTAATTCTTTTGAGAGAAAGACCTTGAACAAAAAGATCTTCATCATTTTTTGTACCTGAGGATTTAGGTATGTCATGATCTTCGTCACTAGAGGAGGAATCATGAATCTGGAGATCAGATTTTTTTATCTTCAATTTCTTTTCTTAAATTAGCAACATCTAATCTTAGACTAGAAATTTCTTTCTTGAGTTTATTAACTTCTTGATTTAATTCAGGGAGAGTGACTTCTCTAACAGGAGATTTAAATCTTTCTAATTTTTTATTAAGGCTGAAAATAGGTTTCTCTTTGGCTTTAAGAACCCTATCATTAATTTTTTTATCTTTTGTTAATAAATCTTTTAACTGTTTTGTGTACTGAATTTTTAACTCTGGATCAGTAATTTTGCTAATTAAGTCAATTAGCAAAGAACTTTCTTCATCTTCTTTGGTAATTACATTTAATCTTTTGCAGCAGTTGTTACTGCAGTCTTCAGCACAAACTATAACTTCGTTATCACTATTTGATTTATCGTTACAAGTGCTGCTGCTCGAAGATTCTGGAATATCAGAGGCTTCTTCATTACTGACATTGTTTTCTATTCTTATTAACTCTAACAATTGTTCGGTATCTTCAGCTGAGATATTCAACTGAGCTAAAAAAATTTTAACTCTGCACTCACTTTTAAAGTGCCCTTTCTGCCCATAATTGTGACAGACAATTTTACTTTTATCAAATTTCTTTGATTTATTGGTTGATTTCTTGTGTGTTGACTTAGGTGTCTTATAATAAGAATCTTGATTACTATTTTTAATATTCTTATTTTGATTATATTTCTTTTTGCGATATTTATGACTCTTATTCTGAGACTCAATATGCTTGTGCCTGTGCTTTCTTCTAGAGGGAGCCACAGGGGGTAGACCATATTGTTCACAGAAAGTGCTTAACTCGTATTTAGCTTTATTTTTGTCTTTACTAGCTTGCTTAGCTAATTTAAAGTCAATACACATTTTTAATCCAATTTTTTGAATATAGCTTATAATATCTCCATAGGTTAAATTATCATAATCTATATAACCTAAATCTTTGCTTAGTAATGTTATTACCAAAACTCAATGGATTAAAGAAGATAAATCTAAAACTACTTCTAGTCATCCTCCTTTAGAATCTATAGTAATTCCCGTAAAAAACACCTCAGTCATTGCTAGTCCCTTTAAAATCGCAGATAATATTAAAGATGATAGAAAAATTATTGAGCAATTAAATTTTAGTAACCAATATCTAGCAACTGTTGGAAAACAACTAGATAGGATTGAAGAAAAGTTTGAAGGAAACATTATTAAAAAGCCCGATTCAAAGATTGAACAACCTTTAATAAAATTACCAGAAATAGATATAAATTAGGTTTACCTAATAAAGATAATGAAATTACTAAAACTATTGATGAACTATTCAAAAAACTTAAAACTGAAACCAGTACAAGCGGCACTATAGCTATTATTGATCAGATAGATTCTGATAATGACAGCAATAGTTCCTCTAATTCCTCTAAAACTATACCAAATCTTAATGAACAACTTAACAAGTTAACAGTTAATAACACGAGTATAACCAGAAATTGGTACTCTAGGCCAATTCCTCCGGATCTACAATTCGAAGAGAGAAATCTAGATAAACAATTCTCTGTTTCATCCAATAAAATATATGAATGGAATATTGATGGATTTAGTGAACAAGAAATTCTTAATAAATTAAATCATATGTCAATGGTAGCCAATAGCTATATTAATAAATTCAATCATTTGTCTTAACCAGACATATAGTTGAATTAATAGCTAGTGGATTTACTGGTATTCTTAGATCTTGGTGGGAAAAATACCTCACAGAAGACTTTAGAATATCAATTATTCATGCTATCTAGCGTGATGATGACGGCAATCCCATCTTTGATGAAGATGCTGGGATTGGTCCGCCTGATGGAGTTAATACCTTAATATTCACTATAATTAAACATTTAATAGGGATGACTAGCTTGACCTTGATTAAAGATTCCTTTAAGTTTAACGTCTTTAATAGAAGGATTACTAAAAACTTCAGTGTCTCTTCGAGTATGGATAACATAAGGTGTTGATGAACTAGAGATGTCTTCTATTACGACTGGATTTCTAGTACGTTCAAAACTAATTTTAACAGTTCCATCTAAAAACTGTCTAATATTTTCAATATTTAATAGATTGTTAACTACAGGTTGTTGTGGTAATTCATTTGGCAAAGTCCATTGACTAGGCAAAGTAATATCTTTCCAGAGAATTGTTCTCGGAATCTGGACATTAGCATCACTAGTTGAACTTTGAATTAAAACTGTCTGATCTTTGGGACTTTTATTAAGAGCATGAACATTCAAATTTGATTTCATAGTCTTATAATAAATCCTGTAAATCAAAGCAATATATACATATATATATATATATATATATATATATATATATATATATATATATATATATGTTATAAGTTATAAGTTGTCAAAATGGGGGGGGGGAAGAAAGACGTGGGAGGGAGGGAATTGCATTATAAGTTTTGATTTTTTATGAAAAATAAAATATATTATATTTTATTATGCATAGTGCCTGCATAGTGTTTGCATAGTAAAATCAAAAATAATTTCATTGAATTCGGCCTAACGAATTCGGCGTCCGTGATTTCTAAATACTGTTAGTCCGTGAGAAATTCAAATAGTATCCCATCAATTCTCCAATAAATAGGATGCTTAGTTAGAATTAAAAATCACACCAGAATCAAAGAATTCTTCTTCTATAATATTGAGCGTATTTCTTTAGAGTTTAAGGAAGTTTTGAGAGTAGAAAACCGTTCAAGTTTTCTTCAAGAATATCCCCGTTATACCAGTTGGAATACTCTCCTTTTTAAGGTAAGGGATATTATTTTTGTTCAATATTCGTATAAAATAATATTTTCTTCCATACTCTGTAGTATGTAAGTAATATTATTTCGTTTCAGATTTTGAATTCTACACTCATTTTGTTAAAGTTTTGGATTCTATACTCCATGAAATTAGTAGAATATCCTTGATATTTATGCTTCATCCAGTATCTTTTCATAAAAATATTACTCTGAGCAACCTTGATAAGTTTTAACGTTTTCATGCCAGAATACTATTCATGGGGTACTATTCACTCAGTTACTATTCACCCTAGGTACTATTCATAATAAAAATTGATTTCTTTTCGGTCCAAATCATTTTTGATACAATATTATTCTTGAATTTTACTCCACAAAGTAGTATCATGTTGACAATTTGGGCATTATTGAATTCTGGATAAATTAAATTATAAATCTTTAAAAATTTATCATTTGCATTCTTTTAATTGAATTCTTATATCATTGTCATCATCCTCATGCTTATATTGTTATGAAAGTCATCTTTGGCCCGTAGTGAATAGATGGAATTGGTATGATTATGACCAGAGATTATTCGGTATAATCTTGACCGTAATGTTACAAATGATGTGGTAAAAGTCATCATTGGCCCGTAGTACATTTATGGACAGTTGTTGGCATGATCATGACTATGGATGAAAACACGAATATCCTTGGCCCGTAGCGCATGAATAATTCGTGGTCGTGATACTAATGAATATCATTGGTCGTAGTGTAGGGATGATTCGATGATGTGGATTATTTATTAAGCTGAGTCTCAGTGATAAAATTGTTGATAAACTTTTTAAATCATAGAAGATATTAGATTTCATGCTCTACTTGACTCTTCTAATGGATTGTTTGTTCCGCTACAGTTAAACTTGATGTTTATTATATTTTATCAGTTCAACACTGTTGAATGCTAACGATAATTTATTCTGCATTATCTCAGCCATAATATTTCTTACTGGGCTAGTTGAGCTCACCCTTTTCTTTCATTGTTATTTTTAGGAAATGAGAATATAGCTAGGACTAGTCGGGGAACGGAGTGACGGTCCAGATGTTTGTATTAGTAGTCCTCACTATTCTGTGAAATAGTATGATAATAAATGTAATGAGGACTTATTTTGAGTTTGAATACTGTCTAGACGACAATATTTGTATTGAAACTCACAGCTTATGTTGTACATTTAAAATTTTTTTTGTATTTTGTACCATGTATTTGACTACTCAGAATGGGTGATGTATACCTATTTTGAAGGCGTCACAGTTTGTATCAAAGCTTAGGGATATGATCCCTGGCTGAGATGTGAGACAAGAACAAGGAGGGGAGAGACGGGAAATTCCTTCACTAGTATGACTTACCTAAGTGTATTTGGTATTTAATTGGTCGGTCAAAGTATAGGGTTAATATGTGACATGTCAATTAACCCTTGTTTTATGGCAGTGTTTGAAAATGACATCCAAGAATGTTGAGAATAGCAATGGAGCATAGGAGACCGTTGAGTCACCAACGATCAATACCCAGGATAATGTGTAACAGAAAGACAATAATCCTCAGGTAAACAATAACTCCAATCAAATGATGAACGATGGGATGTTTAGAGGCTTTATGCAATTCATGTAACATCAGGCGAGAGCGGCTCCTGTTCAAAATACAGGTGGAAACACTGGCAACTCTCGGACGGTCACTGCTAAACAGTTCAAGGAGTTGGGACCACCGGAGTGTATTGGAGAACCAAAACCACTTAAGGCAGAGACATGGATAAAGCAGATCACTAAGATATTTAATGTCTTGGGATGCTCCGAGGAATAAAAGGTTCCCTTTGCCACCTTCAAGTTGCGAAGAGAGACAGATTACTGGTGAAAATCTGTAAAGCGTACCCAGCCTACCGCACTCAAAATGTCTAGGGAGAAGTTCTAAGAACTGTTCAATGATAAGTACTTTCCCGAAAGTATTTGTCACATGAAAGAGGTAGAGTTCATTAAGCTGGAGCAAAACAATATGACCGTGTCACAGTGCAAAGCCAAGTTTGCCGAGTTGTCTCGGTTTGCGTCCCACTTAGTTGATAACGAGGAGAGAATGACGCGGATGTTTCTAAGAGGTTTGAAACCCGAGATACGTTAATACCTTATCTCTCACAAACTATGTTTGTATCCAGATGTTGTAAATAGGGCTCAGTTATTGGAGCACGATAATGAGACAACCCAACCAAGGGACAGCAGGCGGAAAAATGATAATACCAGTAGTAGCAGTCATCGAAGCGGTGATAACAAACGTGGAGGGAATCAACATGCCAGAAATGGTAATCACGTCGGTGGTAATCATGGCCAAGACAATAAAAGTGGACATTTCAAGAAGAGGAGATTCAACAATGATGGAAAGACGTCAGCACCAGCACCCGTTGTTAAGGAAGGAGAACGGAAGGAAGGGACACATCAGTCCAAACTATGTGCAGTAGTCCAAAATATGTTATAATTGTGGAAGACAAGGTCACCTAACTCGATTTTGTCACACAGTGAAGCCAAGTCCAGCTGGAACGGTGACACCAAATGTCATCCCAGACAAGTCAAAACCAAGAGTTCAACGGAGAGCATTTTTCGTTACCTCTCAGGAAGCAAGGAACCCGAACGAGGTCATCACAAGTAAGCTAATCATAAACTCTAGCGAAGTCTATACCTTATTTGATACCAGTTCTACCCATTCTTTTATTTCTCCTACTTGCGCTCAACGTTTAAAATTAACTCCAGAGAAATTAGACTTTGACTTATCTGTGAAAACTCCGTTGGGAGAAACCTTCATTACATCCACTGTTTATAAGTCTTGTTTGGTTCAAATCGGTACCCTCACATTACCTGTCGATCTTATTTCCTTAAAAATACTTGCATTTGATGTGATTTTAGGGATTGATTGGTTAGCTACTCATCATGCAAAAATTAATTATTTTCGTAAGGTTGTTAGCTTTCACATTGCTAACCAACCTATTATGCGAATTCAAGCAACCAAACCATTAAAATCAATCACTATCATCTAAAGCCATAAAGCTATTCGTTTATTGAAAAACGGATGTCAAGCTTTCTTTGCTCATATCACGGATTTAAACAAAAATATGTCAGTTTTAAATGATATTTCTATTGTTAATAAATTTGCTGACGTATTCCCTGAAGAACTTCATGGCCTGCCCCTAGAGCGTAAAATTAAATTTTGTATCGACCTTGAACCCGGTACAAAAACCCATTTCCAAAGTCCCATATCGAATGTCTCCTATTGAACTTCAGGAGTTAAAAACCCAACTGCAGGAGTTGTTAGACATCAGTTTCATTTGTCCTAGTACGTCTCCTTGGGGTGCTCATGTTCTATTCGTAAAGAAGAAAGATGGGAGTATGCGACTTTGTATTGATTATCGGGAGTTGAATCATGTCACCATCAAAAATAGGTACCCATAGCCTCATATTGATGACCTGTTTAACAGTTACAGGGTGCTAAATTCTTTTCAAAGATCGATCTTCGTTCTGGATATCACCAGTTAAAGATTAAAACTGATGACATTCCAAAGACTGCTTTCAGAACTCGGTACGGGCATTATAAATTCCTAGTTATGTCTTTTGGATTGACTAATGCTCATGCTGCCTTCATGGATATGATGAACCGAGTATTCAAGGAATATTTGGATCACTTTGTAGTCATCTTTATTGATGACATCCTCATTTACTCTAAAAGCCGTGAAGATCATGAGCAACACCTGAGGCTGATACTCCAAAAGCTTCGTGAGAACAAGTTATATGCCAAGTTGAAGAAATACAAGTTTTGGCTTGAGGAAGTAGCATTCCTTGGGCACGTGATATCAAATCGTGGAATATCTGTTGACCCGACAAAGATTGAAGCAATTCAAAGCTGAGAGCAACCTAAGTCAGTGACCGAAGTATGTAACTTTCTGGGTTTAGCTGGTTATTATTGGAGATTCGTGGAAGGATTTTCTCGAATCGCTACTCTGTTAACTAAGCTGACTCAAAAAGATACAAAATTCGGTTGGAGCAAGGAATGTGAGAAGAGTTTTCAAGAACTCAAGAGGAGACTAATTTCAGCACCTGTTATGACAATACCATCTGGTTCGGAGGGATTTGTCATCTACAGCGATGCTTCAGGCAGAGGGTTAGGATGTGTTCTCATGTAACATGGAAAAGTCATAGCCTATCTATACAGATCATAAAAGCCTCAAATATTTCTTCACTCAAAAGGAGCTCAACATGCGGCAACGACATTGGCTTGAACTTTTAAAAGATTATGATCATACTATTCAATACCATCCTAGAAAAGTGAACGTGGTAACTGACGCATTGAGTAGAAGATCATATACGGGTTCGAGTGCGATATTGTCAACGCAAAGGCCCATTTTATATGACTTGCAAAGGATGGAGATGGAGTTAAAAACTCTAGGGACCCACGTGATGATGGCAAATATACGAATTGAACCGACTTTAATCGATAAAGTTAAAGTTGCTCAAGCTACAGACCTGGAGCTGATGTGTATAAAGAAGAGAGTGCAAGAAGGTGCTATCCCGGAAGCAAGAATCGATGAAGAATGAATACTTAGAGTCAACTCCAGACTTTGTGTTCCTAATAACCTTGATTTAAAGTATAAAATCATGATGGAGGCGCACAACACACCATTTTAATCCATAATGGGAGTACCAAAATGTATAGTGATCTTCGACATACCTTTTGGTGGAGCAATATGAAGAGAGAGATTACGGAGTTTATCTCAACATGTTTAACTTGTCAACGTGTCAAGGCGGAGCATCAAGTGTCAAAAGGTACATTACAACCACTTGAAATTTCAGAATAAAAGTGGGAACACATTACCATGAATTTTGTTACTGGTCTTCCCAAGGTTTCTCAAGGCATAGATGTAATTTTGTTCATTGTTGATAGATTGACCATGTCCGCTCATTTCTTACCTATACGAGAAACTTATTCACTTGAACGTCTTGCTCGTATTTACATAAATGAGATTGTAAGACTGCATGGTATGCCATATCCATAGTTTCTGATCGAGACCCAAGATTTATTTCATAGTTTTGGGTTAGTTTACAAAAACCTATGTGCACGAATTTACGATTTAGTTCGGCATATCACCCTCAGACGGACGAGCAGTCGGAGAGGACTATTCAAACTCTTAAGAATCTATTAAGACTTTGTGTCATTGACTTCAAAGGAAGCTGGGACAAGTTCTTACCATTAGTGGAATTCTCCTACAACAATAGTTATCAAGCAAGTATCGGCATGGCTCCATTCGAGGCGTTGTATGGACGCAAGTGTCGTTCTCCAGTTTGCTGGGATGAGGTGGGTGAAGCAACGTTGTTGGGACCGAAATTAGTACGTATGACTACAGAGAAGATTTAAATGATCCGGCAACGTATAAAGACCTCACAAGATCGACAAAAGAGTTATGTTGATCTTCATCGAAAAGACGTGGAATTCAATGTTGGAGAGCATGTGTTGTTACGTGTGGCACCATGGAAAGGAGTTACAAGATTTGGAAAGAGAGGAAAGCTTAATCCTCGATTCGTTGGCCCATTTGAAATCCTTGATCGAGTAGGAACTGTGGCCTATAGACTCACTTTACCGCCAAGTATGTCTCGTGTTCATAACGTTTTTCATATATCCATGTTACATAAATATGTGGAAGACCCGAACCACATTATTGAGTTAGAACTGAACGAAATAGCGGAAGATTTAACGTATGAAGAGGTTCTTGTTAAAATCTTGGATAAGAAGGATCACATTCTACTCTCCAAGGTTATACCTCAAGTCAACGTTTTGTGGAGAAACCACGATGTTGAAGAAATGACCTGGAAGTTAGAATCTTAAATGAGATTAAGGTATCCTCACCTCTTCGTCATACCAGGTATATACCCTAATTTCGAGGGCAAAATTTTATAAGAAGGGGAGGTTGTAAGACCCCAACTTTTATGAATAAAGATGAATTTTCTATAAATATCATTTTTGAATATTAATGAGTGAATTTAATATAATGTTATAGTTGTGGGTAATATTTATAAATTTTGCAAAGTACGCAGTTGTTATATTATATTCGATTGGTCGGAGATATTCGTTTTAACAGGAAATATCTGTACGATGGCGCAATCATTGGTGGACCCCACAACAAAATTATTGTCGGATTAAGAAAATGACAAAAATAACTTTTATAAAAATAACGGCAAAAGTTTTACCGTTAACTGTTGAAATATCCGGTGGTAAAAGTACAGTAATACGCGTGGTTGCATAGTAGCACATGGTATTGATTATTGATGCTTACGTGAGAAGTCACTCAGTTTTGTACAATTATTGCTACAGTAATTGCTGCATAGTATCTCACGTTATTTGATTCAATTATTATCGATATTTTATATATTATTAAATCAATAATTGAGACGATACAATTATTCATACTATTATTTGCAATATTGACGATGTCTAGAAAGTTCTGTCTAGGAGAGGTTTGGTCACCTAATTACGCGCCAATAAGGAGAAATCCTTATTAGAAAGTCCCCTATTTCTTGAGAATTATCTGGTTGTTAAATATTGTGAATAATAAAAATGATGAATAAATATTTTTAAAAATATTGAGAGAATTTTTATGAAGTATTTGTTGTAAATTTTGCTTATTATTTGGACCCCCATTTACTCATTTTTTAAAATAATCGGTAGAAAATTATTCGATATATATATATATATATATATATATATATATATATATATATATATATATATATATATATATTATTATATATATAATATATTAACATGTGAATGTACAAGTGTGTGCATGTGACGCCCCCAAATCCGGGTTACCTGACCCCCGAGTTTGGTGTTCATGATCCACAATATAATACCATTTAACTACCCATTCATATATAAATACGAATACATAAGTCATTAACCTATGTTGTTAATACATAAGTCCCAGGTCCACTAACCTTAACTTTACAGAAATACCCCTTAGATATACCAAAAAGGGTTTACAATATAATACAACATAATAATAATATTGTTCATCATAACTAATTTATCACTATGCCTTTTCATTTGTTCTTCTTCGCAGCACCTTCTGTAACTTTGTCTGTAAGACCCCAACTTATTAATGAATAAAATCAAATTTTCTCTAAATAATATTGTGAATAATAAGGTGTTAATTTGATATAATACTTTGGTTATGGGTGAAATGTGCAAATTTTGCAAAATAAGCAAGGGGTTATAAAATATTCATTTTGTCGGAGAATATTCGTTTGGTCGTGGAATATTCTTGCTGTCGGGGAATATTCGTACGACGGCGCAGCCTTGTGTGGGCCCCATAACGGAAAGTGATTGGATGAAGAAAACGACATGTATAAGTTGTTTATAAATAACGGCGTAGTTGTTACCGTTAATACTGTTGGAATACCCGGTGGTTAAAATACAGTAGCACACGGTATTGCACCAATTATTGATTCTTACGTAAGAAGGCACTACTCAATAATTGTTACAGTAGTTACTATTTAATATTTTATTTTATTGATTCAATAATTGCTGCATTGATAACTTATATTATTGTTGTTTCAATAATTGTCACTGCACAGTATTGCCCATTATCAGATCAATAATTCATATTATTTGAATAATATTATTAGATAACATTATTGGCAATGTCTAGAAAGTTCTTTCTAAGGAGAGGTTTGATCATCTAATTGCGCGCCAGTAAGGAGAAATTCTTATTGGAAAGCCCCCTCTTTCCTGAGAATGGCCTGGTTGTCATAAATGTGATTCTGTAATATTATTTGTGAATAATTAATTATTGATTCATATGATAAGGAAATATTTATATATTTTTGTGGTTAAAAATGAAGGAGTTAATGTTGAGATTTTTATCAGTATTTTTGTCGGAATGGAGGTATTAAAAATCAGAGTTTTTGAGATATTTTATGGGGGTTATAATTTTTAATCCGACCGTTGGATCGTGGTAATTTTTGGATATGTTATACATATATAAGTTGAGTATATGTCCACAAATTTTGAACCGTTAAAAATGAACGTATGATTTATTATGAATTTTACGAGATGACTGGTTCAGAAATTGTTGAATTTTTGGAGTTTATTATTTTAGTGGAAAATTCTAGAATTGGTGGGCCCCACTCTTGGTTGGTGAAGAAATGTGCTGAGATTTTTATTTAAATGTGGTAGGCTTAAATAGTAGCAGGTAAAGCCATCAGGTTGCAGGTTAAGTCTGCTTCGACGTGCTAACATTTTCCTATAAATAGAGGGCTAAGTTAGAATTGAAAATCCCACCAGAAACAAGTTTTCTCTCTTTCTCTCTCTAGATTATTGAGCGTATTTTGTGAGTATTTAGATACTTTGAGAGTTTCTATTCATCAGAGCAAGTTTCTTTCAGCCTTATACCGGTATTCCGACTAGAAGTACTAATATTTTGAGGTAAGGGATATTATTTTCTTCTTAAATGATATTATTTTCTTCAATATCATTATGCTAAAATATTGATATGAGTTTTTTTTATCAAATTTGGAACTTTTTGTGTCAGAGTTACTATTCACGTATACGGCACGATTCACGAATACGACACTATTCACCGAAAAATAAAATTTTCCCTTTTTGTCCAAGATATCGATTATGGTTACTATCTTTGATTGTATCCATGTTTTGATCTTTATTTTTAAATTCTGCTTCACAATTTATTATTATGAAGTATTATTGATCTTGGATAAACTATTATACAAATCCCTACTATTTGTTCTTTTGTCTCACTGGATTCATTTTTTCTTTAAGATATTTTTTATCATTCTCAGTCCTAAATGATGATATTACTGAATATCTTTGGCCTGTATTGCAAAGATGTATGATTACCTGATGAATATCTTTGGCCTGTAGTGCAAAAATGAACAGGTGTTGAGATGAACATGACCGACTGGTGATACAAATGAATATCTTTAGTCTGTAGTGCAAAGATGAATATTTGGTTAAAGATGATTATTAATTGATGTTACATGGATAAAATATTGATGATGGACTTTTAAATCTTAGAAGATAGTAGAATTCATTCTCTACTTGACTCTTGTAATGGTTTGCTATTTCCGCTGCAGTTGTTGATCTAAAACTTATTGTCGATTATATTCTATCAGATTTTTCCATGTTGAATACTAATGATAATTTGTTGTATATTATCTTAGTCATAATATTCTTTACTAGGCTAGTTGAGCTCACCATTTTCCTTTTTGTTCCATTTTTCTTCTCAAGAGGTGAGAACATAGCATGATCTAGTCGGGGTATGGAGTGATGGTTCTAGAAAGATGTTTTAGCAGTCCTCACTATTTCTGTAAAATAGTGTTTGAATAATTATAATGAGAACTTATTTGAGTGTGGATATTGTCTAGAAGACAATATTTGTATTTAAACTCACAGTATGTGTTGTCGTATTTTGCACGACAATTGTATTATTGAAGTTGTAGTTTGCTTTTTGTACCATGTATTTGGCGACTCAGAATGGGTGTTGTATACCTATTTTGGGGGCGTCACAGTTGGTATCAGAGCTTAGGGATATGATCCCTGGCAGATATGTGAGCCAAGAACTAGGAGGGGAGAGACGGGGAATTCCTTCGCTAGTATGACCTGACTAAGTTTATTTGGTGTCTATTTGGTCGGTCAGAGTATAGGAATAATATATGACATGACTATTAACCCTTGTTTTATGGCAGTATTTAAGAATGGCAGCTGAGAACGTTAATAATGGAGTAAATCAGACCGTGGAGACACCTTTGATCACCACCCAGGGGAACGTGCAACAGAAAGGCAATATTCCTCCTGTAAACAATGATACCGAGCAAACTATGAATGATGGAATGTTTAGGAGCTTTTTGCAGTTCATGCAAAATCAGACGAGGGAGACTCGTGTGCAGAATACGAGTGGAAATGATAACAATGCGCGGTTTGTCACAGCCAAACAGTTCAAAGAATTGGGACCACCAGAATTTAAGGGAAAGCCAGATTCGATCATGGCTGAAACGTGGGTCAAGCAAATTACCAAGATATTCGATGTCTTGGGATGCACGGAGGAACAGAAGGTTCCATTCGCCACCTTTATGTTCCGCGGTGAGGCAGACTACTGGTGGGAGTCTGTGAAGCGTACCCAGCCTGACACACTCAACATGTCCTGGGAAACATTTCAAAAACTGCTCAATGACAAGTACTTTCTTGAAAGTATTCGTCATATGAAGGAGGTGGAGTTTATCAGACTGGAACAAAACAACATGACGGTGTCCCAGTACGAGGCGAAATTTGCAGAGTTATCCAGGTTTGCACCTCATTTGGTAGAAAATGAGGAACGAATGGAAAGGATGTTTCTAAGAGGTCTAAAACCCGAGATTCGGCAATATCTTATCTCTCATAAATTTTCTTTATATTCAGATGTTGTAAACAAGGCTCAATTATTAGAGCGAGATAATGAGTATGTGCAACCGAGGGACAACAACCAGGGTCATACGGGTGACAGCAGTCACCGGAGCGATGAGAACCAATGAGGAGGGAAAAATACGAATAAAGGCGGTAACCACTTGGGTGGTCATCGTGGCCATGATAATAGGAGAGGTGAGTCAAGTGGAAATTTCAGAAAGATGAGATTCAACAATAACGGGAAGACATCAGCAGCTGCACCAGCACCAACAACAAATTCTAGGGGAGGAGAACAACCGCCAGTTAGATGTTACAAATGCGGGAAAGAGGGACATATCAGCCCAAACTGTCCACAACAATCCAAGGTATGTTACAACTATGGAAAAGAAGGCCACATAGCTCGGGATTGTTTTGTAGCAAAACCAAGTTCAACGGGGATGGTGACTCCAAAGGCTGTCCCGGATAAGTCGAAATCAGCGGTTCCTGGAAGAGCATTTGTCGTGACTGGCCAAAACGTGAGGAACCCGAATGAGGTGATCACGGGTAAGCTAATCATAAACTCTTACGAAGTTTATACCTTATTAGATACCGGTTCTACCCATTCTTTTATCTCTCATGCTTTTGCTCAACGTTTAAACTTGACTCCGGAGAAATTGGACTTTGACTTATCTGTTAAAACTCCGTTGGGTGAAACCTTCATTACATCTACAGTTTATAAATATTGCATGATCCAAGTTGGCACTATCACATTCCCTGTTGATCTTATCTCTTTAAAGATACTTGCTTTTGATGTGATTTTAGGAATTGATTGGTTAACCACTCATCATGCTAAAATTGATTATTTTCGTAAGGTTGTTAGTTTTCATATTCCTAACCAACCTGTCATACGAATTAAAACTACTAAACCACTAAAATCAGTCACTGTCGTATCAAGCCACAAAGCTATTCGTTTATTGAAAAACGGATGTCAAGCTTTCTTAGCCCATGTTATGGATTTGAACAAAGACAAGTCGGATTTGGATAATATTTCTGTTGTTAGAGAATTTCCCGATGTATTTTCTGAAGAACTTCCTGGTCTACCCCCAGAACGTGAAGTTGAATTCTTTATTGACCTTGAACCCAGTATAAAGCCCATTTCTAAAACCCCATATCGAATGGCTCCTATTGAACATCAGGAGTTAAAAGTCCAATTATAGGAATTATTAGACATCGGTTTCATTTGTCCTAGTACGTCTCCTTGGGGTGCTCCTGTTTTATTCGTAAAGAAAAAAGACGGGAGTATGCGACTTTGTATTGACTATCGAGAATTGAACCATGTCACCATCAAGAATAGGTATCCGCTACCTCGTATTGATGACCTGTTCGACCAATTGCAAGGAGCACAATTCTTTTCAAAGATCGATCTTCGTTCTGGATATCATCAGCTGAAGATTAAAACTGAGGATATTCCAAAGACTGCCTTCAGAACTCGGTACGGGCATTATGAATTCTTAGTCATGTCTTTTGGATTGACTAATGCTCCTGCTGCCTTCATGGATATGATGAACCGTGTGTTCAAAGAATATTTAGATCAGTTCGTTGTTGTCTTTATTGATGACATCCTCATCTATTCCAAAAGCCGTGAAGATCATGAGCGCCATTTGAAGCTGATATTGCAAAGGCTTCGTGAAAATAAGCTATATGCCAAACTGAAGAAATGCGAGTTCTGGCTTGAAGAAGTAGCATTTCTTGGGCATGTGGTGTCAAAACATGGAGTATCGGTCGACCCGGCGAAGATTGAAGTCATACAAAGTTGGGAGCAACCGAAGTCGGTAACCGAAGTACGTAGCTTTCTGGGCTTAGCTGGTTATTACCGGAGATTCGTGGAAGGATTTTCTAGAATTGCTACTCCGTTAACTCAGTTGACTCGGAAGGATACAAAATTCGGTTGGAGCGAGGATTGTGAGAAGAGTTTTCAAGAACTCAAGAGGAGACTCATTTCGGCACCTGTTCTGACAATACCATCTGATTCGGATGGATTTGTTATCTACAGCGATGCTTCAGGCAAAGGATTAGGATGTGTTCTCATGCAACATGGGAAAGTCATAGCCTATGCCTTGCGACAACTCAAAGAATATGAGAGGAATTATCCTACTCATGATTTGGAGTTGGCAGCAGTCGTTTTTGCGTTGAAGATTTGAAGACACTACCTGTATGGGGAGAAAGTGGAGATCTATACGGATCATAAAAGCCTCAAATATTTCTTCACCCAAAAGGAACTCAACATGCGGCAATGATGTTGGCTTGAGCTATTGAAAGATTACGATCATACCATCCAATATCATCCTGGAAAAGCGAACGTAGTAGCTAACGCATTGAGTAGAAGATCATACGCGGGTACGAGTGCAATATTGTTAATACATAGGCCCATTTTGTATGATTTGCAAAGGATGGAGATAGAGATGAAGGCTCCAAGTACCCACATGATGATATCAAATATACGAGTAGAACCGACTTTAATTGATAAAGTTAAAGCCGCTCAAGCTACAGACATAGAGCTGATGCGTATGAAGAAGAAAGTGCAAGAAGGTGATATTCCAGAAGCAAGAATCGATGAAGAAGGAATACTTCGAGTCAACTCCAGACTTTGTGTTCCTAACAATTTTGACTTGAAGCATAGAATAATGATGGAGGCACATAACACACCGTTTGCAATCCATCCTGGGAGTACTAAAATGTATCACGATCTTCGACATACATTTTGGTGGAGCAATATGAAAAGAGAGATCACGGAGTTTATCTCGAGGTGTTTAACTTGTCAACGTGTAAAGGCGGAGCATCAAGTGCCAAAAGGTCCATTACAACCACTTGAGATTCCGAAATGGAAGTGGGGACACATTACTATGGATTTCGTTACGGGTCTTCCCAAGGTGTCTCAAGGCATAGATGCGATTTGGGCCATTGTTGATAGATTAACCAAGCCTGCCCATTTCTTGCCTATACGTGAGACTTATTCCCTTGAACGTCTTGCTAGTATGTACGTGAATGAGATTGTGAGATTGCATGGCATGCCAGTATCAATAGTTTCAGATCGTGACCCAAGATTTACTTCACGATTTTGGGTTAGCTTGCAGAAAGCTATGGGCACGAATTTACAATTTAGTTCAGCATACCATCCTCAAACGGACGGGCAATCAGAAAGGACTATTCAAACCCTTGAAGATCTATTAAGACTCTGTGTTCTAGATTTCAAAGGAAGTTGGGATAAGTACTTGCCACTGGTGGAATTCTCCTACAACAACCATTATCAGGCAAGTATAGGTATTGCTCCATTTGAAGCCTTGTATGGGCGACAGTGTCGTTCTCCAGTATACTGGGACGAGGTGGGTGAAGTAACATTGTTGGGACCAGAGTTGGTACGCATGAATACAGAGAAGATCCAAACGATTCGACAACGTATACAAACGACACAGGATCGACAAAAGAGTTATGCGGATCTTCATCGGAAGGACGTGGAATTTAATATTGGAGATCATGTATTGTTACGTGTTGCCCCATGGAAGGGAATTACAAGATTTGGAAAGAGAGGAAAGCTCAATCCAAGATTTATTGGTCCATTTGAGATTTTTGAGCGAATAGGAAATGTGGCGTATAGACTCGCATTACCTCCGAGCATGTCTCGTGTTCATAATGTTTTTCACATATCTATGCTTCGTAAATATATTAAAGACCCGAACCACATTATTGAGTTAGAACCAGACGAGATAGCTGAAGATTTAATGTACGAGGAGGTACCTGTTAAGATCTTGGATAGGAAAGAGCATGTCCTACGCACAAAGGTTATACCACAAGTTAAGGTTTTATGGAGAAACCATGTTATTGAAGAAATGACCTAGGAGTTGGAATCAGAAATAAAAGTGAGGTATCCTCACCTTTTAGAAATATCAGGTACGTACGTCAATTTCGAGGATAAAATTTCATAAGGAGGGGAGGTTGTAAGACCCCAACTTATTAATGAATAAAATCAAATTTTTTTTTAAATATTATTGTGAATAATAAGGTGTTAATTTGATATAATACTTTGGTTATGGGTAAAATGTGCAAATTTTGCAAAATAAGCAAGTGGTTATAAAATATTCATTTTGTCGGGGAATATTCGTTTGGTCGTGGAATATTCTTGCCGTCGGGAAATATTCATACGACGGCGCAGCCTTGTGTGGGCCCCATAATGTAAGACCCCGAATTTTATGAAATAAAAGTATTCAATTTTTCTTATAATTACTATTTAGTAAATGATTAAATTGATAAATGTTAAAGTTAAGGGTGATATATGATTTTTTTTCGAAATACACAAGTGGTTATAAAATATTCATTGTTGTCGGGGAATATTCGTTTGATCGTGGAATATTCTTACTGTCGGGAAATATTCATACGACGGCGCAGCCTTTTGTGGGCCCCATAACAGAAAGCGATTGGATGAAGAAAACGACAAGAGTAAGTTGTTTATAAATAACGGCGTAGTTGTTACCGTTAACACTGTTGGAATATCCGGTGGTTAAAACACAGTAATACGCATTGTTGCACAGTAGCACACGGTATTGCACCAATTATTGATTTTTACGTAAGAAGACACTACTCAAAAATTGTTACAGTAATTACTTTGTTGATTCAATAATTGCTGCGTTGATATTTTATATTACTGTTGTTTTAATAATTGTCACTACACAGTATTTTTCATTGTCGGAGAAATAATTCATATTATCTGAATAATATTATTAGATAGCATTATTGGCAATGTCTAGAAAGTTCTGTCTAAGGAGAGGTTTGATCATCTAATTGCGCGCCACTAAGGAGAAATCCTTATTGGAAAGCTCCCTCTTTCCTGGGAACGGCCTGGTTGCCAGTATTGTGATTCTGTAATATTATTTGTGAATAATTAATTATTGATTTATATGATGAGAAAAATATTGATTTTATGTGGATATAGATGGAGAAAATTTTTAATGTGACAATTGTTGAAAATTAATATTTTATCTTTTTCTGATAAAATAATTCATTTAAATATATTATTTTAAATAATATATTGATGGTGATATTTTTACAATGAATGTGGGATATATGAGTATATGAGGAGGAAGAGTATTTTTGTGACATTAAATGATTAACACATGTTTTGTGTGTTGGTGGACACAATTCTTGACCGAAAATTTATTATTGACTGTAAAATCGTCCGTTTGTGAATTTCGATCAATTTCTGTTTGGAATTTGGAAAAACTTTCTTCTGCAAAGTTGTAGAGAATTGAATTTTCTATAAAAACTCGCGAGATTCAAATTTTCTGATCAAAGGGCTATTTATTATGAATTATTGAAGTTCCGAAGTTCCGAAATAATTGATTTTTGGGAGTTTAAGTTAATTATTTTGAGAAAAACGTTTTTTCTTACTTTTTCTAGAAGGTTAGCATGTGTTTATGGCTGAATTCAAGTATCTAGAGGTGGGCTTGAATATTTTGTAATTATATTAATATTATATTCAATTTTCTGCTTTGGTGTTCTAAGCATTTTTCTATAAATAGGGTGCTTAGGTTAGAATTGAAAATCACACCAGAAACTGAAGTTTTCTCTCTATTTCTCTCTCGATATATTGAGTGTATTCTTGTGAGTATTTTGATACTTTGAGTGTTGCTATACGGTGTAAGTTCGTTCAGCGTTATTCCAGTCAGGAGTACTGCTCTTTTGAGGTAAGGGATAGTAATGGATTTTAAGGGTTGTTATGATTTTCAGTTTCTTAATTTTTCTAATCTTCAAAAATTCTGGAAAAATTTAAAATGATATTTTGATGAGTTTATTGATTGTGTCCAAAAATGGTGATTTTTGGATGTATAGATTAAGAGTTATGAATTTTATGAGAAAAGACTATTTTAAAAGTAACCGCTTATAATTTCTTGTGGTTAACTCCAAAATTGATGAAATTTTTATCGAGAGTACATGTATATGATAGAAATATACTCTGTAAATTTCAGAATTTTTGGACAAAAGTACAATTTTTGATAAATGTCTAAATATTCGGCTGTTTTGGCCATATGAAAAATAGTAAATGACTTTTAAAAATTCTGAGAAAAATATATGTTCACTATGGGACTATATTATACTAAATCCCAGAAAAGAAATATTTTTGGAACTGATTTGGTATTTTTCATAAAAATGGTCTAGTTATGAGTAAATGAATTAAATATGTTTTGTGAAGTAAGAAAATTGGAAAAGAGGATTTTATGACTTGAAAATCCTATATGAGGTATATGAAGATTTTTAATGAGGGTTTTTGGTTATTGGTGATGAAATCTTATGAGTTTGGCATTTTAGGATGATTAAATGCATTATTTAGTAAAGTGTAAACAATTAAAATAAATTGTTTATAAGCTTAAGAAATATTATTCTTTCAATATCATTATACCGAAATATTGGTATGTATTTTATTGTAGAATTTCTACCTTTTTGTGTCGAGTTTACTATTCATGAGTTACTATTCACGAGTTACTATTCACGAGTTACTATTCATGGGTTACTATTCATGAGTTACTATTCATGACAAAATTGATTTATTTTTCTGACGAAATTATAGTTGAGTTATGAATATTACTCTTGAGATTAAATCTATATGTTGATTATATTGATCTCATTATCATATATAACATTTTATAACCCTGATGTTGAAATTCTCTTTCACTAAAGTGTAAAGATGGGTAGATTATTGGTATGATCATGACTAGGGTTCTCTTTGGCCAGTAGGAAAAAGTTGAATTGTGACTGGTATGATCATGATCATTGAATTTATATTGAATATCTTTAGCTTAAGTGAAAATGTGAATTTATCAACATGGTTATAATTATTGTTTATATAAATTCTGAAATGATTATGTATTTCTTTGATATATGAAGGTCTTTGGCCTGTAGTGCAAGGATGACCTGTTGTTGAATATCTTTTGGCCTGTAGTGCAAAGATGAACTGTTGATGAATATCTTTGGCCTGTAGTGCAAAGATGAATTTATTAGTATGATTATGAACAGGAACTGTGATTTGGTATAATCATGATCTTTGATGTTTCAGGTAAAGACAGGTGATGAAAACTATCTTCGTCCTGAATGCGAAGAGAAATTTAGAACTACAATTATGATTATGAGTTATTGTGAAAAGGAACTGTTGATTGATGTTACAGGGATAAAAAATTGTTGGTGGACTTTTAACATGGAGAAGATAATAGACTTTATGGTCTATGTGACTCTTCTAATGGATTGCTCGTTCTGCTGCAACTATGGTTGAAAAGTTTTATCATCTACCATATATTCTAAATCTCTGATTTATTACTGTTGAAGACTATTGATAATTTATCTTTAGTCATGATATTCTTTACTGAGCTAGTTGTGCTCACCCTTTTGCTTCACAATTCCTTTCAGGTAATAAAAGTGTAGCTGGGTCGAGCGAGGGATAATAAGGGAATAGAACGGTGGTCTATAGATATTGAGGGTGAGGTGAATTTAACTTGGAAGGGTGTTTTGCCACTATCTTACAGGATGTATAATGACATACAACCTCGTGTCATCATAAGACAAAGTTGTGCTCATCCACTTGCTGAGTATATCTATCAGCACTACCTATATGATCTTGGAGTCTATCTGAAATATAACTCACAATTAGAGATAGTGGAGATAATGATATGTCAAGAAAAGACTCGCCATTGGGAAGAATATGATAGTAATCTTCTCATTTTTTTGGGGTCTATTGGGTCAACCAAGGATAATTCTGTGGCCATATGATGTCTATCATAACCTAGAAGCATGGCCTCCCATGTACGAAGGTTTCCTTGAGCACTTCCCAAAGATTCTAATTTCTAAAACAGTTTTCGACTATACCTTTATGTAAGGTGTCATTAAGAGGTGCTGTCCACGGTTGGGACATGAGTCACAGTTGATATATATTTGTATCCAAACTCACAGCATATGTATTGTTGTATTTTGCACGACAATTGTTGTAATAAAGTTGTAGTTATTTTCTGTACCATGTATTTGGCGACTCAGAATGGGTGTTGTATACCTATTTTGGGGGCATCACAGTTGGTATCAGAGCTTAGGGATATGATCTCTGGCGGAGATCGGGGAATAGGACTAGGAGGAGAGAGACGAGTAAATCTTTCGCTAGTGTGTCCTACCTAAGCTTATTTGTTGGTCCGTCATAATATCGAGATATTATGTGATATGTTAATTTGTTCAATTAACCTTTGTTTTGAAGCTGTATTCTAGAATGATATCTGAAATACAGGAGATGAGCAATGAAGAAATTATGATGACAGGAAAGATGGAATCTGAAATAAAAGCAAGGTATTCTCAACTCTTTGAAATACCAGGTACGTAAATTTCGAGGACGAAATTTCATAAGGAGGGGAGATTGTAAGACCCCGAATTTTATGAAATAAAAGTATTCAATTTTTCTTATAATTACTATTTAGTAAATGATTAAATTGATAAATGTTAAAGTTAAGGGTGATATATGATTTTTTTTCGAAATACACAAGTGGTTATAAAATATTCATTGTTGTCGGGGAATATTCGTTTGATCGTGGAATATTCTTACTGTCGGGGAATATTCATACGACGGCGCAGCCTTTTGTGGGCCCCATAACAGAAAGTGATTGGATGAAGAAAACGACAAGAGTAAGTTGTTTATAAATAACGGCGTAGTTGTTACCGTTAACACTGTTGGAATATCTGGTGGTTAAAACACAGTAATACGCGTTGTTGCACAGTAGCACACGGTATTGCACCAATTATTGATTTTTACGTAAGAAGGCACTACTCAAAAATTGTTACAGTAATTACTTTGTTGATTCAATAATTGCTGCGTCGATATTTTATATTACTGTTGTTTTAATAATTGTCACTACACAGTATTTTTCATTGTCGGAGAAATAATTCATATTATCTGAATAATATTATTAGATAGCATTATTGGCAATGTCTAGAAAGTTCTGTCTAAGGAGAGGTTTGATCATCTAATTGCGCGCCACTAAGGAGAAATCTTTATTGGAAAGCCCCCTCTTTCCTGGGAACGGCCTGGTTGCCAGTACTGTGATTCTGTAATATTATTTGTGAATAATTAATTATTGATTTATATGATGAGAAAAATATTGATTTTATATGGATATAGATGGAGAAAATTTTTAATGTGACAATTGTTGAAAATTAATATTTTATCTTTTTCTGATAAAATAATTCATTTAAATATATTATTTTAAATAATATATTGATGATGATATTTTTACAATGAATGTGGGATATATGAGTATATGAGGAGGAAGAGTATTTTTGTGACATTAAATGATTAACACATGTTTTGTGTGTTGGTGGACACAATTCTTGACCGAAAATTTATTATTGACTGTAAAATCGTCCGTTTGTGAATTTCGGTCAATTTCTGTTTGGAATTTGGAAAAACTTTCTTCTGCAAAGTTGTAGAGAATTGAATTTTCTATAAAAACTCGCGAGATTCAAATTTTCTGATCAAAGGGCTATTTATTATGAATTATTGAAGTTCCGAAGTTCCGAAATAATTGATTTTTGGGAGTTTAAGTTAATTATTTTGAGAAAAACGTTTTTTCTTACTTTTTCTAGAAGGTTAGCATGTGTTTATGGCTGAATTCAAGTATCTAGAGGTGGGCTTGAATATTTTGTAATTATATTAATATTATATTCAATTTTTTGCTTTGGTGTTCTAAGCATTTTTCTATAAATAGGGTGCTTAGGTTAGAATTGAAAATCACACCAGAAACTGAAGTTTTCTCTCTATTTCTCTCTCGATATATTGAGCGTATTCTTGTGAGTATTTTGATACTTTGAGTGTTGCTATACGGTGCAAGTTCGTTCAGCATTATTCCAGTCAGGAGTACTTCTCTTTTGAGGTAAGGGATAGTAATGGATTTTAAGGGTTGTTATGATTTTCAGTTTCGTAATTTTTCTGATCTTCAAAAATTCTGGAAAAATTTAAAATGATATTTTGATGAGTTTTATTGATTGTGTCCAAAAATGGTGATTTTTGGATGTATAGATTAAGAGTTATGAATTTTATGAGAAAAGACTATTTTAAAAGTAACCGCTTATAATTTCTTGTGGTTAACTCCAAAATTGATGAAATTTTTATCGAGAGTACATGTATATGATAGAAATATACTCTGTAAATTTCAGAATTTTTGGACAAAAGTACAATTTTTGATAAATGTCTAAATATTCGCTGTTTTGGCCATATAAAAAATAGTAAATGACTTTTAAAAATTCTGAGAAAAATATATGTTCACTATGGGACTATATTATACTAAATCCCAGAAAAGAAATATTTTTGAAACTGATTTGTTATTTTTCATAAAAATGGTCTAGTTATGAGTAAATGAATTAAATATGTTTTGTGAAGTAAGAAAATTGGAAAATAGGATTTTATGACTTGGGAATCCTATATGAGGTATATGAAGATTTTTAATGAGGGTTTTTGGTTATTGGTGATGAAATCTTATGAGTTTGGTATTTTAGGATGATTAAATGCATTATTTAGTAAAGTGTAAACAATTAAAATAAATTGTTTATAAGCTTAAGAAATATTATTCTTTCAATATCATTATACCGAAATATTGGTATGTATTTTATTGTAGAATTTCTACCTTTTTGTGTCGAGTTTACTATTCACGAGTTACTATTCACGAGTTACTATTCACGAGTTACTATTCACGAGTTACTATTCATGACAAAATTGGTTTATTTTTCTGACGAAATTATAGTTGAGTTATGAATATTACTCTTGAGATTAAATCTATATGTTGATTATATTGATCTCATTATCATATATAACATTTTATAACCCTGATGTTGAAATTCTCTTTCACTAAAGTGTAAAGATGGGTAGATTATTGGTATGATCATGACTAGGGTTCTCTTTGGCCAGTAGGAAAAAGTTGAATTGTGACTGGTATGATCATGATCATTGAATTTATATTGAATATCTTTAGCTTAAGTGAAAATGTGAATTTATCAACATGGTTATAATTATTGTTTATATAAATTCTGAAATGATTATGTATTTCTTTGATATATGAAGGTCTTTGGCCTGTAGTGCAAGGATGACCTGTTGTTGAATATCTTTTGGCCTGTAGTGCAAAGATGAACTGTTGATGAATATCTTTGGCCTGTAGTGCAAAGATGAATTTATTAGTATGATTGTGAACAGGAACTGTGATTTGGTATAATCATGATCTTTGATATTTCAGGTAAAGACAGGTGATGAAAACTATCTTCGTCCTGAATGCGAAGAGAAATTTAGAACTATAATTATGATTATGAGTTATTGTGAAAAGGAACTGTTGATTGATGTTACAGGGATAAAAAATTGTTGGTGGACTTTTAACATGGAGAAGATAATAGACTTTATGGTCTATGTGACTCTTCTAATGGATTGCTCGTTCCGCTGCAACTATGGTTGAAAAGTTTTATCATCTACCATATATTCTAAATCTCTGATTTATTACTGTTGAAGACTATTGATAATTTATCTTTAGTCATGATATTCTTTACTGAGCTAGTTGTGCTCACCCTTTTGCTTCACAATTCCTTTCAGGTAATAAAAGTGTAGCTGGGTCGAGCGAGGGATAATAAGGGAATAGAACGGTGGTCTATAGATATTGAGGGTGAGGTGAATTTAACTTGGAAGGGTGTTTTGCCACTATCTTACAGGATGTATAATGACATACAACCTCGTGTCATCATAAGACAAAGTTGTGCTCATCCACTTGCTGAGTATATCTACCAGCACTACCTATATGATCTTGGAGTCTATCTGAAATATAACTCCCAATTAGAGATAGTGGAGATAATGATATGTCAAGAAAAGACTCGCCATTGGGAAGAATATGATAGTAATCTTCTCATTTTTTTGGGGTCTATTGGGTCAACCAAGGATAATTCTGTGGCCATATGATGTCTATCATAACCTAGAAGCATGGCCTCCCATGTACGAAGGTTTCCTTGAGCACTTCCCAAAGATTCTAATTTCTAAAACAGTTTTCGACTATACCTTTATGTAAGGTGTCATTAAGAGGTGCTGTCCACGGTTGGGACATGAGTCACAGTTGATATATAATTGTATCCAAACTCACAGCATATGTGTTGTTGTATTTTGCACGATAATTGTTGTAATAAAGTTGTAGTTGTTTTCTGTACCATGTATTTGGCGACTCAGAATGGGTGTTGTATACCTATTTTGGGGGCGTCACAGTTGGTATCAGAGCTTAGGGATATGATCTCTGGCGGAGATCGGGGAATAGGACTAGGAGGAGAGAGACGAGTAAATCTTTCGCTAGTGTGTCCTACCTAAGCTTATTTGTTGGTCAGTCATAATATCGAGATATTATGTGATATGTTAATTTGTTCAATTAACCTTTGTTTTGAAGCTGTATTCTAGAATGATATCTGAAATACAGGAGATGAGCAATGAAGAAATTATGATGACAGGAAAGATGGAATCTGAAATAAAAGCAAGGTATTCTCAACTCTTTGAAATACCAGGTACGTAAATTTCGAGGACGAAATTTCATAAGGAGGGGAGATTGTAAGACCCCGAATTTTATGAAATAAAAGTATTCAATTTTTCTTATAATTACTATTTAGTAAATGATTAAATTGATAAATGTTAAAGTTAAGGGTGATATATGATTTTTTTTCGAAATACACAAGTGGTTATAAAATATTCATTGTTGTCGGGGAATATTCGTTTGATCGTGGAATATTCTTACTGTCGGGGAATATTCATACGACGGCGCAGCCTTTTGTGGGCCCCATAACGGAAAGCGATTGGATGAAAAAAACGACAAGAGTAAGTTGTTTATAAATAACGGCGTAGTTGTTACCGTTAACACTGTTGGAATATCCGGTGGTTAAAACACAGTAATACGCGTTGTTGCACAGTAGCACACGGTATTGCACCAATTATTGATTTTTACGTAAGAAGGC
Organism: Panax notoginseng; assembly: GCA_016801055.1. Classification (NCBI taxonomy): domain Eukaryota; kingdom Viridiplantae; phylum Streptophyta; class Magnoliopsida; order Apiales; family Araliaceae; genus Panax; species Panax notoginseng. The sequence goes on from CM029022.1 coordinate 122,964,585, forward strand.
ACTACTCAAAAATTGTTACAGTAATTACTTTGTTGATTCAATAATTGCTGCGTTGATATTTTATATTACTGTTGTTTTAATAATTGTCACTACACAGTATTTTTCATTGTCGGAGAAATAATTCATATTATCTGAATAATATTATTAGATAGCATTATTGGCAATGTCTAGAAAGTTCTGTCTAAGGAGAGGTTTGATCATCTAATTGCGCGCCACTAAGGAGAAATCTTTATTGGAAAGCCCCCTCTTTCCTGGGAACGGCCTGGTTGCCAGTACTGTGATTCTGTAATATTATTTGTGAATAATTAATTATTGATTTATATGATGAGAAAAATATTGATTTTATATGGATATAGATGGAGAAAATTTTTAATGTGACAATTGTTGAAAATTAATATTTTATCTTTTTCTGATAAAATAATTCATTTAAATATATTATTTTAAATAATATATTGATGATGATATTTTTACAATGAATGTGGGATATATGAGTATATGAGGAGGAAGAGTATTTTTGTGACATTAAATGATTAACACATGTTTTGTGTGTTGGTGGACACAATTCTTGACCGAAAATTTATTATTGACTGTAAAATCGTCCGTTTGTGAATTTCGGTCAATTTTTGTTTGGAATTTGGAAAAACTTTCTTCTGCAAAGTTGTAGAGAATTGAATTTTCTATAAAAACTCGCGAGATTCAAATTTTCTGATCAAAGGGCTATTTATTATGAATTATTGAAGTTCCGAAGTTCCGAAATAATTGATTTTTGGGAGTTTAAGTTAATTATTTTGAGAAAAACGTTTTTTCTTACTTTTTCTAGAAGGTTAGCATGTGTTTATGGCTGAATTCAAGTATCTAGAGGTGGGCTTGAATATTTTGTAATTATATTAATATTATATTCAATTTTTTGCTTTGGTGTTCTAAGCATTTTTCTATAAATAGGGTGCTTAGGTTAGAATTGAAAATCACACCAGAAACTGAAGTTTTCTCTCTATTTCTCTCTCGATATATTGAGCGTATTCTTGTGAGTATTTTGATACTTTGAGTGTTGCTATACGGTGCAAGTTCGTTCAGCATTATTCCAGTCAGGAGTACTTCTCTTTTGAGGTAAGGGATAGTAATGGATTTTAAGGGTTGTTATGATTTTCAGTTTCGTAATTTTTCTGATCTTCAAAAATTCTGGAAAAATTTAAAATGATATTTTGATGAGTTTTATTGATTGTGTCCAAAAATGGTGATTTTTGGATGTATAGATTAAGAGTTATGAATTTTATGAGAAAAGACTATTTTAAAAGTAACCGCTTATAATTTCTTGTGGTTAACTCCAAAATTGATGAAATTTTTATCGAGAGTACATGTATATGATAGAAATATACTCTGTAAATTTCAGAATTTTTGGACAAAAGTACAATTTTTGATAAATGTCTAAATATTCGGCTGTTTTGGCCATATAAAAAATAGTAAATGACTTTTAAAAATTCTGAGAAAAATATATGTTCACTATGGGACTATATTATACTAAATCCCAGAAAAGAAATATTTTTGAAACTGATTTGGTATTTTTCATAAAAATGGTCTAGTTATGAGTAAATGAATTAAATATGTTTTGTGAAGTAAGAAAATTGGAAAATAGGATTTTCTGACTTGGGAATCCTATATGAGGTATATGAAGATTTTTAATGAGGGTTTTTGGTTATTGGTGATGAAATCTTATGAGTTTGGTATTTTAGGATGATTAAATGCATTATTTAGTAAAGTGTAAACAATTAAAATAAATTGTTTATAAGCTTAAGAAATATTATTCTTTCAATATCATTATACCGAAATATTGGTATGTATTTTATTGTAGAATTTCTACCTTTTTGTGTCGAGTTTACTATTCACGAGTTACTATTCACGAGTTACTATTCACGAGTTACTATTCATTGGTTACTATTTATGAGTTACTATTCATGACAAAATTGGTTTATTTTTCTGACGAAATTATAGTTGAGTTATGAATATTACTCTTGAGATTAAATCTATATGTTGATTATATTGATCTCATTATCATATATAACATTTTATAACCCTGATGTTGAAATTCTCTTTCACTAAAGTGTAAAGATGGGTAGATTATTGGTATGATCATGACTAGGGTTCTCTTTGGCCAGTAGGAAAAAGTTGAATTGTGACTGGTATGATCATGATCATTGAATTTATATTGAATATCTTTAGCTTAAGTGAAAATGTGAATTTATCAACATGGTTATAATTATTGTTTATATAAATTCTGAAATGATTATGTATTTCTTTGATATATGAAGGTCTTTGGCCTGTAGTGCAAGGATGACCTGTTGTTGAATATCTTTTGGCCTGTAGTGCAAAGATGAACTGTTGATGAATATCTTTGGCCTGTAGTGCAAAGATGAATTTATTAGTATGATTATGAACAGGAACTGTGATTTGGTATAATCATGATCTTTGATGTTTCAGGTAAAGACAGGTGATGAAAACTATCTTCGTCCTGAATGCGAAGAGAAATTTAGAACTACAATTATGATTATGAGTTATTGTGAAAAGGAACTGTTGATTGATGTTACAGGGATAAAAAATTGTTGGTGGACTTTTAACATGGAGAAGATAATAGACTTTATGGTCTATGTGACTCTTCTAATGGATTGCTCGTTCCGCTGCAACTATGGTTGAAAAGTTTTATCATCTACCATATATTCTAAATCTCTGATTTATTACAGTTGAAGACTATTGATAATTTATCTTTAGTCATGATATTCTTTACTGAGCTAGTTGTGCTCACCCTTTTGCTTCACAATTCCTTTCAGGTAATAAAAGTGTAGCTGGGTCGAGCGAGGGATAATAAGGGAATAGAACGGTGGTCTATAGATATTGAGGGTGAGGTGAATTTAACTTGGAAGGGTGTTTTGCCACTATCTTACAGGATGTATAATGACATACAACCTCGTGTCATCATAAGACAAAGTTGTGCTCATCCACTTGCTGAGTATATCTACCAGCACTACCTATATGATCTTGGAGTCTATCTGAAATATAACTCACAATTAGAGATAGTGGAGATAATGATATGTCAAGAAAAGACTCGCCATTGGGAAGAATATGATAGTAATCTTCTCATTTTTTTTGGGGTCTATTGGGTCAACCAAGGATAATTCTGTGGCCATATGATGTCTATCATAACCTAGAAGCATGGCCTCCCATGTACGAAGGTTTCCTTGAGCACTTCCCAAAGATTCTAATTTCTAAAACAGTTTTCGACTATACCTTTATGTAAGGTGTCATTATGAGGTGCTGTCCACGGTTGGGACATGAGTCACAGTTGATATATAATTGTATCCAAACTCACAGCATATGTGTTGTTGTATTTTGCACGACAATTGTTGTAATAAAGTTGTAGTTGTTTTCTGTACCATGTATTTGGCGACTCAGAATGGGTGTTGTATACCTATTTTGGGGGCGTCACAGTTGGTATCAGAGCTTAGGGATATGATCTCTGGCGGAGATCGGGGAATAGGACTAGGAGGAGAGAGACGAGTAAATCTTTCGCTAGTGTGTCCTACCTAAGCTTATTTGTTGGTCAGTCATAATATCGGGATATTATGTGATATGTTAATTTGTTCAATTAACCTTTGTTTTGAAGCTGTATTCTAGAATGATATCTGAAATACAGGAGATGAGCAATGAAGAAATTATGATGACATGAAAGATGGAATCTGAAATAAAAGCAAGGTATTCTCAACTCTTTGAAATACCAGGTACGTAAATTTCGAGGACGAAATTTCATAAGGAGGGGAGATTGTAAGACCCCGAATTTTATGAAATAAAAGTATTCAATTTTTCTTATAATTACTATTTAGTAAATGATTAAATTGATAAATGTTAAAGTTAAGGGTGTTATATGATTTTTTTTTCGAAATACACAAGTGGTTATAAAATATTCATTGTTGTCGGGGAATATTCGTTTGATCGTGGAATATTCTTACTGTCGGGGAATATTCATACGACGGCGCAGCCTTTTGTGGGCCCCATAACGGAAAGCAATTGGATGAAAAAAACGACAAGAGTAAGTTGTTTATAAATAACGGCGTAGTTGTTACCGTTAACACTGTTAGAATGTCCGGTGGTTAAAACACAGTAATACGCGTTGTTGCACAGTAGCACACGGTATTGCACCAATTATTAATTTTTACGTAAGAAGACACTACTCAAAAATTGTTACAGTAATTACTTTGTTGATTCAATAATTGCTGCGTTGATATTTTATATTACTGTTGTTTTAATAATTGTCACTACACAGTATTTTTCATTGTCGGAGAAATAATTCATATTATCTGAATAATATTATTAGATAACATTATTGGCAATGTCTAGAAAGTTCTGTCTAAGGAGAGGTTTGATCATCTAATTGCGCGCCACTAAGGAGAAATCTTTATTGGAAAGCCCCCTCTTTCCTGGGAACGGCCTGGTTGCCAGTACTACGATTCTGTAATATTATTTGTGAATAATTAATTATTGATTTATATGATGAGAAAAATATTGATTTTATGTGGATATAGATGGAGAAAATTTTTAATGTGACAATTGTTGAAAATTAATATTTTATCTTTTTCTGATAAAATAATTCATTTAAATATATTATTTTAAATAATATATTGATGGTGATATTTTTACAATGAATGTGGGATATATGAGTATATGAGGAAGAAGAGTATTTTTGTGACATTAAATGATTAACACATGTTTTGTGTGTTGGTGGACACAATTCTTGACCGAAAATTTATTATTGACTGTAAAATCGTTCGTTTGTGGATTTCGGTCAATTTCTGTTTGGAATTTGAAAAAATTTTCTTCTGCAAAGTTGTAGAGAATTGAATTTTCTATAAAAATTCGCGAGATTCAAATTTTCTGATCAAAGGGCTATTTATTATGAATTATTGAAGTTCCGAAGTTCCGAAATAATTGATTTTTGGGAGTTTAAGTTAATTATTTTGAGAAAAACGTTTTTTCTTACTTTTTCTAGAAGGTTAGCATGTGTTTATGGCTGAATTCAAGTATCTAGAGGTGGGCTTGAATATTTTGTAATTATATTAATATTATATTCAATTTTCTGCTTTGGTGTTCTAAGCATTTTTCTATAAATAGGGTGCTTAGGTTAGAATTGAAAATCACACCAGAAACTGAAGTTTTCTCTCTATTTCTCTCTCGATATATTGAGCGTATTATTGTGAGTATTTTGATACTTTGAGTGTTGCTATACGGTGCAAGTTCGTTCAGCGTTATTCCAGTCAGGAGTACTGCTTTTTTGAGGTAAGGGATAGTAATGGATTTTAAGGGTTGTTATGATTTTCAGTTTCGTAATTTTTCTGATCTTCAAAAATTCTGAAAAAATTTAAAATGATATTTTGATGAGTTTTATTGATTGTGTCCAAAAATGGTGATTTTTGGATGTATAGATTAAGAGTTATGAATTTTATGAGAAAAGACTATTTTAAAAGTAACCGCTTATAATTTCTTGTGGTTAACTCCAAAATTGATGAAATTTTTATCGGGAGTACATGTATATGATAGAAATATACTCTGTAAATTTCAGAATTTTTGGACAAAAGTACAATTTTTGATAAATGTCTAAATATTCGGCTGTTTTGGCCATATGAAAAATAGTAAATGACTTTTAAAAATTCTGAGAAAAATATATGTTCACTATGGGACTATATTATACTAAATCCCAGAAAAGAAATATTTTTGGAACTGATTTGGTATTTTTCATAAAAATGGTCTAGTTATGAGTAAATGAATTAAATATGTTTTGTGAAGTAAGAAAATTGAAAAATAGGATTTTATGACTTGGGAATCCTATATGAGGTATATGAAGATTTTTTATGAGGGTTTTTGGTTATTGGTGATGAAATCTTATGAGTTTGGTATTTTAGGATGATTAAATACATTATTTAGTAAAGTGTAAACAATTAAAATAAATTGCTTATAAGCTTAAGAAATATTATTCTTTCAATATCATTATACCAAAATATTGGTATGTATTTTATTGTGGAATTTCTACCTTTTTGTGTCGAGTTTACTATTCATGAGTTACTATTCACGAGTTACTATTCACGAGTTACTATTCATGGATTACTATTCATGAGTTACTATTCATGACAAAATTGGTTTATTTTTCTGACGAAATTATAGTTGAGTTATGAATATTACTCTTGAGATTAAATCTATATGTTGATTATATTGATCTCATTATCATATATAACATTTTATAACCCTGATGTTGAAATTCTCTTTCACAAAAGTGTAAAGATGGGTAGATTATTTGTATGATCATGACTAGGGTTCTCTTTGGCCAGTAGTGAAAAGTTGAATTGTGACTGGTATGATCATGACCATTGAATTTATATTGAATATCTTTAGCTTAAGTGAAAATGTGAATTTATCAACATGATTATAATTATTGTTTATATAAATTCTGAAATGATTATGTATTTCTTTGATATATGAAGGTCTTTGGCCTGTAGTGCAAAGATGACCTGTTGTTGAATATCTTTTGGCCTGTAGTGCAAAGATGAACTGTTGATGAATATCTTTGGCCTGTAGTGCAAAGATGAATTTATTAGTATGATTATGAACAGGAACTGTGATTTGGTATAATCATGATCTTTGATGTTTCAGGTAAAGACAGGTGATGAAAACTATCTTCGTCCTGAATGCGAAGAGAAATTTAGAACTACAATTATAATTATGAGTTATTGTAGAAAGGAACTGTTGATTGATATTACAGGGATAAAAAATTGTTGGTGAACTTTTAACATGGAGAAGATAATAGACTTTATGGTCTATGTGACTCTTCTAATGGATTGCTCGTTCTGCTGCAACTATGGTTGAAAAGTTTTATCATCTACCATATGTTCTAAATCTCTGATTTATTACTGTTGAAGACTATTGATAATTTATCTTTAGTCATGATATTATTTACTGAGCTAGTTGTGCTCACCCTTTTGCTTCACAATTCCTTTCAGGTAATAAAAGTGTAGCTGGGTCGAGCGAGGGATAATAAGGGAATAGAACGGTGGTCTATAGATATTGAGGGTGAGGTGAATTTAACTTGGAAGGGTGTTTTGCCACTATCTTACAGGATGTATAATGACATACAACCTCGTGTCATCATAAGACAAAGTTGTGCTCATCCACTTGCTGAGTATATCTACCAGCACTACCTATATGATCTTGGAGTCTATCTGAAATATAACTCCCAATTAGAGATAGTGGAGATAATGATATGTCAAGAAAAGACTCGCCATTGGGAAGAATATGATAGTAATCTTCTCATTTTTCTTTGGGGTCTATTGGGTCAACCAAGGATAATTCTGTGGCCATATGATGTCTATCATAACCTAGAAGCATGGCCTCCCATGTACGAAGGTTTCCTTGAGCACTTCTCAAAGATTCTAATTTCTAAAATAGTTTTCGACTATACCTTTATGTAAGGTGTCATTATGAGGTGCTGTCCACGGTTGGGACATGAGTCACAGTTGATATATATTTGTATCCAAACTCACAGCATATGTATTGTTGTATTTTGCACGACAATTGTTGTAATAAAGTTGTAGTTATTTTCTGTACCATGTTTTTGGCGACTCAGAATGGGTGTTGTATACCTATTTTGGGGGCATCACAGTTGGTATCAGAGCTTAGGGATATGATCTCTGGCAGAGATCGGGGAATAGGACTAGGAGGAGAGAGACGAGTAAATCTTTCGCTAGTGTGTCCTACCTAAGCTTATTTGTTGGTCAGTCATAATATCGGGATATTATGTGATATGTTAATTTGTTCAATTAACCTTTGTTTTGAAGCTGTATTCTAGAATGATATCTGAAATACAGGAGATGAGCAATGAAGAAATTATGATGACATGAAAGATGGAATCTGAAATAAAAGCAAGGTATTCTCAACTCTTTGAAATACCAGGTACGTAAATTTCGAGGACGAAATTTCATAAGGAGGGGAGATTGTAAGACCCCGAATTTTATGAAATAAAAGTATTCAATTTTTCTTATAATTACTATTTAGTAAATGATTAAATTGATAAATGTTAAAGTTAAGGGTGATATATGATTTTTTTTCGAAATACACAAGTGGTTATAAAATATTCATTGTTGTCGGGGAATATTCGTTTGATCGTGGAATATTCTTACTGTCGGGGAATATTCATACGACGGCGCAGCCTTTTGTGGGCCCCATAACGGAAAGCAATTGGATGAAAAAAACGACAAGAGTAAGTTGTTTATAAATAACGACGTAGTTGTTACCGTTAACACTGTTAGAATATCCGGTGGTTAAAACACAGTAATACGCGTTGTTGCACAGTAGCACACGGTATTGCACCAATTATTAATTTTTACGTAAGAAGACACTACTCAAAAATTGTTACAGTAATTACTTTGTTGATTCAATAATTGCTGCGTTGATATTTTATATTACTGTTGTTTTAATAATTGTCACTACACAGTATTTTTCATTGTCGGAGAAATAATTCATATTATCTGAATAATATTATTAGATAACATTATTGGCAATGTCTAGAAAGTTCTGTCTAAGGAGAGGTTTGATCATCTAATTGCGCGCCACTAAGGAGAAATCCTTATTGGAAAGCCCCCTCTTTCCTGGGAACGGCCTGGTTGCCAGTACTATAATTCTGTAATATTATTTGTGAATAATTAATTATTGATTTATATGATGAGAAAAATATTGATTTTATGTGGATATAGATGGAGAAAATTTTTAATGTGACAATTATTGAAAATTAATATTTTATCTTTTTCTGATAAAATAATTCATTTAAATATATTATTTTAAATAATATATTGATGGTGATATTTTTACAATGAATGTGGGATATATGAGTATATGAGGAAGAAGAGTATTTTTGTGACATTAAATGATTAACACATGTTTTGTGTGTTGGTGGACACAATTCTTGACCGAAAATTTATTATTGACTGTAAAATCGTTCGTTTGTGGATTTCGGTCAATTTCTGTTTGGAATTTGAAAAATTTTCTTCTGCAAAGTTGTAGAGAATTGAATTTTCTATAAAAATTCGCGAGATTCAAATTTTCTGATCAAAGGGCTATTTATTATGAATTATTGAAGTTCCGAAGTTCCGAAATAATTGATTTTTGGGAGTTTAAGTTAATTATTTTGAGAAAAATGTTTTTTCTTACTTTTTCTAGAACGTTAGCATGTGTTTATGGCTGAATTCAAGTATCTAGAGGTGGGCTTGAATATTTTGTAATTATATTAATATTATATTCAATTTTCTGCTTTGGTGTTCTAAGCATTTTTCTATAAATAGGGTGCTTAGGTTAGAATTGAAAATCACACCAGAAACTGAAGTTTTCTCTCTATTTCTCTCTCGATATATTGAGCGTATTATTGTGAGTATTTTGATACTTTGAGTGTTGCTATACGGTGCAAGTTCGTTCAGCGTTATTCCAGTCAGGAGTACTGCTTTTTTGAGGTAAGGGATAGTAATGGATTTTAAGGGTTGTTATGATTTTCAGTTTCGTAATTTTTCTGATCTTCAAAAATTCTGAAAAAATTTAAAATGATATTTTGATGAGTTTTATTGATTGTGTCCAAAAATGGTGATTTTTGGATGTATAGATTAAGAGTTATGAATTTTATGAGAAAAGACTATTTTAAAAGTAACCGCTTATAATTTCTTGTGGTTAACTCCAAAATTGATGAAATTTTTATCGGGAGTACATGTATATGATAGAAATATACTCTGTAAATTTCAGAATTTTTGGACAAAAGTACAATTTTTGATAAATGTCTAAATATTCGGCTGTTTTGGCCATATGAAAAATAGTAAATGACTTTTAAAAATTCTGAGAAAAATATATGTTCACTATGGGACTATATTATACTAAATCCCAGAAAAGAAATATTTTTGGAACTGATTTGGTATTTTTCATAAAAATAGTCTAGTTATGAGTAAATGAATTAAATATGTTTTGTGAAGTAAGAAAATTAAAAAATAGGATTTTATGACTTGGGAATCCTATATGAGGTATATGAAGATTTTTTATGAGGGTTTTTGGTTATTGGTGATGAAATCTTATGAGTTTGGTATTTTAGGATGATTAAATACATTATTTAGTAAAGTGTAAACAATTAAAATAAATTGTTTATAAGCTTAAGAAATATTATTCTTTCAATATCATTATACCAAAATATTGGTATGTATTTTATTGTGGAATTTCTACCTTTTTGTGTCGAGTTTACTATTCATGAGTTACTATTCACGAGTTACTATTCACGAGTTACTATTCATGGATTACTATTCATGACAAAATTGGTTTATTTTTCTGACGAAATTATAGTTGAGTTATGAATATTACTCTTAAGATTAAATCTATATGTTGATTATATTGATCTCATTATCATATATAACATTTTATAACCCTGATGTTGAAATTCTCTTTCACAAAAGTGTAAAGATGGGTAGATTATTTGTATGATCATGACTAGGGTTCTCTTTGGCCAGTAGTGAAAAGTTGAATTGTGACTGGTATGATCATGACCATTGAATTTATATTGAATATCTTTAGCTTAAGTGAAAATGTGAATTTATCAACATGATTATAATTATTGTTTATATAAATTCTGAAATGATTATGTATTTCTTTGATATATGAAGGTCTTTGGCCTGTAGTGCAAAGATGACCTGTTGTTAAATATCTTTTGGCCTGTAGTGCAAAGATGAACTGTTGATGAATATCTTTGGCCTGTAGTGCAAAGATGAATTTATTAGTATGATTATGAACAGGAACTGTGATTTGGTATAATCATGATCTTTGATGTTTCAGGTAAAGACAGGTGATGAAAACTATCTTCGTCCTGAATGCGAAGAGAAATTTAGAACTACAATTATGATTATGAGTTATTGTGGAAAGGAACTGTTGATTGATATTACAGGGATAAAAAATTGTTGGTGAACTTTTAACATGGAGAAGATAATAGACTTTATGGTCTATGTGACTCTTCTAATGGATTGCTCGTTCTGCTGCAACTATGGTTGAAAAATTTTATCATCTACCATATGTTCTAAATCTCTGATTTATTACTGTTGAAGACTATTGATAATTTATCTTTAGTCATGATATTCTTTACTGAGCTAGTTGTGCTCACCCTTTTGCTTCACAATTCCTTTCAGGTAATAAAAGTGTAGCTGGGTCGAGCGAGGGATAATAAGGGAATAGAACGGTGGTCTATAGATATTGAGGGTGAGGTGAATTTAACTTGGAAGGGTGTTTTGCCACTATCTTACAGGATGTATAATGACATACAACCTCGTGTCATCATAAGACAAAGTTGTGCTCATCCACTTGCTGAGTATATCTACCAGCACTACCTATATGATCTTGGAGTCTATCTGAAATATAACTCCCAATTAGAGATAGTGGAGATAATGATATGTCAAGAAAAGACTCGCCATTGGGAAGAATATGATAGTAATCTTCTCATTTTTCTTTGGGGTCTATTGGGTCAACCAAGGATAATTCTGTGGCCATATGATGTCTATCATAACCTAGAAGCATGGCCTCTCATGTATGAAGGTTTCCTTGAGAACTTCCCAAAGATTCTAATTTCTAAAACAGTTTTTGACTATACCTTTATGTAAGGTGTCATTATGAGGTTCTGTCCACGGTTGGGACATGAGTCACAGTTGATATATATTTGTATCCAAACTCACAGCATATGTGTTGTTGTATTTTGCACGACAATTGTTGTAATAAAGTTGTAGTTGTTTTCTGTACCATGTATTTGGCGACTCAGAATGGGTGTTGTATACCTATTTTGGGGGCGTCACACATAACGGAAAGTGATTGGATGAAAAAAATGACATGTATAAGTTGTTTATAAATAACGACGTAGTTGTTACCGTTAATACTGTTAGAATACCCGGTGGTTAAAATACAGTAGCACACGGTATTACACCAATTATTGATTCTTACGTAAGAAGGCACTACTCAATAATTGTTACAGTAGTTACTGTTTAATATTTTATTTTATTGATTCAATAATTGTTGCATTGATATCTTATATTATTGTTATTTCAATAATTGTCACTGTACAGTATTTCCCATTATCAGATCAATAATTCATATTATTTGAATAATATTATTTGATAACATTATTGGCAATGTCTAGAAAGTTCTGTCTAAGGAGAGGTTTGGTCATCTAATTGCGCGCCAGTAAGGAGAAATTCTTATTGGAAAGCCCCCTCTTTCCTGGTAACGGCCTGGTTGTCATAAATGTGATTCTGTAATATTATTTGTGAATAATTAATTATTAATTCATATGATAAGGAAATATTTATATATTTTTGTGGTTAAAAATGAAGGAGTTAATGTTGAGGTTTTTATCAGTATTTTTGTCAGAATTGAGGTATTAAAAATCAGGGTTTTTGAGATATTTTACGGGGGTTATAATTTTTAATCCGACCGTTGCATCGTGGTAATTTTTGGATATGTTATACATATATAAGTTGAGTGTATGTCCATAAATTTTGAACCGTTAAAAATAAACGTATGATTTATTGTGAATTTTACGAGATGACTGGTTCAGAAATTGTTGAATTTTTGGAGTTTATCATTTTAGTGGAAAATTCTAGAATTGGTGGGCCCCACTCTTGGTTGGTGAAGAAATGTGTTGAGATTTTTATTCAAATGTGATAGGCCTGAATAGTAGCAGGTAAAGCCATCTGGTTGCATGTTAAGTCTGCTTCGGCATGCTAACATTTTTCTATAAATAGAGGGCTAAGTTAGAATTGAAAATCACACCAGAAACAAGTTTTCTCTCTTTTTCTCTCTAGATTATTGAGTGTATTTTGTGAGTATTTAGATACTTTGAGAGTTTCTATTCATCAGAGAAAGTTTCTTTCAGCCTTATGCCGGTATTCCGACCAGAAGTACTGATATTTTGAGGTAAGGGATATTATTTTCTTCTTAACTGATATTATTTTCTTCAATATCATTATGCTGAAATATTGATATGAGTTTTTTTTATCAAATTTGGAACTTTTTGTGTCGGAGTTACTGTTCATGTATACGACACTATTTACGTATACGACACTATTCACGAATACGGCACTATTCACCGAAAAATAAGATTTTTCCTTTTTGTCCAAGATATCTATTATGGTTACTATCTTTGATTGTATCCATGTTTTGATCTTTATTTTTGAATTCTGCTTCACAGTTGATTATTATGAAGTATTATTGATCTTGGATAAACTGTTATACGAATCCCTACTATTTGTCCTTCTGTCTTACTAGATTCATTTTATTTAAGATATTTTTCATCATCCTCAGTCCTAAATGATGATATTACTGAATATCTTTGGCCTGTATTGCAAAGATGTATGATTACATGATGAATATCTTTGGCCTGTAGCGCAAAGATGAACAAGTGTTGAGATGAACATGACCGACTGGTGATACAAATGAATATCTTTGGTCTGTAGTGCAAAGATGAATATTTGGTTAAAGATGATTATTAATTGATGTTACAGGGATAAAATATTGATGATGGACTTTTAAATCTTAGAAGATAGTAGAATTCATTCTCTACTTGACTCTTCTAATGGTTTGTTGTTTCCGCTGCAGTTGTTGATCTAAAACTTGTTGTCGATTATATTCTATCAGATTTTTCCCTGTTGAATACTAATGATAATTTATTGTATATTATCTTAGTCATAATATTCTTTACTAGGCTAGTTGAGCTCACCCTTTTCCTTTTTGTTCCATTTTTCTTCTTAGGAGGTGAGAACATAGCAGGATTTAGTCGGGGTATGGAGTGATGGTTCTATGAAAGATGTTTTAGCAGTCCTCACTATTTCTGTAAAATAGTGTTTGAATAATTGTAATGAGGACTTATTTGAGTGTGGATATTGTCTAGAAGACAATATTTGTATTTAAACTCACAATATGTGTTGTCGTATTTTGCACGACAATTGTATTATTGAAGTTGTAGTTTACTTTTTGTACCATGTATTTGGCGACTCAGAATGGTTGTTGTATACCTATTTTGGGGGCGTCACATCGTCCCTAGCTGAAAAGTTTTATTTAGCAAGGGTGACCAACAAGTTTTTCCCGCAAGTTAATACATACGATAAAGGTATAGAAATCAATATCAAGTCTTCTCACATTCTACGCCACAATAATCTGATAATGAAATAGTACAACGCTTTCAAGATTTTCTACGATATTCAAATGAATAATCAAGAATTATATTCTACTAAATAGCAAAGTGGAATGTTTTCCAGATTTATGCTAAGCGATCCATTGGATCTTGAACTTCTCTTCTCGAGTAACTATCAAAGTTATACTTTGATATACCTAGGTGTATCAGATAACCATAAAGATTAAATCATACCCCTCTGCAAGTATATAAAGTGATCAGCTTTAGTATACCCTATATTATGCATAATACTTAATCGCGCGAAAAAGCCGAATATATGACCAATAAAATATTCTCTTTATATAAAAGGTTCTTCTTCTCAGTCTCAGTCTCAAAATCAAGATTTTGATTTAATAATGAAATAATGTGATTTTAATTTCTAATTACTTCTCGATCTAGCCGAAATAATTGGCATAGATTTGTCAATAATAATTGAATTCTCTTCTCGAACCTATCAAGTTCTAACAAATATTCGTCTAGCCAGAATGATTAGCTAAGAGATTTCTCAACATAATTCGATAATAAAGGAAATAGATGCACTGTCAATTCTATCTTCTACATATATGAATATCCAACAACAATTATTCTACAAATGTATATTTTCTGAATTAGTAATTTCAATTTGAATTATTAAACATGCACTAACTGCGAATAATCAACAATAATTTTCCTGGACATGGTATAATTAGCGATAATTAACCACTATAATAATTGAATGAATATAACTCAAGGTTGAGTTAGGAAACTTGCCTTCTCCGCTGATTATAGCTACACAAAATACTTATCTACGTTCGTAAGACCTATTACCAGTAATATCGGTCTCACAATTAGCATAATAATTTATAACACATAATACTGTAATTCACAGTCAATCTTCTCCTAGACACATTACCACATAGCCGCATCAGTGTTTATAACTTATATAAACACTTAACAAGTCTAATTATTTCTGTCTGGTTAGACTTTGGTTTATTCTCGGTGTTCTGGTCACCCTATCCGACAATTAACACAGTTATTGTCAATTAATTTCGGTTTTAAAGCTTCAATGTTATATTAAATAAGTCAAAGTTCATGTATAATATTTTTCAGAAGCTTTTAAATATTAATAATCAATTATTATAATTTATAATAATTTTTTAAACACTTAAAATATTTTAAATGATTTAATTATCAAATAATCTTATCATTATTAATATTTAATAATATAAAAATATTAATAACATACTTGTCAAAATATTAAAGTTATTTTTAATAACTTAAATTATCTTTAAATCATCAATATTCTACTTAAATAATTTTTAAAATAATTAAAATCATTTTTAAATCATCACCATTAATATCTAAATATTAATTAAATTATTATCCAAATATTAAAAGTCATTAATTATAAATTAAATTATTTTTCTTATTTTTAAATGATTTTTAAATTAATAAAATCATTTTTAATTTATTATTTAATATAATAATTAAATAAATCTAATATCATTAATTTTAATTTATTAATGAAAATTCTCCAAAAATATTGAAAATTATATTTTATAATTCCAAATATTTTTTAACACTTTATTCTTATTTAAAATAATTTTTAAATCAATGAAATTTTTTTTATCTTATTTATTTAATTTAATAATTAAATAAATATAATATTATTAATATTAAATTATTAATGAAAATTCTCTAAAAATATTAAAATTTATATTTTATAACTCAAAATATTTTTAAATACATTATTCTTATTTAAAATAATTTTTCATAATATTAAATTATTTTTCTCTAATTTATTTAATACACTAATTAAATAAATTAAATTCCTCTAATATTTAAATAATTATAAATATTAAAGAAAAATATTCTAAATGGTCAAAAATTATTTTTCATAATTTAAAATAATTTTTAAAACCATTTTTAATAATTTTTATAATTTATTTCTATTTTTAAATAATTTTCAGAAATTCAAAAATTCAAAAATTAAATAAATCGTCGCTAATGGTCTTTAGCGACATTTTTTATCGTCTTAGGTGTTCTTGAGCTCAAGAACACTGTTAGACCCGAGTTCAAGGGTACACGTTTGACCGTGTGTAATTTCCAATCCATACAAGTTCTGAGCAATGTTAAGCACCGATTATATAGTGTTTATGTAATACTACATAAATCAACCACCATCTCGATCATACAACAAATCAATAAAAAGATCTGAGCTAGCAAACATCTGGTCATAACATTTTTGGGTTTTCCAGAAACCCAGATGGTTCGACCAGTCACTTTCATGCTCGATTATTCTAGGTTCCAGTCATGTTTTATGTGATCTAATGGTTCAAAGTTATAGTCCATATGTTATAGAACATTCACATAGCAACAGATCGTTCTATCATCAACAGGATCACCTTGAATAATATGGTCAAAGTATGTCAGACGTCCTGTTCTTATGGTTTTCTGGAATTTCCAGAAACTCAAAATTAGTCTAGGATGGCTACTTTGACCATCCATTAAAACCAATCAATTTAATGTTTATGGAATCTAAAGACATATACTTAGAGTTCATATTACAGGCTACAACTTGAATACAACACATCATTAAAAAAATATCATATATGTCAGATACGAACCTTCAAAGATCTTGTCAGACCATGTTTTACACTTTCTGGGTTACCAAGAAAGTGACTGGTCATGCTCGGTCAACCCTATTTGACCATGAATAAAAACAAATCTAGACATCTGATGGCTATAACACCACTTGAAGATGAAAGACCTCATACCAGGCTATAGATCCAAAACATCAAACAAGAAAAATCTTAAACAGACACAGATCTGTGGCTCCTGACATTAGCTTGTCAGACCACAAATCGTGTTCTTAACAGTTTTGGAAAAACTCGATTTTAAAGCATTTTGATGCTATGGATCTATGTTATATCAACATAGATCATCAGTAAACATCATCTAGCAAAGATCTAAACACAAAAACACAAAAACTTTCTTAGCATACAAGGTCAAATATTAATTTAGGGTTGTACCTCTCTTGTTCAAATCTTGACCTTGGCTCACCAACATGTTATTAGGTGACCTAGGGACTGATATTGTGACTGATCTACCTTACTAAATTCGGAGGTCTTGAGTGAGAGAGAGTTGGTGAGAGCTTGGGGGATAAATGACCAAGTTTTTGTGATTTTCTCTCTCTTGAATCTATATATATTGTGTAGATGTTGCTAGATCTGATGATGGCTGGCTGATTTGCTGAAATATTTGAGTCACAATGTCAACATAGTGGTTCACCAACTAAAGCTCTTGATATTTTTACAAGTTACAAAATAAAATACACAAAAAGGGCATTTTGGTCATTTGCAAATTGATTTTAATGGCATACTAGTCAAATGCACAAACCCTTAGGGTTTAACCCTAAGGTTCTAACTCTTAGGTTTTAAATCATTAGTTTCCAAAATTTTTAATTAGGGTTTTAATTAGAAATAAAATAAAAATTCTAAATTACAATTAGGGTTTGTAAAATAGAAATTAAAAATAACTAAAATATAATTAGGGTTTTCTAGTCATATTTAAGTTTAATAAACGCCTTAGGCTTCCCAATTAGGATTAGGGTTTCCTAATTTAGGGTTTAAGATTCTCGAATATGAAATTAGGGTTTCTCGACGTATAATTAGAGTTTTTAACTGTACGTTAGGTTTTCTAAATCTGAGATTAGGGTTTCTAATCTCCTATTAGGATTTATTAATTTCAAACCTTATCTATTCAATCATTGATCAACATTCCTATACAGTGCAAACACATACTCATTAATACAATTGTTTTAATTATAATTTCTACCGAATCCCTATCCAAAAATTAGGGTTAGGGGTTTCTAAAGTTGTTAAGTACAACTCTACTCTAATTTCTCAGTTAATACACAAATTAACTAATTCTCCATACTCGTATCATAGATAAACAGTATAATATTAACAGTCAATATTAAATACAAAAAATTTATTTATAAAATTTGGATTATTTGAAATATCGGGTTATCACATTCACCCCTCCTTAAAAGGATTCCGTCCTCGGAATCATCGCTTTCTTATTCTCTAAAATCTTTTAAAGTTGTATCAATAATTCATTTTTATCAACAAAATATTAATTTGTGTTTCAAATTATAACCTGTGACTTGAATCTATAAAAGAAAATAGTTCACATAATATCTGACTCATATTACTCGTGTAATTTAAATTCTTAAGCAAAATTGTTACCTGCTGCCACCTCCTGAGTAGCCACTGCATCTTGCGCCGTCATGTTGAACGTACGGGCCGTTGGTCTTCCTGGCTGTGCAGGTCCTTGTATTGCTAAGGTTCCGCCACCAGGTCCCTTATTGACACTTTTCTTCTCTACATTTCTCTTCGGACAGTTCTGAACCATATGATCAGTTGATCCATATGCAAAGCAACCTTGTATCTTCTTCGAATTGGGACAATTGGGCGACATGTGCCCCTCTTGTCCGCAGTTGTAACAAACTCCCTTCTTCTTTAGGCAAACTCTAGAATGATTCTTCTCACAGGTCACATATGGCTCCATCCCTTGCTTATTTCCTTCTGTCTTGCCACCTGATTGGGTATTCTCACTCCACTTTCTCTTATTCAGCTTATTACCTCCACTTCTTCCTCTGTCATTTGTCTTCTTCTTCTTTTCCTGATGAAATCGAGTTGCAGCCTCGCTCCCTCCTTCCGTAATTAGCGATTTCTCCATCAACGTCACGAATGTATTGATCTGTAATACCGCTACCTTGTTGAATATCCCCGGCTTCAGTCCGTTCTCGAATCTTCTCGCCTTTCTCGCCTCTGTGTCCACCTGATGAGGTGCAAATCTAGCCAAGTCGCTGAATTTGGCAGCGTATTCTGATACCGACATGTTCTTCTGGTTTAGTTCTAAAAACTTGACTTCCATCCTGGATTGCATACTCGGCGAAAAATAGTTCTCAAAGAACAACTCTTTGAATCTGGTCCAAGTCACCACAGCTGTACCCGCTCTCGCTTGATTAGTCTCCCACCAGTAATTAGCTTCTCCCTTAACTAGATAAGTTACAAAAGTCGTCTTTTGCTCTTCTGCCACTCGCGCAATGACGAATGATTTCTCCATCTCCTTTACCCAAGTTTGGGCTTCAATCGGATCCGTGGTTCCCTTAAATTCAAGCGGTCCTACCGCTTTAAAATCTTTAAAGTTTGCCAATCTGTCAGCTAGCTGATCCCTCGCTCTTCCTCTTGCAGCTGGAGCTCTATTTTCCATATCTTGGGCTAGCATATCTACGAAATTCTGCATTGGGTCCGCTTGACCTCCTTCATTATTTACCGACTGCTCTTCTCTTTGATTTCAATTTTGTCGTCTAAGCGGCATGATCTAATTTAAATAAAAATCTTACATTAATTCTCTTTCTTTATACAAATTCTTAACACAATAACAATTCAACACATAGTTCTCATGTAATCGCATATTTATTCAAATAGCATATAGTACATTTAGTACTTAACACATATTACTATCCTTTTTTTAAATCATATCAGGATTAACAACACAACTTTACACAAAAAGTTGTAATTTTCCATTCACACATAGTTATTACCAATTCATCAAACTTACCACACTTATGAGTTCAGAAACTTACCACAATTATATGAGTGTATGAACTTATCCTAGTCAGACCTTTGGCGTCCATTCGATGAGGGGTTCAAAATATTTCATATAATTATGAGTCATTAACTTACTATAAGTATGAGTTTTAAGAACACACACATTATTCTTAATCTTATATTCATATAGAAAATAAAGATTTCATTCATTCCAACATATTTATATTTACATATGTTCAAACATCATTCTCGATATTACAACACTTAATATCAAAAGCTTCTACCAAAAGATACTATCACATAAATCTAAGTTGTCTACCGACCACTGCCTTCAATAGTCTTCTTCTTATTAGGATACTTGTTGAATCCGTGACCCGTTCCCCCACATGAGAAACACTTCCTCAAATTGGGCTTAGGACAATGTAGAGAAATATGTCCTTCCTGATTCCAGTTAAAATAGACATTCTTCCACATCATGCATTCTCCCGCGTGAGTCTTCCCACACTTGCTACAGGCTTGCTTCTTCCTCGGGTTTGAAATTTTAGAGTTTTTACTGTCTTTATCCCTCATTCTCTTCTTATTGTCCTTCTTGCTGGTTCCTTCAGATGATCCACCACCTTCAGCCTTCATTCTGTCCACCTGCGCCTTCAGCTCGTTCTGTTCTTCAGTCATTTCGTGTAACGCCTGCTCCGTCTTCCACAACTCCACTAGAAGAAACACTTTACTTTGGAGTTCCTAGACTTCTGCAGATAGCTGATCTTATTCTCCAACTTTGATCTTATTCTTTAACAACACCTTAGCTTCTTTAGACTCTGCCTCCTCATCACTACTCAGATACATCTCGGGATAATCATCATGATCACTCCTGAGATTAACCATGGGTCCATCTTTTCCTACTTCTTCCACTGACTCGCTCTGCGCTGGCACCTAAGCTACTGGAACTGGTGTAACAGCCGCTGGCATCTCTGTACTCATCTTATCTTCTCTAGAAATCCTACAATCAGTTTAAATAACTTGATTAGTACTTCACCAGTACTAAATTCTCATACTATGTGTTCACATATCTCACTATTGATGCACTTCGATAATCCCTCACTTAGAACTCTAAATGAGTTTTCTTTATCTCGCGTATAGTTATAATACTAGGGTTTTCCCCCACCCCACTTAAGGTTTATAACCTACAGCTTTGATACCAACCTGTGACATCCCCAAATCTGGGTTACCTGACCCCCAATTTTGGTGTTCACGATCCACAATATAATACCATTTAACTACCCATTCATATATAAATAGGAATACATAAGTCATTAACCTATGTTGTTAATACATAAGTCTCAGGTCCACTAACCTTAACATTACAGAAATATCCCTTAGATATACCAAAAAGGGTTTACAATACAATACACCATAATAATAATATTTTTCATCATAACTAATTTATCACTATGCCTTTTCCTTTGTTCTTCTTCGCAGCACCTTCTGCAACTTCGTCTCTAGCTAAAAAGATTTATTTAGCAAGGGTGAGCAACAAGTTTTCCCCGTAAGTTAATACATACAATAAAGGTATATAAATCAATATCAAGTCTTCACACATTCTACGCCACAATAATCTGATAATGAAATAGTACAACGCTTTCAAAGTTTTCTACGATATTCAAATGAATAATCAAGAATTATATTCTACTAAATAGCAAAGTGGAATATTTTCCAAATTTATGCTGAGCGATCCATTGGATCTTGAACTTCTCTTCTCGAGTAACTATTAAAGTTATACTTTGATATACCCAGGTGTATCAGATAACCATCAAAGATTAAATCATACCCCTATGCAAGTATATATAAAGTGATCAGCTTTAGTATACTGTATATTATGCATAATATTTAATCGCGCGCAAAAGCCGAATATACGACCAATAAAATATTCCCTTTATATAAAAGGTTGTTCTTCTCAGTCTCAAAATTAAGATTTTGATTTAACAATAAAATATTGTGATTTCAATTTCTAATTACTTCTCGATCTAGCCGAAATAATTGGCATCGATTTGTCAATAATAATTGAATTCTCTTCTCGAACCTATCAAGTTCTAACAAATGTTTGTCTAGCCAGAATGATTAGCTAAGACATTTCTCAACGTAATTCGATAATAATAGGAATTAGTTGTACTGTCAATTCTATCTTCTACGGATATGAATATCCAACAACAGTTATTCTACAAATGTATATTTTCTGAATTAGTAATTCAATTTGAATTATTAAACAAGCACTAATTGCGAATAATCAACAATAATTCCCCTGGACATGATATAATTAGCAATAATTAACCACTATAATAATTGAATGAATATAACTCAAGGTTGAGTTAGGAAACTTGCCTTCTCCGCTGATTACAGCTACACAAAATACTTATATGCGTTCGAATGACCTATTACCAATAATATCGGTCTCACAATTAGCACAATTATTTATAACACATAATACTGTAATTCACAATCAATCTTCTCCTAGACACATTACCACATAGCCACATCAGTGTTTATAACTTATATAAACACTTAACAAGTCTAACTATTTCTGTCTGGTTGGACTTTGGTCTATTCTCGGTGTTCTGGTCACCCTATCCGACAATTAACACTGTTATTGTCAATTAATTTCGATTTCAAAGCTTCAATATTATATTAAATAAGTCAAAGATCATGCATAATATTTTTCGGAAGCTTTTAAATATTAATAATCAATTATTATAATTTATAATAATTTTTCAAACACTTAAATCATTTTTAAATGATTTAATTATCAAATAATCTTATCATTATTAATATTTAATAATATAAAAATATTAATAACATACTTGTCAAAATATTAAAGTTATTTTTAATAACTTAAAATATTTTTAAATCATCAATATTCTACTTAAATGATTTTTAAAATAATTAAAATCATTTTTAAATCATCACCATTAATATCTAAATATTAATGAAATTATTATCCAAATATTAAACGTCATTAATTATAACTTAAAATATTTTTAAAATATTTTTCTTATTTTTAAATGATTTTTAAATCAATAAAATTATTTTTAATTCATTTATTTAATATAATAATTAAATAAATCTAATATCATTAATATTAATTTATTAATGAGAATTCTCCAAAAATATTGAAAATTATATTTTATAATTCTAAATACTTTCTAACACTTTATTCTTATTTAAAATAATTTTTAAATCAATAAAATCATTTTTATCTTATTTATTTAATTTAATAATTAAATAAATCAAATATCATTAATATTAAATTATTAATGAAAATTCTCTAAAAATATTAAAAGTCTTATTTTATAACTCAAAATATTTTTAAATACATTATTCTTATTTAAATTGATTTTTTATAATATTAAATCATTTTTCTCTAATTTATTTAATACACTAATTAAATAAATTAAATACCTCTAATATTTAAATAATTATAAATTTTAAAGAAAAATATTCTATTTGGTCAAAAATTATTTTTCATAATTTAAAATAATTTTTAAAATAATTTTTAATAATTTTTATAATTTATTTCTATTTTTAAATAATTTTCAGAAATTTAGAAATTCAAAAATTAAATAAACCGTCACTAATGGTCTTTAGCGACACTTTCTGTTGTCTTAGGTGTTCTTGAGCTCAAGAACACTGTCAGACCCGAGTTCAAGGATACACGTTTGACCGTGTGTAATTTCCAATCCATACAAGTTCTGAGCAATGTTAAGCATCGATTATGTAGTGTTTACGTAATACTACATAAATCAATCACCATCTCGATCATACAACAAATCAATAAAAAGATCTGAGCTAGCAAACATCTGGTCAGAACATTTCTGGGTTTTCCAGAAACCCAGATGGTTCGACCAGTCACTTTCATGCTCGACGTATTCTAGGTTTCAGTCATGTTTCATGTAATCTAATGGTTCAAAGTTATAGTCCATATGTTATAGAACATTCACATAGCAACAGATCGATCTATCATCAACAGGATCACCAAGAATCGTATGGTCAAAGTATGTCAGACGTCCTGTTCTTATGGTTTTCTGGAATTTCCAGAAACTCAAAATCAATCTAGGATGGCTACTTTGACCATCCATTAAAACCAATCAATTTAATGTTTATGGAATCTAAAGACATATACTTAGAGTTCATATTACAGGCTACAACTTGAATACAACACATCATTAAAAAAAATATAATATATGTCAGATACGGACCTTCAAATATCATGTCAGACCATGTTTTACACTTTCTAGGTTACCTAGAAATTGACTGGTCATGCTCGGTCAACCCTATTTGACCATGAATAAAAACAAATCTAGACATCCGATGGCTATAACACCACTTGAAGATGAAAGACCTCATACCAGGCTATAGATCCAAAACATCAAACAAGAAAAATCTTAAACAGACACAGATCTGTGGCTCTTGACATTAGCTTGTCAGACCACAAATCGTGTTCTTGACAATTTTGGAAAAACTCGATTTTAAAGCATTTTGATGCTATGGATCTATATATGTTATATCAATATAGATCATCATTAAACATCATCTAGCAAAGATCTAAACACAAAAACACAAAAACTTTCTTAGCATACAAGATCAAATATTAATTTAGGGTTATACCTCTCTTGTTCAAATCTTGACCTTAGCTCTCCAATATGTTATTAGGTGACCTAGGGACTTATATTGTGACTGATCTACCTTACTAAATTCGGAGGTCTTGAGTGAGAGAGAGTTGGTGAGAGCTTGGGGGATAAATGACCAAGTTTTTATGATTTTCTCTCTCTTGAATCTATATATATTGTGTAGATGTTGCTAGATCTGATTATGGCTGGCTGATTTGCTGAGACATTTGAGTCACAATGTCAACATAGTGGTTCACCAACTAAAGCTCTTGAAATTTTTACAAGTTACCTAATAAAATACACAAAAAGGGCATTTTGGTCATTTTCAAATTGATTTTAATGGTACACTAGTCAAATGCACAAATCCTTAGAGTTTAACCCTAATGTTTTAACCCTTAGGTTTTAAATCATTAGTTTCCAAAATTTCCAATTATGGTTTTAATTAGAAAAAAATAAAATTTCTAAATTACAATTAGGGTTTGTAAAATAGAAATTAAAAATAACTAAAATATAATTAGGGTTTTCTAATCATATTTAAGTTTAATAAACACCTTAGGCTTGCCAATTAGAATTAGGGTTTCTTAATTTAGGGTTTAGGATTCTCGAATATGAAATTAGGATTTCCCGGCGTACAATTAGAGTTTTAACTGTACGTTAGATTTTCTAAATCTGAGATTAGGGTTTCTAATCTCTTATTAGGGTTTATTAATTTCAAACCTTATATATTCAATCATTAATCAACATTCCTATATAGTGAAAACACATACTCATTAATACAATTGTTTTAATTATAATTTCTACTGAATCCATATCCAAAAATTAGGGTTAGAGTTTTCTAAAGTTGTTAAGCACAACTCTACTCTAATTTCTCAGTTAATACACAAATTGACTAATTTTCCATACTCGTATCATAGATACACAGTACAACATTAACAGTAAATGTCAATATTAAATAAAAAAAATTATTCGTAAAATTTGGATTATTTGAAATCTCAGGTTATCACAGTGCATGTGAATATATGGTACGTGTGTAGAAGGGAAGAGAGAGAGAGAGAGAGAGAATGGTGGGTGTCTGCTGGGATGAATATATATATATATATATATATATATATATATATATATATATATATATATATATATATATATATATATGTTAAGTTGTCAAAAAAGGGGGGGGGGGAGAAAGACGTGGGAGGGAGGGAATTGTATTATTATTATTATTATTATTATTATATATTATTATAAGTTTTATTTTTTATGAAAAATAGAATATATTATATTTTATTATGCATAATATTTGCATAGTGTCTGCATAGTATTTGCATAGTAAAATCAAAAATAATTTCGTTGAATTCGGCCGAACGAATTCGGCATCCGTGATTTCTAAATAATGTGCGTCCGTGAGAAATTTAAATAGTATCCCTTCCATTCTCCTATAAATAAGATGCTTAGTTAGAATTGAAAATCACACCAGAATCAGAGAATTCTTCTTCTATAATATTGAGTGTATTTCTTTAGAGTTTAAGGAAGCTTTGAGCGTAGAAAACAGTTCAGGTTTTCTTCAAGAATATTCCCGCTATACCAGTTGGAATACTTTCCTTTTTAAGGTAAGGGATATTATTTTTGTTCAGTATTCGTATAAAATAATATTTTTTTCCATACTCTGTAGTATGTAAGTAATATTATTTCGTTTCAGATTTCGAATTCTACATTCATTTTGTTAAAGTTTTGGATTCTATACTCCATGAAATAAGTAGAATATCCTTGATATTTGCGCTTCATCTAGTAACTTTTCATGAAAATATTATTCTGAGCATTCTTGATAAGTTTTAACTTTTTTATATCAGAGTACTATTCACGGGATACTATTCTCGAAGTACTATTTATGGGGTACTATTCACACAGTTACTATTCACCTGGGGTACTATTCATGATAAAAATTAATTTCTTTTCGGTCCAAATCATTTTTGATACAATACTATTCTTGAATTTTACTCCACAAAGCAGTATCATGTTGACAACTTGGGCATTATTGAATTCTGGATAAATTAAATTATAAATCTTTAAAAATTTATCCTTTGTAAATTTATCCTTTGCTTTCTTTTAATTGAATTCTTATATCATTGTCATCATCCTCATGCTTATATTGTTATGAAAGTCATCTTTGGCCCGTAGTGAATAGATGGACTTGGTATGATTATGACCAGAGATTATTCGGTATAATCATGACCATATTGTTACAAATGATGTGGTAAAAGTCCTCATTGGCCCGTAGTGCATTGATGGACAGTTGGTGGCATGATTATGACCACTGATGAAAACACGAATATCCTTTATCTGTAGTACATGGATAATTCGTGATCGTGATACTAATGAATATCATTAGTTGTAGTGCAGGGATGATTCGATGATGTGGATTATTTATTAAGCTGAGTCTCAGCGATAAAATTGTTGACAAACTTTTTAAATTATAGAAGATAGTAGATTTCATGCTCTACTTAACTCTTCTAATGGATTTCTTGTTCCGCTGTAGCTAAACTTGATGTTTATTATATTTTTATCAGTTTAACACTGTTGAAGGTTAACGATAATTTATTCTGCATTATTTACTCATAATATTTTTTACTGGGCTAGTTGAGCTCACCATTTTCTTTCATTGTTCTCTTTAGGAAATGAGAATATAGTTGGGACTAGTCGGGGAACAGACTGACGGTCCAGATATTTGCATTAGTAGTCCTCACTATTCTATGAAATAGTGTGATAATAAATGCAATGAGGACTTATTTTGAGTTTGAATACTGTCTAGACGACAATATTTGTATTGAAACTCACAGCTTATGTTGTATATTTAAGTTTGTATTTGTATTCTGTACCATGTATTTAGCGACTCAGAATGGGTGATGTATACCTATTTTGAGGGCATCACAATTTATAACAGTTAGGTACATAATGTAAATGACAGAAAGTAAATGACTGAATGTAAAAGACACAAGGGATTTTAAGTGGTTCAGAGACTCAAGCTCCTAATCCACTATTCTGCTTCAACGAGCAGGAATTCCACTAAGGAAGGGTAGCACCCTGAATCACTAAGATTCCTTCAAGGCCTGCAGCCTTGGAACTTCAGTTCACTAAGAACTATTCAAGCCTAGGAGGCTTAGAACTCCTCTAGTTCCCTAGGAACTCTTCAAGCCCAGCAGGCTTGAAACTTCATTTAGTTCCTCCGGATAAGGACCCCTCAGGCCCTGGCTACTTGTTGTTGGTGGTGCTGAGCTGCTAAGATGTCATGAAGCTTGATCATCTTTTGTACTTAGCAGCTTGGCATGGTCCTCTTTGCATTCTGCGTAGAGTCTGGACCACTTCTTCTCTGGTGCAGCTAATCTTCATACTGTTCATCTCATCTTCATTCGATGTCAGCTGTGCACCATTACCATTTGGGTTTGCTAAGTCTCTGAGCTTTTGGTGGACTTCTTGTAGCACTTAGCATTCCCTAAACCCTTCTGGAATGATATGTAGACATGGTTCTGCATCTCTTTTGTTTCAGCTTTTGGTTCATGGTGATTCGTAGAGTGGCTCTTTGGACTCTCAGCTTAGCTGCCATCTTCAGTGGCATTCTCATCCTTGTTGAGTGAAGCTTTAGTCTGTTCAAGTCCTTCTTCAAATCTGCTTCACGTCCATCTCCGTAGTGTCACTCTCACTAAGACTTGTTCCGTTCAGCTCTGGTGGAACTCGTAGAGTCAACACTATAGCATTCCAATAACTCAACGATCCTTCAACTCAACAACTCTTGATCTTTGAAGTTCTGGTTAATATATACTCCTTCTCAATCTTCTCGTTGGAATATAGTCGTTGAAAGCTATTTGAATTGCTTTGTAGATCTCGAGTTATTTGGTGCAGACTACTTGATGTGACGTGACAGCTCCTTTATGACTTTACTGACACAGCAGTCTGCTACCTTACCTACCGCCTTAAAGTTGTCACCTTTCCATGTCAGGCAGGTAGTTATCTTTATTTCTTCTTTCTGACTTTTCGATTAGAACATCAGAGAATGTCCTTTTCCATCTATGCTCTCAAATAGCAATGTTCAAATATCATTCTTCAGATTGAACCGTTCCCTAATTCTTCAATCTTCAGATAACTAAGCTCTACGATTCTGATGCATATGTTCTTGGACCTGATCATAGTGTGTCTTGTTGAATGTTTCTCATTGACTGATTGAGATAACACTACGATCCTGAAGAGTGTTCATCGGATCTTCAATGTAAAACACATCTTCCTTCTCTTGTGCAGTGCTTCAACACTTCTGTTTGCCTAGACTAATCTCGGGAACTGATAGCTTGGCTCCTTATTCTGGTCTCTTCTGAATAGCAAGACACATCAAATTTATGGCATGCCCAGCTCACTTTCTCCTTGTGATCTCCCGTTCACTTAACATCAATGGACTGACCCATGTTTAATCACTTTCGCCTTGTTCTTCATAAGATGACCAATATCTTTGTGCAAACTGCATCAGTTCCTGCTTTGTTTGGCAAACACTACGATCCTGGTTGACCCCAATATCGTTGTCTTTCGTTCTCTTGATAACTTACTGCACTTGCTGACTTTCCTTAGCCAGTCACTTATACTGAAGCCTTCTTCTGATCAACTCGTGGAAGACTTCGTCTTGAATAGTTTCCCAACTCAATCTGGATGCTAATTAGGTTGGTGCTTAGATCTTCTGTTAGCTTTCGTTGAGTGCTCTCTGGTTTTCTTGAGGTGGAATGTATCTTTGCAGCTCAGACCAAAGGCTTCATCCTTTGGATATTCTGGGAGTGCTGAATTGTTGAGAATCGTATTGACTCTACGATTCTACCTTGGCTTTGTGAGCACCTCTGTTGAAGCCTTAGTTCTGCACACTACGATTTAGCTTTAGTTCTGCAGACACTATGACTCCGAGATCAGATCTTGATACTCTACGATTTCTGTCTTTATGCTTGCTGTCCTCATCTGATCTTGCTCGTCTACGATTTCTTCCTTTGATATTTAGTAGACTCTACGACTTCAAGTGTGGTCTACTATTCTTGACTTGGCTTTGGCAGATGCTCAGTCGGCTCTTAGACAGGCTGTCTCTACGATTCTAAATATGACTTCCTCAACATACTACGGCTTTGAGGAAGTTCTTCTCGACACACTACGATCCTTCCTCGTCTCTCTTGGTAGTCTACGAACTCCGAGATCTACTATCTTGCATACTACTATTTCGCCTTGATAGTTCTCGAGCTTTCCTAGACTTTCCTAGCACACTACGATTTCTAGTGCAGTGCTCGATGATCAGACATGCCTATCTATTATATTATAAGATCAACCTAACAAGCTTGATCTTTCTATATTTATAGTCCTTGTACATCATTTATTTTTAAGGACATTACAAAGCTGTTTTGTTTATGTAGGATCAACATAACATATTTGATCAATTCATTCTAAGTCCTTGTACATATTTTGCTATTATCTATCAAAGGACTTTACAGTTTTTATTAATGCAAGCATACTTGCATATTCATTCATTTATATCATAATCAAATCATATATAAATAGGAATAACATTCTCATGTATATTCCTAACAGTATCCTTCGCTAATTAGTAACAAAATATTTTTTGTGAATGATATATTGTGAATAACTTTTTTATTCACAAATTGTATTTGGTAATGAAATATTGTTATTCTGGTGAATAATTGGTTTCCGTCACAAATAATATTTTAAGAAGAACTATTTGAAATTAGTGAATAACTTTATTCCCTCACAAATAATATATTGTGAAGTACAAATTTATTTAACGAGAGAACATTTTTTATTCACTAATGATAAATTGAGAATCTTTCTTAAATTTAGTGAGAGAGAAATTCCTTCACAAATTATAAATTTGTAAATAAAAAATTAATTGCTAAATAATCAAAATTCATTGGAAATTATATTTGATTTTCAAATGAGTAATTTCATATTTATTATTATTATTATTATTAATTTCTATAAGAAATATTAAATTTATTTATTTATTGCTAAATTTGTTTGTATATTAAATTGCAAAAAATTAGATATAATATATTAAAATCAATACATTTGTCTCTTCTTCCGTGAGACTAAAAGCCCCTAACAAAACTAGGAAACAAAAACCTAACCTATAATAAATGGCATTACATTCCGAGACTTGGGTTTTAGAAATAACTAACAAGCTATAAATCCAAAATTAATTAGGCACAATAGCCCATCTGGTTGTAATTCAAGTGAGCAGAAGCCTATCATCTGAAAATCCAGCCCAAGGTGAGACCAATCTGCAAACGGCAATAGGAACCCACTAGAACAAAACATTCAAATTTGAAGAAAAACCAGACTTCGGTAGTTTTGCAGATATAACTTCGATCATTCCTGGAATTGGAAATTAAAACCATACAAAAGATAAAATACATTACACCAAAAAGCTCCACATATACCACAAAGTAACTATTCAAAAGTTTCATTCTATACAATTACTTTAAGTGAAAGAATCATGAAACTAATCCAAATTCTGAGCTTGTTACATTACCTGCATCTTTACCAGTTGATGTGACGCCCCCAAAATATGTATACACAACCCATTTTGAGTCGTCAAATACATGGTACATAACTTAAATACAGGCTTCATTATAAAACTGTCGTGTAAACTACGACAAAACATAAGCTGTGTGTTTTAATACAAATATTGTCTCCTAGACAATATCCAAACTCAAAATAAGTCCTCATTACAATTATTATCACACTATTCTTATAGAATAGTGAGAACTACTATAGCAATCATCTTGGACCATCACCCCATTCCTTAACAAGTCCTAGCTATATACTCATTTCCTGAAGAGAACAATGAAAGAAAAAGGGTGAGTTCAACAAGCCCAATAAAGAATATTATGACTAAGATAATACAGAATAAATTATTGTTTGCCTTCAACAGTATAACAACTAATAGAATACAATAGACAACAAGTTTTAGATCAACAACTGCAACGGAAATAGAAATCCATTAGAATAGTCAAGTAGAGCATAATATCTACTATCTTTTATGATTTAAAAATTTATCATCAATTTTATCGCTGAGACTCAACTTAATAAATAATCCACATCACTGAACTATCCATGCACTACGGGCCAAAGAAATTCGTTAGTATCACATCCACGAATTATCAATGCACTACGAGTCAAGGATATTCGTGTTATCACTAATGGTCATGATCATGCCAAACAACAATTCATCTTTGAACCCTTAGCCAAAGAGAACCCATGGTCATGATCATACCAACAACTGTCGCTGAGACTCAGCTCAATAAATAATACACATCAATTGTAACATTATAGGTCCTAATTATACTGAATAATCCTTGGTCATAATCATACCAATCAACAGTCCATCTATGCACTACGGGTCAAAGATGACTTTTATCACAATATAAGCATGAGGATGATGACAATGATATAAAAATTCAATCAAACGAGATCAAGGATAAATATTAAAGACTTTAAATTTATCCAGAGTTTAAAAATGTCCAAATTGTCAACATGATAACTGATTTGTGGAGTAAAATTCAAGACTAATATTCACGTATCAAAAATAATTTAGACATAAAACAATCAATTTTTTGTCATGAATAGTACCTCGGGTGAATAGTATCCTGTGAATAGTACTTCATGAATAGTACTCCATGAATAGTACTTTATGAATAGTGCCGTATTTATGATAGTGTCGTACGTATGAATAGTGTCGAATAAATGAATAGTACCCATGAATAGTACTCCGGCATGAAAAGCTTAAAATTTAACAATAATGTTTAGAAAAATATCCTTATGAAACGATGCTAGATAAAGAGCAAATTTTAATGATATTCTACTAATTTCACGGAGTATAAAAGCAATACTTTAACAAAATGAATGTAGAATTAGGAATACGAAACGAAATAATATTACTTACATACTACAGAGTATGGAAGAAAGTATTATTTCGTACGAATATTAAACAAAAATAATATCCCTTACAACTGTTGAACGAAAATAATATTCCTACGAATATTGAACGAAGATAATATTCCTTACGAATGTTGAACGAAAATAATATTCCTTATGAATATTGAATGAAAATAAAATTCCTTACAAATACGAAAAATAATATCGTAAGCGAATATGAATTAAATAATACCCCTTACCATAGTAGAAGACTGTATACTGTAATAGTGAAGTTGCAGAATACTCTTCTTCTTCCTCTTTGTAGTTTCTCTCTCTATAGTTGCTCTTGTGAGTCTTAGCGAATTAGTGAGAATGAAAGAAGAAATGAGCTTCTATTTATAAAAAAATATAGTTTCGATAATTGCACGTTTAGGGGCTCGAATTATTACAATTTAATACCTTCATCTTTGCCTCTATTTTTAATTTAGTCCTTCAAGTATTATCGATCTTACACAACCTCCCCTAATAGTACATGCATGTGAACCAATAGTTCCATACATGTGAACAAATAGTTATTTGCATGTGAACTAATAGAAATTAATTGCTCATTTATCTTATTAATTACCCGTTTGGTCAATTTAACATCCAGAAATCAACTATTATCGAAACAAATGTCGATTTCCACTAACACTAATAATCCCAACACAATAGAAATATTTTTAACAACATTTATTCATCAATAATATAACTTACAATATTAACAACCAGATCATTCCCAGGAAAGATGGGGCTTTTCGCTAAGGATTTTTCCCTATTGGCGCACAATTAGGTTACCAAACTCCTTTTCTCGACAGAACTTTCTAGACATTGTCAATAATGCAAATAATAATATGAATAAATTTGTCGTCTCAATTATTGATTTAATAATATAAAATATTGTACAGATAAAACTGTGTCAATAATTGAATCAATAATGTGAAATACTATGTAGCAATTACTGTACCAATAATTTAGTATAACTGAGTGACTTCTCACGTAAGCATCAATAATCAATATCGTGTGCTACTATGCAACCACGCGTATTACTGTATTTTTATCATCGAGTATTTCAACAGTTAACGGTAAAAATTTTGTCGTTAATTTTATAAAAAGCTATTTCTGTCATTTTCTAACTCCGACAGTAATTCTGTTGTGGGGTCCACTAATGATTATATCGTTGTACGAATATTCCTTGATAAAACGAATATTCTCAGACCAAACGAATATTCCCCGACACAACGAATATTTTATATCAACTTGCTTACTTTGTAAAAATTTTACATAACACCCTTAACTTTAACCTTTTATCAATTTAACCATTTATTAATAGAATAGTAATTATAAGAAAATTGAACACTTTCATTTCATAAAATTTGGGGTCTTACTGTTGAGTTCAGATCTGCAGCCATCAGTGAAGCCAGTGAATCATGAAGGAGACATTTCATGTTGAAAAGATCCCATACATATAAGGATCCCTTCCTTGTGACAAGCAACAACTTCCAAGACTCATCACAATCTATAAATACAGTTGAAGACCCCAACATCATACCAGGCATTGCACTTCTCCCACATTTTGTGTAACACCTATATGAGGCAAAAATGGATGGAAAAGGTAAAATGTAATCTTCGACAAAAGTTTAATATTTCTTTTGCGTATCTAGCATAAAATCCATGAACTTAAAACATAGAAAAATTAGATATTATGTTTGATATATGTCGATAGAATCAATACTAAAAAATCAAACCTGCAGGCATCCATCCTCACAGCCAATAGCCCAAAAGTTGGCATTTCCAGCAAGAACAGTGACCTTCCTGGAGATCCTATCAGTCCAAACAGTTTGAGTCCCTCGGGTACATGCAACTTCTGTTTCTTTTATCATAAATGTATTTCCAACTGCAACAATGCCATTTGCAGCACATTATTTTAAACGAGCCTCCAAGCAAACAGGTATCATATCTTTGCCTTCTTTCTTATCAAATACCCTGATTGAAAGATTACTACCAGCAGCCAGAGAACCTGAGGTCTTCAAAGTTCCTACCTGTTCGACACTGATGCTGCCTTCTTTATCTACCGATTCTGGAACTTTCTCAATTACCAGACTCTCGGTTATAGCTGCGGTAGCAGTGACACCCGAACGCTCCTCAATATCTGAGCTCCCATTTGACCAGCGATTTGAAGAATAAAAATAGCCAGCAAGACTGCAGCAGAGATGTAATCATGGGCTCCAGATTCACATAAACAATGCATCTACGGGGGGTGTATACACTTAACAATGTTGTAGAAAACTTCGTCATAATCAAGGAGGAATTGGAATGCAATCAAAATAATATTTTTAACAAAGCATAATGCAAAAATACCTAGAAAGCGGCTCCCAATTTGATCAAATTTTTATCAAATTGACAATATCTTTAGAGAAATAGAGCCATGCAACTCTCAGGCAATAACTTTAGTGATAGTAGTTACTTAGCTGATATCAATAAAGTCTAGATAATGGTTATTATCTAGTTGTTAGTAGGATAAGTTATCTAATTGTTAGTAGATGAGGATAATAGTTAACAGTTATCTCGTTGTTAATTGATAAGTATGGTAGTTATCGTTCGTTAATTAGTTGGTTATATAAGGGAGCCTTATGAGCTGAGAATGGTGTTATCTGTCTTCTGCTACAAATTTTGCTCCTCTTTCCTCTCCTTCACCCTCCTGTTATTTACTTTCTTTCTCTCCTGCCTCTCTTTCCACATATCCATCTAATCTCCTCTTAAAATACATATAAAAGGTTGTTCTTCATATTCTTCCTTGCACGTCTTAATTAATTAACATTCATGATAGTTAACTGATCGTACATACAAGCCCAATATTTAAACCAAATGTAGCACTTATTTCACTAATACCTTTAGATACAAGAAAAACTCATATTTACCAAACTCTCTATAGTTATATGATAACTAGGAATAAATTAAAACACCAAGTCAAATCGTGTTCTTGACAATTTTGGAAAAACTCGATTTTAAAGCATTTTGATGCTATGGATCTGTGTTATATCAATATAGATCATCATTAAACATCATCTAGCAAAGATCTAAACACAAAAATACAAAAACTTTCTTAGCATACAAGATCAAATATTAATTTAGGGTTATACCTCTCTTGTTCAAATCTTAACCTTAGCTCTCCAATATGTTATTAGGTGACCTAGGGACTGATATTGTGACTATTCTACCTTACTAAATTCGGAGGTCTTGAGTGAGAGAGAGTTGGTGAGAGCTTGTGGGATAAATGACCAAGTTTTTGTGATTTTCTCTCTCTTGAATCTATATATATTGTGTAGATGTTGCTAGATCTGATGATGGCTGGCTGATTTGCTGAGATATTTGAGTCACAATGTCAACATAGTGGTTCACCAACTAAAGCTCTTGATATTTTTACAAGTTACCTAATAAAATACACAAAAAGGGCATTTTGGTCATTTGCAAATTGATTTTAATTGTACACTAGTCAAATGCACAAACCCTTAGAGTTTAACCCTAAGGTTCTAACCCTTAGGTTTTAAATCATTAGTTTCCAAAATTTCCAATTAGGGTTTTAATTAGAAAAAAAATAAAATTTCTAAATTACAATTAGGGTTTGTAAAATAGAAATTAAAAATAACTAAAATATAATTAGGGTTTTCTAATCATATTTAAGTTTAATAAACACCTTAGGCTTGCCAATTAGAATTAGGGTTTCTTAATTTAGGGTTTAGGATTCCCGAATATGAAATTAGGATTTCCCAACGTACAATTAGAGTTTTAACTGTACGTTAGGTTTTCTAAATCTGAGATTAGGGTTTCTAATCTCTTATTAGGGTTTATTAATTTCAAACCTTATATATTCAATCATTGATCAACATTCCTATACAGTGCAAACACATACTCATTAATACAATTGTTTTAATTATAATTTCTGCCGAATCCATATCCAAAAATTAGGGTTAGGATTTTCTAAACTTGTTAAGCACAACTCTACTCTAATTTCTCAGTTAATACATAAATTGACTAATTCTCCATACTTGTATCATAGATACGCAGTACAACATTAACAGTAAATGTCAATATTAAATAAAAAAAAATTATTCGTAAAATTTGGATTATTTGAAATCTCGGGTTATCACAGTGCATGTGAATATATGGTGCGTGTGTAGAAGGGAAGAGAGAGAGAGAGAAATGTGGTGGTGGGTGTCTGCTGGGAATATATATATATATATATATATATATATATATATATATATATATATATATATATATATATATATATATATATATGTTATAAGTTGTCAAAAGGGGGGGGGGAGAAAGACGTGGGAGGGAAGGAATTGTATTATTATTATTATTATTATTATTATTATTATTATTATTATTATAAATTTTATTTTTTATGAAAAATAGAATATATTATATTTTATTATGCATAATATTTGCATAGTGCCTGCATAGTATTTGCATAGTAAAATCAAAAATAATTTCGTTGAATTCGGCCGAACGAATTCGGCATCCGTGATTTCTAAATAATGTGCGTCCGTGAGAAATTTAAATAGTATCCCTTCCATTCTCCTATAAATAAGATGCTTAGTTAGAATTGAAAATCACACCAGAATTAGAGAATTCTTCTTCTATAATATTGAGTGTATTTCTTTAGAGTTTAAGGAAGCTTTGAGCGTAGAAAACAGTTCAGGTTTTCTTCAAGAATATTCCCGCTATACCAGTTGGAATACTTTCCTTTTTAAGGTAAGGGATATTATTTTTGTTCAGTATTCGTATAAAATAATATTTTTTTCCATACTCTGTAGTATGTAAATAATATTATTTCGTTTCAGATTTCGAATTCTACATTCATTTTGTTAAAGTTTTGGATTCTATACTCCATGAAATAAGTAGAATATCCTTGATATTTGCGCTTCATCTAGTAACTTTTCATGAAAATATTATTCTGAGTATTCTTGATAAGTTTTAACTTTTTTATATCAGAGTACTATTCACGGGATACTATTCTCGAAGTACTATTCATGGGGTATTATTCACGCAGTTACTATTCACCCGGGGCACTATTCATGATAAAAATTAATTTCTTTTCGGTCCAAATCATTTTTGATACAATATTATTCTTGAATTTTACTCCACAAAGCAGTATCATGTTGACAACTTGGGCATTATTGAATTCTGGATAAATTAAATTATAAATCTTTAAAAATTTATCATTTGCTTTCTTTTAATTGAATTCTTATATCATTGTCATCATCCTCATGCTTATATTGTTATGAAAGTCATCTGTGGCCCGTAGTGAATAGATGGACTTGGTATGATTATGACTAGGGATTATTCGGTATAATCATGACCATATTGTTACAAATGATGTGGTAAAAGTCCTCATTGGCCCGTAGTGCATTGATGGACAGTTGGTGGCATGATTATGACCACTGATGAAAACACGAATATCCTTTATCTGTAGTACATGGATAATTCGTGATCGTGATACTAATGAATATCATTAGTTGTAGTGCAGGGATGATTCGATGATGTGGATTATTTATTAAGCTGAGTCTCAGCGATAAAATTGTTGACAAACTTTTTAAATTATAGAAGATAGTAGATTTCATGCTCTACTTAACTCTTCTAATGGATTTCTTGTTCCGCTGTAGCTAAACTTGATGTTTATTATATTTTTATCAGTTTAACACTGTTGAAGGTTAACGATAATTTATTCTGCATTATTTACTCATAATATTTTTTACTGGGCTAGTTGAGCTCACCATTTTCTTTCATTGTTCTCTTTAGGAAATGAGAATATAGTTGGGACTAGTCGGGGAACAGACTGACGGTCCAGATATTTGCATTAGTAGTCCTCACTATTCTATGAAATAGTGTGATAATAAATGCAATGAGGACTTATTTTGAGTTTGAATACTGTCTAGACGACAATATTTGTATTGAAACTCACAGCTTATGTTGTATATTTAAGTTTGTATTTGTATTCTGTACCATGTATTTAGCGACTCAGAATGGGTGATGTATACCTATTTTGAGGGCATCACAATTTATAACAGTTAGGTACATAATGTAAATGACAGAAAGTAAATGACTGAATGTAAAAGACACAAGGGATTTTAAGTGGTTCAGAGACTCAAGCTCCTAATCCACTATTCTGCTTCAACGAGCAGGAATTCCACTAAGGAAGGGCAGCACCCTGAATCACTAAGATTCCTTCAAGGCCTGCAGCCTTGGAACTTCAGTTCACTAAGAACTATTCAAGCCTAAGAGGCTTAGAACTCCTCTAGTTCCCTAGGAACTCTTCAAGCCCAGCAGGCTTGAAACTTCATTTAGTTCCTCCGGATAAGGACCCCTCAGGCCCTGGCTACTTGTTGTTGGTGGTGCTGAGCTGCTAAGATGTCATGAAGCTTGATCATCTTTTGTACTTAGCAGCTTGGCGTGGTCCTCTTTGCATTCTGCGTAGAGTCTGGACTACTTCTTCTCTGGTGCAGCTGATCTTCATACTGTTCATCTCATCTTCATTCGATGTCAGCTGTGCACCATTACCATTTGGGTTTGCTAAGTCTCTGAGCTTTTGGTGGACTTCTTGTAGCACTTAGCATTCCCTAAACCCTTCTGGAATGATTTGCAGACATGGTTCTGCATCTCTTTTGTTTCAGCTTTTGGTTCATGGTGATTCGTAGAGTGGCTCTTTGGACTCTCAGCTTAGCTGTCATCTTCAGTGGCATTCTCATGTGAGTGAAGCTTTAGTCTGTTCAAGTCCTTTTTCAAATCTACTTCACGTCCATCTCCATAGTGTCACTCTCACTAAGACTTGTTCCGTTCAGCTCTGCTGGAACTCGTAGAGTCAACACTATAGCATTCCAACAACTCAACGATCCTTCAACTCAACAACTCTTGATCTTTGAAGTTCTGGTTAATAAATA
Organism: Panax notoginseng; assembly: GCA_016801055.1. Lineage (NCBI taxonomy): Eukaryota > Viridiplantae > Streptophyta > Magnoliopsida > Apiales > Araliaceae > Panax > Panax notoginseng. Next base: position 123,004,036 of record CM029022.1, read on the forward strand.
CTCCTTCTCAATCTTCCCGTTGGAATATAGCCGTTGAAAGCTATTTGAATTGCTTTGTAGATCTCGAGTTATTTGGTGCGGACTACTTGATGGGACGTGACAGCTCCTTTATGACTTTACTGACACAGCAGTCTGCTACCTTACCTACCGCCTTAAAGTTGTCACCTTTCCATGTCAGGCAGGTAGTTATATTTATTTCTTCTTTCTGACTTTTCGACTAGAACATCAAAGAATGTCCTTTTCCATCTATGCTCTAAAATAGCAATGTTCAAATATCATTCTTCAAATTGAACCGTTCCCTAATTCTTCAATCTTCAGATAACTAAGCTCTACTATTCTAATGCATATGTTCTTGGACCTGATCATAGTGTGTCTTGTTGAATGTTGCTCATTGACTGATTGAGACAACACTACGATCCTGAAGAGTGTTCATCGGATCTTCAATGTAGAACACCTCTTCCTTCTCTTGTGCAGTGCTTCAACACTTCTGTTTGCCTAGACTAATCTCGGGAACTGATAGCTTGACTCCTTATTCTGGTCTCTTCTAAATAGCCAGACACATCAAATTTATGGCATGCCCAACTCACTTTCTCCTTGTGATCTCCCGTTCACTTAACATCAATGGACTGACCCATGTTTAATCACTTTCGCCTTGTTCTTCATAAGATGACCAATATCTTTGTGTAAACTGCATCAGTTCCTGCTTTGTTTGGCAAACACTACGATCCTGGTTGACCCCAAGATCGTTGTCTTTCTTTCTCTTGATAACTTACTGCACTTGCTGACTTTCCTTAGCCAGTCACTTATACTGAAGTCTTCTTCTGATCGACTCGTGGAAGACTTCATCTTGAATGGTTTCACAACTCAATCTGGATGCTAATTAGGTTGGTGCTTAGATCTTCTGTTAGCTTTTGTTGAGTGCTCTCTAGTTTTCTTAAGGTGGAATGTATCTTTGTAGCTCAGACCAGAGGCTTCATCCTTTGGATATTCTGGGAGTGCTTAATTGTTGAGAATCGTATTGACTCTACGATTCTACCTTGGCTTTATGAGCACTCTGTTGTAGCCTTAGTTCTGCACACTACGATTTAGCTTTTGTTCTGCAAACACTATGACTCCGAGATCAGATCTTGATACTCTACGATTTCTGTCTTTATGCTTGCTGTCCTCATCTGATCTTGCTCGTCTACGATTTCTTCCTTTGATATTTAGTAGACTCTACGACTTCAAGTGTGGTCTACAATTCTTGACTTGGCTTTGGCAGATGCTCAGTCGGCTCTTAGACAGGCTGTCTCTACGATTCTAAATATGACTTCCTCAACATACTACGGCTTTGAGGAAGTTCTTCTCGACACACTACGATCCTTCCTCGTCTCTCTTGGTAGTCTACGAACTCCGAGATCTACTATCTTGCATACTACGATTTCGCCTTGATAGTTCTCGAGCTTTCCTTGACTGTCCTAGCACACTACGATTTCTAGTGCAGTGCTCGATGATCAGACATGCCTATCTATTATATTATAAGATCAACCTAACAAGCTTGATCTTTCTATATTTATAGTCCTTGTACATCATTTATTTTTAAGGACATTACAAAGCTGTTTTGTTTATGTAGGATCAACATAACATATTTGATCAATTCATTCTAAGTCCTTGTACATATTTTGCTATTATCTATCAAAGGACTTTACAGTTTTTATTAATGCAAGCATACTTGCATATTCATTCATTTATATCATAATCAAATCATATATAAATAGGAATAGCATTCTCATGTATATTCCTAACAGTATCCTTCGCTAATTAGTAACAAAATATTTTTTGTGAATGATATATTGTGAATAACTTTTTTATTCACAAATTGTATTTGGTAATAAAATATTGTTATTTTGGTGAATAATTGATTTCCTTCACAAATAATATTTTAAGAAGAACTATTTAAAATTAGTGAATAACTTTATTCCCTCACAAATAATATATTGTGAAGTACAAATTTATTTAACGAGAGAATATTTTTCTTCACTAATGATAAATTGAGAATCTTTCTTCAATTTTGTGAGAGAGAAATTCCTTCACAAATTATAAATTTGTAAATAAAAAATTAATTGCTAAATAATCAAAATTCATTGGAAATTATATTTGATTTTCAAATGAGTAATTTCATATTTATTATTATTATTATTATTAATCTCTATAAGAAATATTAAATTTATTTATTTATTGCTAAATTTGTTTGTATATTAAATTGCAAAAAATTAGATATAATATATTAAAATCAATACATTTGTCTCTTCTCCCGTGAGACTAAAAGCCCCTAACAAAACTAGGAAACAAAAACCTAACCTATAATAAATGGCATTACATTCCGAGACTAGGGTTTTAGAAATAACTAACAAGCTATAAATCCAAAACTAATTAGGCACAATAGCCCATCTGGTTATAATTCAAGTGAGCAGAAGCCTATCATCTAAAAATCCAGCCCAAGGTGAGACCAATCTGCAAACGGCAATAGGAACCCACTAGAACAAAACATTCAAATTTGAAGAAAAACCAGACTTCGGTAGTTTTGCAGATATAACTTTGATCATTCCTGGAATTGGAAATTAAAACCATACAAAAGATAAAATACATTACACCAAAAAGCTCCACATATGCCACAAAGTAACTATTCAAAAGTTTCATTCTACACAATTACTTTAAGTGAAAGAATCATGAAACTAATCCAAATTCTGAGCTTGTTACATTACCTGCATCTTTACCAGTTGATGTGACGCCCCCAAAATATGTATACACAACCTATTTTGAGTCGTCAAATACATGGTACATAACTTAAATACAAGCTTCATTATAAAACTGTCGTGTAAACTACGACAAAACATAAGTTGTGAGTTTTAATACAAATATTGTCTCCTAGAAAATATCCAAACTCAAAATAAGTCCTCATTACAATTATTATCACACTATTCTTATAGAATAGTGAGAACTACTATAGCAATCATCTTGGACCATCACCCCATTCCTTAACAAGTCCTAGCTATATACTCATTTCCTGAAGAGAACAATGAAAGAAAAGGGTGAGTTCAACAAGCCCAATAAAGAATATTATGACTAAGATAATACAGAATAAATTATCGTTTGCCTTCAACAGTATAACAACTAATAGAATACAATAGACAACAAGTTTTAGATCAACAACTGCAACGGAAATAGCAATCCATCAGAATAGTCAAGTAGAGTATAATATCTACTATCTTTTATGATTTAAAAATTCATCATCAATTTTATCGCTGAGACTCAACTTAATAAATAATCCACATCACTGAATTATCCATGCATTACGGGCCAAAGAAATTCGTTAGTATCACATCCACGAATTATCAATGCACTACGAGTCAAGGATATTCGTGTTATCACTAATGGTCATGATCATGCCAAACAACAATTCATCTTTGCACCCTTAGCCGAAGAGAACCCATGGTCATGATCATACCAACAACTGTCGCTGAGACTCAGCTCAATCAATAATACACATCAATTGTAACATTATAGGTCCTAATTATACTGAATAATCCTTGGTCATAATCATACCAATCAACAGTCCATCTATGTACTACGGGTCAAAGATGACTTTTATCACAATATAAGCATGAGGATGATGACAATGATATAAAAATTCAATCAAACGAGATCAAGGATAAATATTAAAGACTTTAAATTTATCCAGAGTTTAAAAATGTCTAAATTGTCAACATGATAACTGCTTTGTGTAGTAAAATTCAAGACTAATATTCACGTATCAAAAATAATTTAGACATAAAACAATCAATTTTTTGTCATGAATAGTACCTCGGGTGAATAGTATCCCGTGAATAGTACTTCATGAATAGTACTCCATGAATAGTACTTTATGAATAGTGCCGTATTTATGATAGTGTCGTACGTATGAATAGTGTCAAATAAATGAATAGTACCCATGAATAGTACTCCGACATGAAAAGCTTAAAATTTAACAATAATGTTTAGAAAAATATCCTTATGAAACGATGCTAGATAAAGAGCAAATTTTAATGATATTCTACTAATTTCACGGAGTATAAAAACAATACTTTAACAAAATGAATGTAGAATTAGGAATACGAAACGAAATTATATTACTTACATACTACAGAGTATGGAAGAAAGTATTATTTCGTACGAATATTAAACAAAAATAATATCCCTTACAACTGTTGAACGAAAATAATATTCCTACGAATATTGAACGAAGATAATATTCCTTACGAATGTTGAACGAAAATAATATTCCTTATGAATATTGAATGAAAATAAAATTCCTTACAAATACGAAAAATAATATCGTAAGCGAATATGAATTAAATAATACCCCTTACCATAGTAGAAGACTGTATACTGTAATAGTGAAGTTGCAGAATACTCTTCTTCTTCCTTTTTGTAGTTTCTCTCTCTATAGTTGCTCTTGTGAGTCTTAGTTAATTAGTGAGAATGAAAGAAGAAATGAGCTTCTATTTATAAAAAAATATAGTTTCGATAATTGTACGTTTAGGTGCTCGAATTATTACAGTTTAATACCTTCATCTTTGCCTCTATTTTTAATTTAGTCCTTCAAGTATTATCAATCTTGCACAACCTCCCCTAATAGTACATGCATGTGAACCAATAGTTCCATACATGTGAAGAAATAGTTATTTGCATGTTAACTAATAGAAATTAATTGCTCATTTATCTGATTAATTGCCCGTTTGGTCAATTTAACATCCAGAAATTAACTATTATCGAAACAAATGTCGATTTCCATTAACACTAATAATCCCAACACAATGAAAATATTTTTAACAACATTTATTCATCAATAATATAACTTACAATATTAACAACCAGATCATTCCCAGGAAAGATGGGGCTTTTCGATAAGGATTTTTCCCTATTGGCGCGCAATTAGGTTACCAAACCCCTTTTCTCGACAGAACTTTCTAGACATTGTCAATAATGCAAATAATAATATGAATAAATTTGTCGTCTCAATTATTGATTTAATAATATAAAATATTGTACAGATAAAACTGTGTCAATAATTGAATCAATAATGTGAAATACTATGTAGCAATTACTGTACCAATAATTTAGTATAACTGAGTGACTTCTCACGTAAGCATCAATAATCAATATCGTGTGCTACTATGCAACCACGCGTATTACTGTATTTTTATCACTGAGTATTTCAACAGTTAACGGTAAAAATTTTGTCGTTAATTTTATAAAAAGCTATTTCTGTCATTTTTTAACTCCGACAGTAATTCTGTTATGGGGTCCACTAATGATTATATCGTTGTACGAATATTCCTTGATAAAACGAATATTCTCCGACCAAACGAATATTCCCCGACACAACGAATATTTTATATCAACTTGCTTACTTTGTAAAAATTTTACATAACACCCTTAACTTTAACCTTTTATCAATTTAACCATTTATTAATAGAATAGTAATTATAAGAAAATTGAACACTTTCATTTCATAAAATTTGGGGTCTTACTGTTGAGTTCAGATCTGCAGCCATCAGTGAAGCCAGTGAATCATGAAGGAGACATTTCATGTTGAAAAGATCCCATACATATAAGGATCCCTTCCTTGTGACAAGCAACAACTTCCAAGACTCATCACAATCTATAAATACAGTTGAAGACCCCAACATCATACCAGGCATTGCACTTCTCCCACATTTTGTGTAACACCTATATGAGGCAAAAATGGATGGAAAAGGTAAAATGTAATCTTCGACAAAAGTTTAATATTTCTTTTGCGTATCTAGCATAAAATCCATGAACTTAAAACATAGAAAAATTAGATATTATGTTTGATATATGTCGATAGAATCAATACTAAAAAATCAAACCTGCAGGCATCCATCCTCACAGCCAACAGCCCAAAAGTTGGCATTTCCAGCAAGAACAGTGACCTTCCTGGAGATCCTATCAGTCCAAACAGTTTGAGTCCCTCGGGTACATGCAACTTCTGTTTCTTTTATCATAAATGTATTTCCAACTGCAACAATGCCATTTGCAGCACATTATTTTAAACGAGCCTCCAAGCAAACAGGTATCATATCTTTGCCTTCTTTCTTATCAAATACCCTGATTGAAAGATTACTACCAGCAGCCAGAGAACCTGAGGTCTTCAAAGTTCCTACCTGTTCGACACTGATGCTGCCTTCTTTATCTACCGATTCTGGAACTTTCTCAATTACCAGACTCTCGGTTATAGCTGCGGTAGCAGTGACACCCGAACGCTCCTCAATATCTGAGCTCCCATTTGACCAGCGATTTGAAGAATAAAAATAGCCAGCAAGACTGCAGCAGAGATGTAATCATGGGCTCCAGATTCACATAAACAATGCAGCTACGGGGGGTGTATACACTTAACAATGTTGTAGAAAACTTCGTCATAATCAAGGAGGAATTGGAATGCAATCAAAATAATATTTTTAATAAAGCATAATGCAAAAATACCTAGAAAGCGGCTCCCAATTTGATCAAATTTTTATCAAATTGACAATAACTTTAGAGAAATAGAGCCATGCAACTCTCAGGCAATAACTTTAGTGATAGTAGTTACTTAGCTGATATCAATAAAGTCTAGATAATGGTTATTATCTAGTTGTTAGTAGGATAAGTTATCTAATTGTTAGTAGATGAGGATAATAGTTAACAGTTATCTCGTTGTTAATTGATAAGTATGGTAGTTATCATTCGTTAATTAGTTGGTTATATAAGGGAGCCTTATGAGCTGAGAATGGTGTTATCTGTCTTCTGCTACAAATTTTGCTCCTCTTTCCTCTCCTTCACCCTCCTGTTATTTACTTTCTTTCTCTCCTGCCTCTCTTTCCACATATCCATCTAATCTCCTCTTAAAATACATATAAAAGGTTGTTCTTCATATTCTTCCTTGCACGTCTTAATTAATTAACATTCATGATAGTTAACTGATCGTACATACAAGCCCAATATTTAAACCAAATGTAGCACTTATTTCACTAATACCTTTAGATACAAGAAAAACTCATATTTACCAAACTCTCTACAGTTATATGATAACTACGAATAAATTAAAACACCAAGTCAAAGCTAGCACCATAACATAAATCAACCACATTTATTAATGCAGTTAATCTAAATGTACCCATCTCTATAGTTACCTAAAATGGTAGTGGCCAAGCCTGTGCTTAATGCCCCCCACTTAAATTCCCCTACATACCGGCTTCCATCGTTACAGGTTTGAACACCACATCCATAACTATGCCCATTAGCCCATTCGCCAGCATACATATTCCCTGTATAAAACCTATACACACCAAATCCATGCCTAAGCCCCTGCCTATATTGGTCGCGATAGCGACTCCCTCTTGCCCATGTTTCCACCCCATAGCCATAACACTTTTCATCAACCCAATCACCTCGTACCTCCCACTCGTGTAATAATGATAAACCCCACTACCAGAACATTTCCCCTTATGAAATTCACCCTCATATACATCACCATTACTATATGCTTGCACCCAACACGCAGAATTCACCCCTTTTTCAAATTTAAGCCTCGACCCAATTGACCACAATACATGCAATGCACGTCTAGGCACATGACTTAATGAGAGCTTGATTGGGAAAGACCTAGCAAGAAATAGTCAGATTGAGGGGAACCGAGGGAGTGCAAGATTGAGAGAGAATAAAAGGGCAACCGAAAAGGCAAAACCCGAAATAAAATCAAGAAAAAAATAACTACTTGGAGGTGAAACCAAAAAGTAGAAAAACGACAATGATAACAAGAGGATAAGGCAAAGGTGCACTCATAGGCGACAGAGGTGGCGGAGGCGGTTGAGGAGGAGGTGACAGGCGGCAACTTTCTTGCCCAAATTTCCCAAAATTCGATTATGCTGAAAATGGGTTTTCAAGGAGGAAAATGGATGGTTGTGAAATGAATTGGGAAGAGAATTTTAAGTTGGGCTTGTATTTTGGTACATAAGGGGTCTCTTAAGAGGGGTAGTTTTAGGGGAAGGAGAAAGACTAAATGGGTTTACGTGATATTGTAAATTTCTTAAAAAATGTTATTAAAAGTAAATTTATTATTGTAAAAAAATTAATCTATTTATATATAATATAATTTATATTCACTATAATTAATTCTAAAAAATTTATTTTAATAAAATAGTAACTAATTTTATCTCTCGCAAAAAATCTCTCACCAATAATATATAGTGAGTAATAATTTCTTCATTAATAATATTTTTCTTAACAAATTTTTATCAAAAATTGGCGCTAAACATCCTTCTATCATCTCAATTTTGCGAAGGAAAAAATCTAAATTGTGAAGGATGTTTCCTTCAGAATAACTATATTGTCACTAATTTTTTTCCTTTCATTGTTCCCTCGCTAGAAAACTCCTCATGTGAAGGAATAAATTCCTTCACAAATTTTCCTTCACTACATCTCTATTTTCTTGTAGTGCTCCACTAGCGTGGAATGATGTCATCGCCGTCCCCGTGGATATGTGTCTAAACCTAACAGGCTAACAGGATGCAGACATGGAAGCCTCTCATAGGCCCAAAAATGCCAATACAAAATCAAATATCTGCGGTCAGTCAACACTCTTAACATGTACAAGGAAAATCAAAAGAGATATACTCACCAGCAGGAATGGGTAAAATCCTAGCCAAACCTCTGTTAAGCCCTGCAAATGCATGTGCATTCCCCTGAGGAAATAGGAAAATGTATAGGAGCCCCAATCATACTCTCCAATACGGTCCACCTCCCGTGTGGCGCTGACTAAAGCGAACGACACCGTAGAAGAGTTATCTGCCAAGAAACAGCTCCGGAGGATGATCAGGAACAATCGCCGAAAAATACGATCTCTGACTCTCCTATCATTGGGTAATGGCTCACTCTATGTCCCACTCATTGTATCTACATTCAAAGGACTAATGCGGATTGTCCTGCCTTTAAGCTCCTCATCCTGGACTCCTAGCAAGGATCTGACGGTAGTTGAGGAAATGGTAGCCACACAAGGCACTAGTGCCCCTGCAAACTCCATACCGGTAATAATCGCCAATCCATCGGCGTCATCATCACCTCGCAATCCAGCAAATGGAGAGACTATGTCTGGTGAAACCAGTGCTCAAACAACGCCCTGAGGTAACCCCAGGGACAACAGCGGGGAAGGATGGAAAAGAACGCCTCGAAACCCCAAGCATGCACAATCTCGGTACTCTGGGTGAAGAGTCTGATATAAAGAGTGTATACTGAACCAGTTCCCTTGAGGCTACATAAAGCCGAGAACCTACATCACAAATGCAAATCAACATCAGAACCCTTGATCCTCATCAATAGGAAAAAGGAAGATCAAACACAACTTTTACCTAATTCACATGCAAATAAATCGAGGGGTGGCGACTTAAATCCTCCAGAAGCTCTAGATTCGTCACATTTATGGCTGGAAGATCCCTGCAGGGAATAGAAGCAGCAGGAGCGGGAGCCGCAACCGGTACATCCTCCTCCTCGTCCTCGACATCCGGTACCTCAACCTGGATATGACGAATCACTGACTTCGTTAACCGACGACGCTGTCAGGTTGGGCGAGGCTGAGGCACATCAGAAGCTCTCCTTCTCACACCTGAAGAGGTCGTACGGGAGCTGCTTAGCTGGTCTAGATCCATATATATCTGGACACAAGTCTCCAAATCACCTCAGAAAGGGGTAAAATGCAAAGTCGACCACTGAACTTTAGGGGTTTTTGGGTATTGAGCCCTTTTCTTTTAGTCAACGAAAATTGAGCCCCTTTTTATTAAAAAATTTGGACTTTGAGCCCCAGGCGCCACATGTACGTTGACCTGTGTATGTGGCACACGTGGCAGATCTAATTTATTTTATTTTACACGTAGACGGGCTGACGTGGCGAATATTGAACTTAATCCCAAAAAATTTGTTGCTGCCTAGATTCGAACTCAAGACCTCCAGCTTGAAACTTAGATCCACTGACCACTTGAACAAACAAGCCTAATTACTATAATTTTGCAAGGATTAATATTTGTAACTGAACAAATCATTTCTCCCAAATTAAAACAGATCCGCTTTCCTTAGATCTGTTATGTAAATAACTAATTGCGTGATAATAATAATAATAATAATAATAATAATAATAATAATAATAATAATAATAACAACAACAACAACAACAATAATAATAAAAAAAAAAATTAAAATAAAATAATAATAATAATACTAATAACAATAATAATAAATAATAATAATAATAAATAATAATAATAATAATAATAATAATAATAATAATAATAATAATAATAATAATAAATCTCGTCCTCCAATAGTAATAATAATAATTATTATTATTAGTACTAATAACAATAATAAGTACTAATTATGATTATTATTATTATTATTATTATTATTATTATTATTAGTACTGATAGATTAAACATTTTGATATTATTATTATTATTATTATTAGTACTGATAGATTAAACATTTTGAAATTCTTCTACTTATTATATCACCATATTTTTTTTACGTAATTCCAGTTTCATTTCAGAATAACATCTTCAATGGCTCCCTAGACAACTCAATTGAGGTTTTTCTTTGTCGCCCGCAGGCTATGACAAGTGCTTGTATATGACCGATGGGTATTTTATCATCTAAAGCATTAATTAGTTCACTTCAACATTTATGATGCCATATTATGTACTTGATTAATTTTCTGTCGTATATTAATCATATTTGGCTGCTAAAATTCGATAGGAGCAAGAAAACTGCCATGACTAACGTAACAGCTAAACCTTCAGCTTCATACTCAGCACGAAGAGAAGTTTCAATATGGGTTTCAATATTATTATTTTTATTTCTATTATTATTATTATTATTATTATTATTATTATTTTATTTTATTTTATTTTTATTTTTATTATTGTTGTTTTTATTATTATTATTGTTATTATTATTTTTTTTAGTATTGTTATTATTATTATTATTATTATTATTATTGATGTAGACACTCGAAATTTCGTTTTCCTATTACTAACTATGCAGGAGGACAAAAGCGTCTTTTTCATACTCGAGAGATAACCATGGAAGACAACAACATCAATTCCAACCCCGGAGAAAGCCCTGGGAGATCCAGTTCAAAGCCCAGAGATAACCACGGGAAATCAGTTTCCAACCCCGGGGATAACCTCGGAAAAGGCAATTCCAACCCCAGAGATAACCCCGAGAGATCAAGTTCAATGCCCGAAGTCAACCCCGGGTGGTCAAGCCAACCTCAGAGATAACCCTGAGGATATTCAGAGTCAACAAAATGACAATCTCAGAGATAACCATGAGAAAAGACTGCTACAATTGTGCGAAAATCGAAGATAACCTTGGGAGGGGCAAAATGGTCATTTTTCTAACTCAACTTTAACTCACATCAAATACACTCATTTCAACTCAAATTATTTTAAAAGAAGTCCCACAAGAACCATATCTTAACTTAAGAGTGCAAACTACGCAAAACGACTCAACGGACTGCCTAACGGAAACCCGAAAAGGCCATTTCAGTCATGGACCCATCTTCCCGAAATCAAAAAAGGAAAAATCCTATGTCATTGCGTAGCTCTCAGAAAGAGCTTTCCGGAATGGCATGGCACGCTTCCATCGGACTCTCGAATTGAAAGTTATGAAGGTTCGAGCGAACAGCACGTTGTCCGAGTGCACGTACTTCGAGACGACGGGACCCACATTTCCTGGGCCACCCCGGGCAGCCATAGGCACACCAGCTGCTGCCGCAGGTACACCTGCGGCTCCCCCCTCTATAAATAGAGGGCTTGGGGTGGCCATATTTAAAAGAGAAAAGGCGGGGAAGCCCTGTTCAATCTGCTCTGTACACACTATAAACAGAGTGCTTTCTCATTTTAAACACTTGTGAGCTTATATATTGCTATATTTTTATCGGCGGGAGCCGAGTGTTCATCCATTTAAAGTCATTGAAGTCTTCTTTGGCAGTCCACTGTAAGCATTCTTACATACTTTAAAGCCTTTCTCTTCATCTTTGTACACATTGTTCTTCACGTTGAGAGTCGTACGTGTTGCGTGTGTATGCCCGGACTTCGGTCCATGGCTTTTATTTTCCTTTGTATATATATATATATATATATATATATATATATATATATATATATATATAGACTAACATTATCGAGTTATGCCTCGATTGAGCCTAGACTCACGTCCGGAGCGTTTATTTGCTTTTATATATATACATATATATAAATTGTGGTCGAACTCTGTTCGATGAGCCTGGATTTATATCCGGAACGTTTACTTGCTTATATATATATATATATATATATATATATATATATATATATATATATATATACATACATTTCTGTCAGGCCTAGAGTTTACTTTGTGACCTTTTACAGTTTTTTTTATATTTCGTCCCGCCTAGAGTTTACTTCGTGGCGGTTGACCTTTTTTACTGCTTTCTTTATATTTCGTCCCGCCTGGAGTTTACTTCATGGCAGTTGATCGCTTTTACAGCTTTATTTATATTTCTAATCCCTCATGGAGGTGCTTCGTGGTGGTTAATCATGTCTCTCTATATATATATTTATCGCTTTTATATATTTACATTTTTGATCCCCCATGGAGGTGTTTCGTGATGGTTGATCAAGTTTGTATATATATATTTACAACTTTTGTATATATAACTGGTCACTACTTTCATATAAATTGCGGCATCATGTGAGCCTAGGAATCATGTGATCACAGATTCAGTCTATTGAATATAGATTCGGTTCCCGTGATAGACATTTTCAGCTGTAAGTAGCGAGTAAATTATTCACGATGTTTGAATTTCCTTAGATGGCTCTCATGCCCACAAGGATTTCGACACTTTTTTGTACATCATTTTCTCGAAGATGCTTCGCATCTCGAAAATAAAAGCAATCAAGCCGAACACCTAATAATAAAATAGAAGTGTAAAAGGTCTCAATTACTATTGAGCATCAAGGTTTGAAAAGCCTCTTTTTATAAAACTTTATTGCTATATCTTGGTTAAAACTGAATTTTTAGATAAATTCAAACCCTGTGTATATAGGTGCGAACGAGACCTTGCATTACTTCCAAATAATTGCACATTGACCCACACACACACACGCATTCATATAACAATTTATTGAGAAGTGGTGGTCACCGTGGCAACACGGATGTCGGGGGGTGCCTAACATCTTCCCTCCGAATAAGCAAGTCCCCGAACCCTAATGAATCTCAGTTTCACAGACCTGTTTAGTAGTGTCACATCACTAGGTCAATGTGCAAACCTGTTTTCAGTTGTGTTAGTACAACCAGTTAAAAAATCAACTGGCGACTCTTATAGTCCAATCGTCAACATATAAATGTCGGACCTTTTCACAACTTATTTTTTCAAAAAATCTCACCTAACATGAGAACACAAAAGAACAAGAACAAAAAATAGACAAATAAAAATCCCGACGTCGACAATTGATATTATTATTATTATTATTATTATTATTATTATTATTATTATTATTATTATTATTATTATTATTATTATTATTATTATTATTATTATTATTATTATTATTATTATTATTATTATTATTATTATTATTATTATTATTATTATTATTATTATTATTATTATTATTATTATTGTTATTATTATCACGCAATTAGTTATGTACATAATATATCTAAGGAAAGGGGATACGTTTTAATTTGGGGGAAATGATCTGTTCAGTTATAAATACTAATCCTTACAAAATTATAGTAGCTAGGCTTGTTTTCTTAGGTGGTCAGTGGATCCAAGTTTCAACCTATAAATCTTTAGTTTGAATCTGGGCAGCAATATATTTTTTGGGATTAAGTTCAATATTCGTCACGTCAGCCCGTCCACGTGTAAAATAAAATAAAAAATGTTCACGTCAGATCTGTCACGTGTGCCACGTAGACCCCACGTACGTAGGTCAACGCACATGTGGCGCTTGGGGCTCGAAGTTCAAATTTTTTAATAGAAAGGGGCTTAATTTGCGTTGACCAAAATAAAAGGGCACAATACCCAAAAACTCCTAAAGTTCAGTGGTCGACTTTGCATTTTACAACCTCAGAAAGGGTGTGGTAAATTATAACCTGGAGCTCATTAAATGCATTTTATGTCTATATGCATGCATGTAATATTTTAACATACGACCACAGTAGAGTTATAATGCATGTTCATTCAATGCCTGGGCTCTTAGAAAAATTTCGCCAGAGTCTCCTTTAGAAAAAGGACTATCCACATGCACGTAGGCATGAGTAGGTGGCCATTCACTAGCACACCAACTCACAGTCATAAACATCCTATGTGCATAAAAATGTCAAAGTCTTAATCTATAAGGGTAGTCTAATTACCAGGATCACTTTGCTTTACGACCTTTGCTCATTTGTCCTCAAATAGGATAAGAAATAGCAGAAAAAGGTGCCAATTTGACTGCTTCAAAAGTCAAATTTTTTCACATCAATATGTTCCGCGTGGTTAAATACTAACATTTACTATATAGAATATTTTTTATCAAGTCATATGAGCATGCAGATTCACTATTATGTGTTTAGAAGCATTTCATATGATAACTCACTTTCCAACGGTCAAAACTGGAAAAGAAGACATTCATACGTTACCAAGATAGTGCAGAACACTTGTACGGTGACAGATTTTTTAGAAAACAGCCCGAACTCAGTAGATCTGAAGAAGAACTCTCGGATTCTCTGTGCGACTTCAATTGAAAATGACTTGTGAAAGAGAAAGCTGCCTGAAATAGACCCACGGATGGCCGTGGGTCTACCTGCGGCTGCCCCAGGTCCACCTCTAGCTATCCTAGGTGGTCCTTACCACCTCCGGCTCGATCCAATTTGATTTGCAAAGGAGGTCCTACAAGCTGAAAAGTCAAATCAGGAAAAAATACGTTACGCGATTAAGCGGAAAAGCCTGAAATCCTGATTTTCAAAGACCAAACTGCAGGTCTACATATCACTCATTATTATTCCCCTAAAAACAAGGTTCACAAAGTCGATGATCACATCTGTTGCAAATTACACTGGGCAATACCCTACGAAGGTCTGATGCCATCAACTTAGGGTCGTAACTCCAATCACAAACATACAGTTCATCAAAAGTTTCTCCCCAGAAGAGATTTCATATATTAATATCCGTTGAAGCACATTTCAACAAAGGTCAAGCGGCCTTGACGTTATCAGCTGTTGGCAAGTAAATCCAGCGAAGCATCGGAGGTGGTCCGATGATGTTTAGCCGTTGAAGCATATTTCAATAAAGGTCAAGTAGCCTTGACGTTATCAGCCGTTGGCAAGTAAATCCAACGAAGCATCGGAGGTGGTCCGATAATGTTTAGCCGTTGAAGGACATTTCAACGAAGGTCAAGTAGCCTTGACGTTATCACCCATTGTCAAGTAAATCCAGCGAAGCATCGGAGGTGATCCGTTGATGTTCAGCCGTTGAAGGACATTTGAACGAAGGTCAATCAGCCTTGACATTATCAGCCATTGGCAAGTAAATCCAGCGAAGCATCGAAGGTGGTCCGATGATGTTCAGCCGTTGGTAAGTAAATCCAGCGAAGCAGCAGAGGTGGTCTGATGATATTACCCTGTTGAAGTACATTTCAACAAAGGTCAGACAACCTTGACGTTATCAGCCATTGGCAAGTAAATCCAGCGAAGCATCAGAGGTGGTCCGATGATTTTCAGCCGTTGAAGAACATTTCAACGAAGGTTAGATAACCCTAACATTATCAGCCGTTGGCAAATAAATCCAGTGAAGAATCAGAGGTGATCTGATAATGTTCAGCCATTGAAGTACTTTTCAACAAAGGTCAATAAATCGTGATGTTTTCAGCCGTCGGCAAGTAAATCCAGTGAAGCATCGGAGGTGGTCCAATGATGGTCAGGCGTTGAAGCATATTTCAACGAAGGTCAAGCAACCGTGACGTTTACAACCTTTGGCAAGTAAACCCAGTGAAACATCGAAGATGGTCTGATTATGTTTATCTATTGAAGCACATTTCAACGAAGGTCAAAAAGCCTTGACATTTTTAGCCGTTGGCAAGTAAATCCAACGAAGCATCGGAGATGGTCCGATGATATTAGCCGTTGAAGCACATTTCAATAAAGGTTAGGCAGCCTTGACAACACCAACTATTGGCAATAACTCCAATAAAATGCTGAAAAGACCTGGCGATACAAACCGGGAAAATCCATCCTTATCGGGGAAGACTGATGATGGAATTTGTTATACAAATCTTCATCAGACAAAGCACAACTCCCCAAGAGTCTCTCATACATGAGAATAACATATTCGATAGAAAGTCTGCACTGAGGTTTAAGGACTTTGGTGATAACTCTAATGTCAACATCCCCTGGTCTCGTTTCATGGAGCAGCCTCCATTCCATACACTCAGCATACATTTGCATTATGCTGCATTACATTTGCATAATGATTATCCTGTCATATTTCAAGTGTCTAGTAATCTTTATCCTATCCATGCCATTACATTGCATGAATATGATAAAGAGGGGCATCTGTAGATACTCAAAATTTTGCATTCCTGTCACTAACCCTGCAGGAAGGCAAAATCGTCTTCTAGAGATAAACCTGGAAGTCAAATTAGCTCAATCCCAGAGACAACCTTGGGAAACTCAGTTTTCAATCTTGGAGACAACCTCGAGATACTCAGTTCCAATCCTGGAGATAACCTCAGGATGCTCAGTTCTAAACCTCGGAGATGACCCCGAGGGAAGTAGTTCCAGTTCCGGAGATAACCCCGGAGAAGTCAGTTTCAACCCCGGAGACAACCTCGGGACACTCAGTTCCAACCCTGGTGATAACCCCGAGAGGTCAAAGCACCTCAGAGATAACCCTGAGGACACTTAGTGCTCACAGCAGCCCAATCTCAGAGATAACCTTGAGCAACGACTGCTACATCTGCACAAAGCCGGAGATAACCCTGGTGAGGGGCAAAAATGTCATTTTGCCACTTTAATACTACATTAACACCGTCTCAAAATCATTTCATCCCACATTTCATACAAAAGCGTTCCACAAGAACCATAGCTCAAATTCCTGAGTGACTACTACATAAGATAGCACACCAGATATAATTTGAAAACTTGAAGATCTGGTCATGATCACATCTTCCCGGCTTAGTACAACTTCTTATCCCGTGTCATTGTGTATCTCTCGACAACAACATTCCGAAAAGGTACAACACGCCTCAATCGGATGCCCAGATTGAAAGTTATGAAGGTTTGAGCGGATAACACGTTGCACGAGTGCACGTTCTTCAAGACAGCGGGACCCGCATGGCCTGGGGCAACCTGGGCAGTCGCAGGTAGACCCGCGACCATCAGTTCTACAAATAGAGGCATTGGGTTAGCCATTTTGAGAAGAGAAAGAGTGAGGAAACCATGTCCATTTCAGTTCATAAACACATCTAGAGTGCTTTAAACTGAGTGATTCTTCTTTCTAAACACTTGTAAGCTCGTGTTTTGCTACATAATAAAATTTAACTGGTGGAAACCGAGTTTTTAGGCGTCAAAAGCTATCTAAAGTCTTATTGGCAGCTAACTGTAAGATATTTCAGATTATTAAGCTTTTTATCACTTCTGTATATATATATATATATATATATATATATATATATATATATATATATATATATATATATATATATTTGGGGACGGAAGCAAGCAGAGAGGGAAGAACAGATAGATGCGCATACAATACACAAGTTAAGTTACTAAAACATAATTTTATTGATTGAGCAACAGGCTGAGATCCCTCAATCATTTGAGTAATCTCTCCGTCAGTTTTAATATTTAATGTTAATGCTTTAAATAAGTTTTGATCACTAAGACTTAAGGTGAAATCAGGAAAACAATTAAAGTGAATTGGACCATTATTTAGGCTAACTTCCATGGCACCAATTATTCTAGGATAATAATTTATATTGTTCACAAAAAGTGCCCAACTCGTATTTAGCTTTTTTCTTATCTTTGCTGGCTTGCTTAGCTAACTTAAAGTCAATACACATTTTTAATCCGATTTTTTGAATATAACTTATAATATCTCCATAAGTTAAATTATCGTAATCAATATATCCTAAATTTTTACTTAATTCTTCTCTAACTTTATGTGCAAATAATGAAGGTAAACCATTAACGAATTTTTCTTTCCAGAATGGTTTATTACTGTCATTTTGCATCATAACTCTAGAGGTGGATACATCCTTATACCATCTAAAGTCACTTAGAGTGGGACAAGTAAGATTACTTAATTGATCATGAATTCTTTCTGTGATGTTACTAGGAGTTCCTATAAAATGTTTAGTTATGGTGAAAATTAAAGTATTAACTCCATTTAGCGGTCCCATACCAACTTCTTCGTCGAAGATAGGGTTGCCGTCCTCATCTCTTTGGATAGAATGAATAATTGATATTCTAATATCTTCTGTGAGATATTTCTCCCACCAAGATCTGAGAATACCAGTGAATTCACTAGCTATTAATTCAACTATATCTGGTTGAGATAAATTGTTGAATTTGGTAATATAGCTATTTGCTACCATTGACATATGATTTAATTTATTAAGGATTTCTTGTTCACTAAATCCATCAATATTCCATTCATATACTTTATTAGATGAAACAGAGAATTGTTTATCTAGATTTCTCTCTTCGAATTGTAGATCCGGAGGAGTAGGTCTAGAATACCAATTTCTGGTAATACTGGTGTTATTAACAGTTAATTTATTTAGTTGTTCATTAAGATTAGAAGTAGATGAGTGAATAGAAGAACTGTCGTCGTCATCATCGGATTCCACTTGATCAATGACAGCAATAGTTCCACTCGGACCAGCTTCAGTTTTAATTTTTTTTAAATAATTTATCAATAGACTGAACTAATTCTTCATCTTTATTAGGTAAACCTAATTTATTTCTATTTTCGGGTAATTTTATTAAAGGCTATTCAACTTTTGAATCAGGTTTTTTAATAACATTTTCTTCAAATTTTTCTTCGATTCTATCTAGCTGTTTTCCAATAGTTGCTAGATACTGATTACTAAAGTTTAATTGTTCAATTATCTTTTTATCGTCTTTAACTCCATCGTGAATTTTAAAGGGACTAGCGATAACTGAAGTGTTTTTAACTGGAATTAGAACTGTCTCTAAGGGTGGATGACTAGACGAAATTTTTGATTTGTCTTCTTTTATCCATTGTGTTTTACTAATAACATTACACTTACTTTGATATTGTTCATACCAATCGTAAAAAGTAACGTTAATCTCTTCATTTTTAATGAATCTTTTCCATCTATTAACTATCTTATCTCTTTCCTTTTTAGTAGGGTGATTAGATCTAAATAGATGTCTTTTTTCATTATTAGATTTTGAATTAAAATCTTTTACTAAGTTATCCCAATCTAAAATAAATTCCTTTTTAATGACTCTTAATTTATTATGAATAGGGGCATTAAAATCAGACTGTATAGGATACACAGAAGACACTGGAGAAGAAGAACCTTCATCTTCATCAGGGTCATTCTGGGTATAACAGGGATGACTAACTTGTCCTTGATTAAGGATACCTTTAATTTTAATATCTTTAACCAAAGGGTTATTCAATATTTCAGAGTCTCTTCTAGTATGAATAACTGAAGGGGCTGAAGAACTGGAAATATCTTCGATTATAACTGGGGTTCTAGTACGTTCAAAACTAATTTTAACAGTTCCATCTGAAAACTGTTTAATATTTTCTATATTTAATAAGTTATTAACTACTGGTTGTTGTGGTAATTTATTTGGCAAAGTCCATTGACTAGGTAAGGTAATATCCTTCCAGAGGATTATTCTCGGGATCTGGATATTAACATCACTAGTTGAACTCTGAATTAAAACTGTTTGATCTCTAGGACTCTTATTAAGAGCATGAACATTCAAGTTTGACTTCATGGTCTTATAATAAATCCGGTAAATCAAAGCAATAGGCTGAGATCCCTCAGTCATTTGATTAATCTCTCCGTCAATTTTAACATTTAATGTTAATGCTTTGAATAAGTTTTGATCACTAAGACTTAAGGTGAAATCAGAAAAACAATTAAAGTGAATTGGACCATTATTTAGGCTAGCTTCCATGGCACCAATTATGCTAGGATAATAATTTAAAAATCTAGCGTCTCTAAGACAAAGATAAATTGATGAATTAATTCCTTTTCTGTTAAGTGGTTTAACTGCAACTTGAATCAATCCTATGTGTATGAAATTATAACCCTTTTTTTTGTGTTTTTTAATAACATCTGGTGATAAGAGGCTACAATTTTCATATTCTTTATTAATTGCAAAAACTCTTTCAACTGTTTTAATATTATAATCAGTTTTAAATTTATCTGAAAAAGTTGACTGATAAATTTCTTTAGGGGATACCCTAGGTATGTTCCAATTATGTAAAACTTGATTAAGGTTTTCATAACTCTATTCTTCCTGGTTAACTATGTCTGGAACTGGAGGCAAGGTTGACCAGTGACTAACTGAAGAGCTAGATTTAAATAACCTACTCATCTTAACTATTTTCAAAATAAAATCTGACTCAACGTTCATTCATGCATACCCCGTTTACCCTAAGTAGACTCATACCTATGTTCTATAACCTAACACTGCTCACACCCTAGAGACTTACAAAGGTTAGACACGAACTAGGTGGACTATAGGTAAGTAAGGTGACTTCAGAACTTTGAGGAAGAAGATAATTTTGAAAAAGAGAAGATAAGTTTGATTAATAAGATCTAACTAAGCAGTCAGAAACAACAAACAACTTGGCTTTGATACCATTTGGGGACAGAAGCAAACAGGGAGAGAAGAACAGATAGATGCGCATACAATACACAAGTTAAATTACTAAAATATAATTTTATTGATTGATCAAACTATTTACAAGTGCTTAAAATAAAGTTAACTTACAAGATAACTAAAAGAAGAACATTAGATGAAGAGGGGTTAGGTAGGCTTAACAGCGATGGAGGCTAAAGATTAGTCAGAGAAGGATCTCTGAGTCTTTCTAAGTCTGAGTAACTAAATGAAGTCGATTTCCTTTTATAGAACAAGGAAATGAACTATTACAACATTACTATTACAATAATTGAGATAAAAGTACAAGTAAAAAATATATTAAATTTACTAAAGTAAAGTAAAAGTAAAAGAAAAGAAAAGAATCTGCTTTCGGTGGAAAAGAAGACGTCTTCTTTTGACTAAAGGGGCCGTGGGGCCAGATGATTGACTGAGTGCTGCTTTTGGTGGAAAGCAGGAGATGCTGCTGGCGAGGCTGCCGGAACAAAAGATGCTGCTGACGAGGCTGCCAGAGCAGGTGCTGACTGTGATGTATGGGTAGGTGTTGACTAGGCTGACTGGTCTGCTGGAGCAGGTGCTGATTGAGATGATTAGGCAAAAGTATCCTGAGCATCCTGAAGATTGATTGTGCCATAGGGGTCACAATTATCATCTTCATCCTCACAATTCTGACTATCATTTTCTCCTCTGGAATGAGAAGAAGCTGCTTCTGATTTTTCATCTAACTGGTCTAATCTTGCCTGAATAGCGTCTGCAAGAAGTCTTAATTGAGAATTGGAATAACTGGAAACTTCGGTGACTTTACTGGGACTCGGAGGAGCAACTGATTTTAATTTCTCAGAAGCTTTAACTGAAGATTTACTGGAAGACTCAATGGCTGGAGCCTTGGTAACTAGAGGGGTCAATAATGGAGTAGATGGAGAAGGCGGAAACTCCTTCTGAACTTGACCAACTATCCTATCGACACCGAACTTATCCCACCATTTAACATAAAAACGGCGAGAGACCTGAAAAATTGGGGAGATGACTGTTTGGGCTGACCTAATTCCTATGGAAGGAGGCTGGAATACAGTGACTTCTTGGGTGGCCATAACGACATATTGCCATTTAAGGATCCAAGGGATTTTATATTTACTGCAAAATATAAGGAAAGCAGGAATTTCCTCATATTTCGGGAGATAGTTACTATGATGACAAAAATGCTCAAGTTGAACCATAAGTGGTTCTGGGAAGATTGCATGATCAAGACCATGCCTTGTCCACCAAAGAATGAACCACTTAGGAAATTGAGTCTTGAATTTTTGGTCGAACTGGAAAAACCAAGAGTGACTATGATCATCATTCTGGTGAAGCATGATTTTGAACTAAGCCTCAATAGAATCATAATAGCAATAGGGGCTAGCATGATTAGAGAGTGACTTGAGATCGGAGGGATTTCTACCCCAATCTGAAAGATTGAAAACCTGTTTAATATACAACGAGTGATAAAGAAGCTTGAAGTTATCATCGTTGGCATAAATAGGCTTGATAAATACTGACTCAGTTTCAATAAGAATATCCTTATAAAAGACCAAAGATTTATAAGGAGCAAGAGGAAGGAAGTGCCATCCAGCAGGAAAATATTGGGCAGCTAATTTGACTGGGTCATTTTTAGGTTTCTTGGGTAACTCGATGTGGAATAAGTGCTGATCATACTTAGCACGATACTCCGAAGCTGGGTTACTAGGGTTTGATGGAGTTGCTTTATATTGATTAGCAAAAATATCAAACGGTTTGGGTTAACTAGCAAGAACTGATGCATAGGGCTTGGGGACTGTACCAAGCACCTGGAATTTATTATGGATTTGAGTAACTGGATGAGGAACAACAGTTCCTTTTGACTGATTAACTGGGCCTGAGGAACGACCATGACCACGAGAAGAAAATCCTCCTGTCACACTCATGGTGCTGCAATAGTACCTGTGTTAATGAATTCACGGGTGAGAAAATCAGGAACTGAGTTGTTACTACCTTTAATATATTCAATATCAAAATCAAAAATACTTAATATAGCATGCCATCTAGCGAAAGAACGCTTAGAGGCGACGTTTTCAACGTCTTTCTTAAGAATGAACTTAGCTGATTTGCAATCTATCCTAACTATAAATTTTTGATTCAGTAAATCTCTCTGAAATTTCTTAATACATATTACAAGTGATAAAATTTCCTTTTTAATAGTACTGTATTTTAATTGTGTAGGGTTCCATGCGCCCGAATGGAAACGAACAATTGCTCGTCAGAAGAGGGAGTTAACTTTTGTTTGAGTATGCCACCAAATCCAATATCGGAGGCATCAGTTTTAACTATTTTGAATGCTGAATCATTAGAGATGCCAAGGCAAGGCAAAACCTTAACATATTTTTTAACTTGCTGGACGACAGAAGTATGAATGTCAGTCCATGGAGGGGGAATACTTTGTAAGCGCTGAAAAAGAGGCTTACAAATCTTCCTGAGATTCTTGTAAAACTTGCCTATATAATTAAGCGAGCCAAGAAATCTCTGTAGCTGAGTTTTGTCGGTAATCTTATCTGGAAATCTGTCGTCAAATTGAATAGCTCTGTCAATAGGCCGAGTAAGTCCGTGATAGAGGATTAATCCGAGAAACCTGACTTTTGTCAGAAACAGACTACACATGGAAGGTGAAAGAACAAGACCATTAGTTTTAACTGTTTTGAAGAATGAATTCAAATGTTTAATATGTTCTTCAATAATCTTGGAGAATACAAGGATATCATCGATGTATACAATAATAAAATAACTGAAAGGATTCAAAATATTATTAAGAATATTCTGAAATTCACTGGGTGCATTCTTTAGTCCAAATGACTGAACATTCCATTCGTAATATCCGGAAGGAGTGGTAAATGTTGTTTTATACCTATCGTCGGGATGAATAGCAACTTGCCAGAATCCTGACTTAAGGTCAAATTTACTAAAAATGGTGGAGACACTTAACCTACTAAGGAGGTCTTCCTTATTTGGTAAAGGGTATCTAATCCACTCTAAAACTTTGTTTAATGGCTTGTAATTAATAACTAGACGAGGGACACCTCTCTCCTTCTAAGCTTCATTATTAACATAGAAGGCTGGGCAAGACCATGGTGACTTACTATGTCTAATTAATCATTTACTAAGGAGATCATTAATTTCATTTTTACATAGCTCCATTTGTTCATGACTCATTTGAATTAGTCTAGCTTTAGTGGGAATTAAATGTTCTTTAAATTCTTTAGCATACGGTAGCCTAACTGTGTGCTTCTTCCTATGCCAAAAAGCATTGGGAGAGTCAGAATATAAGTTTTTTATTAAATAATCTTTTAATTCACTAATTTTTTCTTGAACTCTGTTACTCTTAAGTTGTTCTTCAACTTGTTGATACCTAACTTCTTCTTTTAGGAAATTTAGGTGGGTAACTTTGCAGTTTAATAGGTTCACTGATTTAGAAATTGATTCTTCTTGAATAAATTTTAAATCTCTTTCTTTTGGTTTAATTAGGAATTTAATCGTAATTTTCTTTCCTAAATGCTCGCAGCTTAAACCTTTATTACTAGTTGTGAATGGATACAATAAGTATATAAATGGTAACCCTAAAATGATTTTATCCGTAAGATTACGAATTAAAATAAATGAAGTTTTAAAACACATATTGTCTTGACAGATATGCACCTTAGGTAATTTATATCTTATTTTCATATGACTAACATTGGCTGAATTAAGTTTTTCACTAGTCTTCTTGTAATATCTAGTGGGAATAAGACCTTCTATAATACAGTTCAGGTCTGCACCAGTATCAACTAAGGCAGGAAGCTGAATGGAGAAGGTTTTATCAATGACTAAATTAATAGAGATATACCATTTTTGAATGATAATGTCCTTAATTCTTTTAAGAGAGAGAGCTTGAATAAATAGATCAGGTTCATCTTTAGCACCTGATGATTCTGGTTCTTCATGATTTTCATCACTAGAAGAAGAATCGTGTACTTGTAGATCTGACTTTTTATCATCAATCTCTTTCCTTAGATTAGAAATATCTAATTTTAGGTTAGAAATTTCTTTCTTTAATTTATTAACCTCGTGATTTAACTCAAGGAGGGTAATTTCTCTAACCGGAGACTTAAATCTCTCAAGTGTTTTATTAAGACTAAAAACTGGTTTCTCTTTGGCTCTAAGAACCTTGTCAGTAACTTTCTTATCTTTGTTTAGTAAATCTTTTAGTTGATTTAGATACTGAGCCTTTAATCCTGGGTCAGTGATCTTACTAATTAAATCAACTAACAATGAACACTCTTTATCTTCTTTGGTAATTACATTAATTCTTTTACAACAATTGTTACTACAGTTT
Source organism: Panax notoginseng (assembly GCA_016801055.1). Taxonomy (NCBI): domain Eukaryota; kingdom Viridiplantae; phylum Streptophyta; class Magnoliopsida; order Apiales; family Araliaceae; genus Panax; species Panax notoginseng. Next base: position 123,029,387 of record CM029022.1, read on the forward strand.
TCAGTACAGACAGTAACTTCATTATCACTATTTGATTCATCGTTACAAGTACTGCTACTGCTAGAAGATTCAGGAATATCTGAAGCTTCTTCATTACTATTGTTATTTTCAATTCTCATTAACTCTAATAAATGCTCTGTGTCTTCTGCTGATATGTTCAACTGGCTTAATTTTTGCTTAACTCTACACTCACTTTTAAAGTGTCCTTTCTTCCCACAATTGTGATAGACAATTTTACTTTTATCTAAATTCTTTGATTTTTTGTGTGTTGACTGAGGTTTCTTATAATAAGAATCTTTATTAATAATTTTCTTTTCTTGATTATATCATTTCTTACGATGTTTATGACTCTTTTGTGACTCAATATGTTTATGGGATTGTATAGTTATCGAACTATACTTCGATTGATCCCGAATATAATATTCGGAGAACTATGCTTCGATTGAGCCCGAATATAATATTCAGAGCGTTTAGTGCTTTTATGTATATATATATATATATATATATATATATATATATATATATAAGCAGTAAACACACTGGATGGATATATATATATATATATATATATATATATATATATATATATATATATATATATATATACCTACTAAAGTAAAAGTAAAATGTAAGAACATTTTACTTTACTTTCGGCTGATTTACTGGGGGACAACAATGATGCTGTTGTTGACTGCTTTCTGCTTTTGCTGAAAGCAGATGATGACTGGGGCCATCTTTGTTGACTGACTGGACCGTCTCCTATCGGTGCTGGAGGGTTATGTTGATCATCTTCTCAGATGGATCACCATCCCCTATACTCATTTGGGGGCAAAAGTGGATATTAAAAGAAGAAGAACAAAAGAAGCGTATACCAACACAGTAACTTACTAAAATTATTGATTTCTTATTGGTTTCTAATTGATAACTGAAAACTATTTACAAATACAAGAAAATAAAAGTGACTTACAGATCTCATTTGGGGGCGGAAGTGGATATTAAAAGAAGAAGAACAAAAGAAGCGCATACCAACACAGTAACTTACTAAAATTATTGATTTCTTATTGGTTTCAAATTGATAACTAAAAACTATTTACAAATACAAGAAAATAAAAGTGACTTACAGATCTAACTGGACATTAAAGAAGTAGAAGAAGAAGAGAGAAGGAAGAGAGTTTAAAGATTCGTTAGAGAAGGATCTATAAGTCTTTTTAAGTCTGCCTACCTCACTGAGTTCTAATTCCTTTTATAGAATAAGGAAAGAACTGTTACAAGGTCACTATTATATTAACTGAAGTAAAAGTACAGGGCGAAAGTAAATTACTAAAGTAAAAGTAAACGTAAAAAACATGTTACATTTACATTTACTAAGGTAAAAGTAGTAGTATATTACTATGTATGGAATGTAGCGGCAACTTTAGACCGAAACACGTGAAAAACTGCTTTTGGTGGAAAAGTTAGCACATCTTTTGACTAAGTAGTTATGGGACTGGGTGCATGTGACTGAGGGCTGTTTTTGGTGGAAAAGCAGGAGATTCTTTTTTACTAAGGCTGCTGGAACAGGTGCGGGCTGCCGGAGCAGGTGCGTGTGACTGAGACGTTAAGCAACTAGGTCTTGAGCATCTTGAAGATTGATGGTTCCATAAGAATCATCATCTTTCTCATCATCATTTTTACTGGAAATAATGTTTTCTGGAGAAAGAAGAAGCAGTTTCTGAAGCTTAAATTTCTTCATGTAACTTATCAATTCTTTTTGTGGATTGCATCAGCAAGAATTTTTAACTCTGCAGATGAACATTTATTGACTTTGGTGATATCAATAGAGCTTGAAGAAATTGCAAAACTGGTTTTTAATGGTTTTGATTTACTGGAAGATCCTTCTATAGGGATCGAACTGACTGGGAGAACTAAAGTAGGAGCAAGGGGAAATTCCTTTTGAACTTGACCTACAATCCTATCGACACTGAATTTATCCCACCATTTGATAAAGAATTGGTGGGAAACATATGTAATTGGGGATACAATGGTCTGAGTCGTCGGATTAGTGAACGACGGGGACTGAAATGTGGTAACTTCATAGGGAGTGAGAACGATGTACTGCCACTTAAGAATCCAAGGAATCTTATAGTTACTAATGAACTGGAGGAAAACTGAGATTCCCTCATACTTGGGATGATATTTATTATGATTGCTAAAATGACTGAGCTGAGCTTTAAGGGGATCAGGAAGAAGCTCAAAACATGACCCAAATATAGACCACCAAAGGGTCAACCAGAAAGGGATTTGACTTTTGAATTTATGGTCGAATTGTAAGAACCATGAATGACTGTGGTTCTCATTTTGATGGAGGAAGATCATATTCCAAGCTTCAATATAATCAAAATAACAATATGAGTTCGTTTGATTAGAAAGTTATCTAAGATCAAAAGGATGATTTCCCCAATCAGAAAATTTAAGAATGTGTTTAATATAGAGAGAATGATAAAGAATTCAATATTCATTATCTTTGGCATAAATGGGTTTAATGAATATTGACTCAGTTTCAAGAAGTATGTCCTTATAATACGCAAGGGATTTATAAGGAGCCCAAGGGTTAAAATGACATCCAGTAGGAAAATATTGGGCAGCCAGCTTGATGGGATCATCTTTGGGCTTTGTATGAAGTTATAAATGGAATAAATGTTGTTCCCATTTAAGAATATACTCAGAAGCGGGATAACTAGGTTTTGAAGAGGTTTCCCTCGTTTGATTGCAAAAAGGATCAACTGGTTTAGGCTGACTGGCTAAGACAGATGAATAAGGCTTTGCAACTGTACCAAGGACCAGAAATTTGTTAACTGGGTTGGGTTGAGGAATAAAAGTTCCTTTTAATTGATTACTTGGGCTAGAAGGGCGGCCCTGACCTCGAGAAGAAGATTCTCCTCGTACACTCATGGTGATGATATGGTACATGTGTTAATAAATTCACTAGTAAGAAAATCTGGGACTGAATTATTACTACCTTTAATGTATTCAATATCAAAATCAAAGATGCTTAATAGCGCTTGCCATCTAGCGAAAGAATGCTTAGATGCAATATTCTCAACAACTTTCTCAAGAATAAATTTTGCAGATTTGCAATCTATCCTAACTAGAAACTTTTGGTTTAATAAGTCACTCTGAAATTTATTAATACATAATACTAAAAAAATGATTTCTTTTTTAATAGTACTGTAATTTAACTGTGTGGGATTCCATTTGTCGGAATGAAATTGAACAATTTGTTCAGAAGAATTAGGAGTTAACTTTTGTTTGAGAATGCCTCCGAATCCAATGTCTGAGGCATCGGTTTCAACGATTTTGAATGTTGAATCATTCAAAATGCCAAGGCAAGGCAAAACCTTAACGTACTTTTTAATTTGTCGGACGACAGAAGTATGAACGTCAGTCCAAGGGGGATGATTATTTTGTAAACGCTGAAAAAGAGGTTTGCAAATCATCCTGAGATTTTGGTAAAACTTGCCAATATAATTGAGCGAGCTCAGAAATCTCTGCAGCTGAGTTTTGTTGGTAATATTATCTGGAAATCGGTCGGCAAATTGAATAGCTCTGTCAATAGGCCGAGTGAGTCCACGATAGATGATTAGACCAGGAAACCTGACTTTTGTCAGAAACAGACTGCACTTGGAAGGAGAAAGAACAAGTCCATTGGTTTTAACCGTTTTGTAGAATGAATTCAAATGCTTAATGTGTTCTTCAATGGTCTTGGAGTAAACTAGGATATCATCGATGTAAACAATGATAAAATGACTAAAAGGATTTAAAATATCATTGAGGATATTCTAAAATTCACTAGCGGCATTTTTCAAACCAAATGACTGAACATTCCATTCGTAATGGCCGAACGGAGTGGTGAATGCTATTTTGTACCTATCATATGTGTGGATGACAATTTGCCAGAAACCTAATTTTAGGTCAAATTTACTGTAAATGGTGGCAGAGCTTAACCAAGTAAGGAGATCTTCCTTATTGGGTAAGGGATACCTAATCCATTCAAGAACTTTATTCAGTAGTTTGTAGTTAATAACTAGACGGGGAACACCCCTCTCCTTTTCTGCTTCATTATTGACATAAAATGCAGGACATGACCAAGGGGATTTACTATGCCTAATTAGACCTTTATTAAGTAGATCATTGATCTCTTTCTTACATAACTCAATTTGTTCATGACTCATTTATATAGGTCTGGCTTTAGTAGGAATTAAATGTTCTTTAAATTCTTTAGCATAAGGGAGTCTAACTATATGCTTCTTCCAATGCCAGTAGGCATTAGGAGAATCAGAACATAAATTATCAATTAAATAACTTTTTAAATCAGCTATATTTTCTTGAATTCTTTTACTCTTAAGCTGTTCTTCAACTTGCTTATATTGAATTTCTTCTCTTAGAAAGTTTAAATGAGTAACTTTACAATTTAATAGATTCAAAGAATTAGAAATAGATTCTTCTTGAATAAATTTAAAATCTCTCTTTTGGTTTAATAAGAAACCTAAATGTTATCTTTTTACCTAAATGTTCACAGCTTAATCCTTTATTACTGATAGTGAATGTGTATAATAAATATATAAATGGTAATCCTAAGATGATCTTATCTATAAGATTGCGAATTAAAACAAATGAAGTTTTGAAACACATATTATCTTAACAAATATGAACTTTAGGTAATTTATATTTTATTTCCATCTGACTACCGTTAGCTTAATTAAGTTTTTCACTAGTTTTCTTATAATACCTAGTGGGAATAAGACCTTCTTGAATACAATTCAGGTCTTCTCCAGTATCAACTAAGGCAGGGAGTTGTATTGAGAAAGTTTAATCAATAACTAAGTTAATAGAGATATACCATTTTTGTATGGTGACATCTTTAATTCTTTTAAGGGAGAGACCTTGAATAAAAAGATCAGTCTCTTCCTTAGTACCTGATGATTCCAACTCATTATGGTCTTCATCACTAGAAGAGGAATCATGTACTTGAAGATCAAATTTTTTATCTTCAATCTCTTTTCTTAAATTAGAAACATCTAATTTTAAATTAGAGATTTCCCTTTTGAGTTTATTAACTTCTTGATTTAATTTTGGAAGGGTTATTTCTTTAACTGGCGATTTAAATCTTTCGAGAGTTTTATTGAGGCTAAATATAGGCTTTTCTTTAGCCCTAAATATCTTGTCTTTAACTCCTCTATCTTTGGTTAATAATTCTTTTAACTACTTTGTGCATTGGATTTTTAATTCATTGTCTGTAATTTTACTAATTAACTCAATCAACAAAGAACATTCTTCATCCTCTTTAGTAATTACATTTAATCCTTTAATACAACGGTTACTATTGCAATTCTCAACACATATGATAACTTCATTATCACAATTTGATTCATCGTTACTAGTGCTGCTACTAGAAGGATCAGGAATGTCAGAGCCTTCATCATTACTAGCGTTATTTTCTATTCTTATTAATTCTAATAACTGCTCAGTATCTTCAGTTGAAATATTCAACTGAGCTAATTTTTGCTTAACTCTGCACTCATTTTTGTAGTGCCCTTTTTGCCCACAGTTATGGCAAATAATTTTACTTTTATCAAACTTCTTAGATTTCATAGTTGATTTATTACGAGATGACTTAGGTTTAGTATAATAGTGGTCTTGATTTTTATTTTTGTCATGACTGTGTTTCTTATGATGTTTGTGGCTTTTACGAGACTCAACAAGTTTATGCCTGTGCTTTCTTCAAGAGGGAGCAACAGGAGGTAAACCATATTGTTTGCAAAACGTTCCTAACTCATATTTGGCTTTATTCTTGCCTTTACCAGCTTGTTTAGCCAATTTGAAATCAATAAGCATTTTTAAACCAATCTTTTGAATATTACTTATAATATCACCGTAGGTTAAATTATCATAATCAAGATATCCTAAGTTTTTACTCAATTCTTCACGGACCTTATGAGCAAATAATGATGGTAAACCATTGACGAACTTCTCTTTCCAGAATGGTTTATTACTATCATTACGCATCATGACTCTGGAAGTAAACACGTCTTTATACTACCTAAAATCACTTAGAGTGGGACAAGTGAGGTTACTTAGTTGATCGTGAATTCTTTTAGTAATGTTACTAGGAGTTCCGATGAAATGTTTAATAATTGTAAATATTAATGTATTAACACCATCAGGCGGACCAATACCCACCTCTTCATCAAAGAGGGGATTGCCGTCATCGTCTAATTGGATAGCATGGGCTATTGATAACCTAGAGTCTTCTGTGAGATTTTTCTCCCACCAAGACCTAAGAATACCAGTAAATCTACTAGCTATTAATTCAACTATGTCTGGTTGAGACATGTTGTTAAATTTGGTAATATAGCTATTAGCTACCATTGACATGTGATTTAGTTTATTTAAAATTTCCTGTTCACTAAAACCATTAATGTTCTATTCATAAATCTTATTGGAAGAAACAGAAAATTATTTATCTAGATTTCTTTCCTCGAACTGTAGGTCAGGAAGAGTAGGTCTAGAATACCAATTTCTGGTAATGCTAGTGTTACTAACAATTAATTTTTTCAGTTGATCATGTAGATCAGAAATTGTATTAGACTAGTCGGAAGAACTATCGTTTTCATCACTAGATTGAATCCGATCAATAAGAGCTATAGTGCCGCTTGAACTAGCTTCAGTTTTTAGTTTTTTAAATAACTTATCAATAGCACGTGTAAGTTCATTATCAATATTAGGTAGACCTAATTTGTTTCTATTTTCTGGTAATTTCAACAAGGGTTATTCAATCTTTGACTCTGGTTTTTTAACAGTGGTTTCTTCAAATTTTTCCTCAATTCTATCCAGCTGCCTACCAACTGTTGCTAAGTATTAATTACTGAAATTTAATTGTTCAATTATTTTTTATCATCTTTATTATTATCTGAAATTTTGAAAGGACTGGCTATGACTGAAGTATTTGTAACTGGAATAAGAACAGTCTCCAAAGGAGGATGATAGGAAGAAACTTTAGATTTATCTTCTTTAATCCATTGGGTTTTAGTTATAACATTGCATTTACTTTGATATTGATCATACCAATCGAAAAAAGTAATGTTTATTTGCTCATTTTTTATAAATCTTTTCCATCTATTGACTATCTTATCCCGTTCTTTCTCAGTAGGGTGATTATTTCTAAATAAATGTCTTTTTATCTTTGTTACATTTAGAATTGAAGTCTTTAACAAGAGAATCCCAATCTAAAACAAACTCTTTTTTAATGACTCTTAATTGTTTATTAATAGGAGCATCAAAATCAGATTGAGTAGGATACTCAGAAGACGTTGGAGAGGAAGAACTTTCTCCTTCAACAAGAACTTTTTGAGTATAACACGGATGACTAACTTGACCTTAACTAAGGATACCCTTTAATTTTATATCTCTAGTAGAAGGGTAACTTATTACTTCAATAACTCTTTGAGTGTGAACTGAAGGTGAAGAACTGGTAAAGTCTTCTATGATAACTGGTCGTCTAGTGCGTTCAAAACTTATTTTAACTGTTCCATCAGAAAATTGTCTAATATTTTCTACATTTAATAAGTTATTAACTACAGGTTGCTGAGGTATTTCACTGGGTAAAGTTTATTGACTAGGTAAGGTAATGTCCTTCCAGAGGATGGTTCTCGGGGTTTGAACATTAGCATCACTAGTTGAACTTTGAATTAAAATATTTTGATCTTTAGGACTTTTATTAAGAGTGAACATTCAAATTTGTTTTCATGGTTTTATAATAAATTCTATAAATCAAAGCAAGAGGGCGAGAATCCTCTATCATTTGAGTAATTTCACTAGCAATTTTTATATTTAATGTTAAAGCTTTTAATAAATTATGATCACTAAGGCTTAATGTGAAATTAGGAAAGCAATTGAAATGGATCGGTACATTATGCAGACTTGATTCCATTATGCCAATGATACTGGGGTGATAATTCAAAAATCTATCATCTCTGAGACAGAGGTAGATACTTGAATTAATTCCTTTGATATTAAGTGGTTTGACTGCAACTTGAACAAGACCTATATGAATAAAATTATAACCTTTCTTCCTATGTTTTTTAATAACATCTAGAGATAAGAGGCTGCAATTTTCATATTCTTTGTTAATGGCATAAACTTTTTCAACTGTTTTAACATTATAATCAGTTTTGAAGTTATCCAAAAAAGTTTACTCGTAAATTTCTCTAGGAGAAACTTTGGGTATGTTCCAATCATGTAGAACTTGACTAAGGTTTTCATAACTATGTTCTTCTTGGTTCACTATGTTTGGAACAAGGGGCAAAGTCGACCGGTTACTAACTGAAGAGCTAGATCTAAATAATCTACTCATCTTTACTAATTTTAAAAATAATTCTTAATCATTATTCGTTCATGCATACCCTCATACCCTAAGTAGACTCATACCTATGTTCTAAAACCTGACACTGCTCACCCAAGAGACTTATAAACATAGTGAGGACCACTAAAACAACTTTCTAGAACCATTATTCCATACCCCGACTTGTACTCACTACATTCTCGCCTCCTGAGAAGAAAAATTGAACAAAAAAGAAAAGGGTGAGCTCAACTAGCCCAGTAAAGAATATTATGACTAAGATAATATAGAACAAATTATCGTTAGTCCTCAACAGGGAAAAATCTGATAGAATATAATAGACAATAAGTTTCAGATCAATATTCATAGCGAAAATAACAATTCATTAGAAAAGTTAAGTAGAGAATGAAATCTACTATCTTTTATGAATTTAAAAGTTCATCATCAATATTTTATCTCTGTAACATAAATCAATATACATCTTGAATCAAATATTCATCTTTGCACTACAGGCCAAAGATATTCATTTGTATCACCAGTTGGTCATGTTCATCTAAACACATGTTCATCTTTGCACTACGGTAAAAGATATTCATCAGTTAATCATTCATCTTTGTACTACAGGCCAAAGATATTCAGTAATATCATCATTTAGGACTGAGAATGATGAAAATATTTTAAAGAAAATGAATCCAGTGAGACAAAATAACAAATATTAGGGATTCGTACTTCGGTTTATCCATGTTCAAAAACACCCCATAATATACCATAGTAGAGTAAAATTCAAGAATAAAGATCAAAATATGGATACAATTAAAGATAGTAACAAAAATAGAAATCTGGGACAAAGAAGAGAAAATTTTATTTTTCGGTGAATAGTGTCGTATTCATGAATAGTGTCGTATACGCGAATAGTGTCGTATACATGATTAGTAACCCCGACACAAAAAAGTAGAAATTTCACAATAAAATTCATATCAATATTTCGGCATAATGATATTAGAAGAAATAATATCATTTAATAAAAAATAACATCCCTTACCTCAAAAAAGACGGTACTTCTGACTGGAATACTGGATATAGTGCTGAAGGAACTTGCACCGTATAGTAACACTCAAAGTATCAAAATACTCACAAGAATACGCTCGATAATATAGAGAGGAAAAACTTCAGTTTCTGGTGTGATTTTCAATTCTAACCTAAGCACCCTATTTATAGGAAATTGCTTAGAATACCAAAGTAGAAAATTTGACAAAATATTAATATATTAATATAAATTTCCTACGCCCACTTTTTTTCTGTCAAAACATCAGCAACACAAGTGGCCCACCTCACAAAAATTACAAAAAACGTTTTTCCTATTAAAATCATTTAAAACTCCAAAAATCAATTATTCCGAAACTTCAACAATTCATAATAAATAGCCCCTTTATCAGTAAAATTCGAATCTTATGTCCATTCCATAGGAAATTCAATTCTCTACAACTTTGTAAGTTTAAGTTTTTCCAAATACCAAGCAAAAATAGACCGAAATCCACATACGGACGATTTTACGGGCTATAATCCAATTTCAGTCACAAAATGGGGCCCACCAACACACAAAACATGTGTTAAACATTTTTTGTAACAAAATTACTCTTCCTCCTCATTATTCATATATCACACATTCATTGTAAAAAATATCACCATTATTATATTAATATAATATAATAATATATTTAAATGAATTATTTTATCAGAAAAGATAAAATATCAATTTTTAACAATTGTCACTTTTTTAAAAATTCCTCCAATTATATCCACATAAATATTTTCCTTATCATATAAATTAATAATTAATTATTCACAAATAATATTACAGAATCACAATACTGACAACCAGACTGTTCCCAGGAAAGAGGGGGCTTTCCAATAAGGATTTCTCCTTACTGGCGCGCAATTAGGTGACCAAATCTCTCCTTAGATATAACTTTCTAGACATTGCCAATAATGTTATCTACTAAAATTATTAAAATAATATGAATTATTGATCTGATAATGGGAAATACTGTGTAGTGACAATTATAAAATATCAACGTAGCAATTATTAAATATTGAACAGTAATTACTGTAACAATTATTGAGTAGTGCCTTATTACGTAAGAATCAATAATTGGTGCAATACCATGTGCTACTGTGCAATACCGCGTATTACTATGTTTTAACCACCAAGTATTCTAACAGTGTTAACGGTAACAACTACGCCGTTATTTATAAAAAAAACTTATACTTGTCATTTTTTTCACCCAATCGCTTTTCGTTATGGGGCCCACACAAGGCTGCGCCGTCGTACGAATATTCTCCGATAGTAAGAATATTCCATGACCAAACGAATATTCTCCGACAATAATGAATATTTTATAACCACTTGCTTATTTAATTTATTTGCGCATTTTACCCATAACTAACCACATTAATCAAATCAACCCTTACTATTTTAAAATAATAAATAGAGGAAATTCAATTTTATTTATAATAAGTTGGGGTCTTACAACCTGTAACATTCCAGATTTTAAATGTAAGTTATAAATATTTATTGATTTATATAAATATTTATTGGATGCGTTTATTATTGAATAAGTAATTGTTCAAATTGATTGAGTTGATTTAGTTAATTATTTATTTGCTAAATAATTAATGTGATTAGTTAATTATTTATTTGTTAAATAATTAATGTGTTATGTGGATTGAGTTATGTGGTTAAGTAATTTATTTAATAAATTATTATTAAATAAAGTGTGACAAATAACTATGTTATAAAGAGTTATTAAAATAAATTAAAGTAATTTTAATTTGGTTTTTTGCCAAACAAGGCTTCCGTATATTAATCCTTTAATTTTAAATGATTTGCCAAACAAACCGTATGGCTTCTGGTTTTAATTTTTGAATTATTGTTATAAAAATATAATACGTAAAATATATATAATACTTTTATAACTGATAAATTAATAAGGGGAAATTAGTATACGACGATTTTAAAAACGTTTTGGAAAGCGTACGTTGATTTGTTTTAAGTTTTAGCTATAGCCTATTGTCTGTATTGTCTAAACCTAAGCCTAAGGAAAACTACAGAGCAAGAAAAGAGAAGAAAAGTGTCTGAGAATTTGTGACTGAGAGAGAAAGTTATGTGTTCGTCAAAAGCTATTCTCAGTGAAAGGTTTTCTAAAAGCAACAAAAAGGTATGTATTATAATCTTAACATAGGTTTTATAGTATAACTATTTAGCCTCTGTGTTTCTTGAAACTCAACTTCACTATATATGAGTTTTTACAAAGGTTGTCTGTAAATCATGTTTATGTAATAGATTTTGAAATCCTGAATAATTATAATTATAATTGATACAACTAGCATATATATATGAATATATGTGTTGTATGCTAAATTAAGTTCATTGAGAAAGAGAACTTGGTTTCACAGTGAAAAATATATATATACGAATATATGTTTTGCATGATAACAAAAAAATTTGTGTATGCTAGCTAGTTATGAAGTTGAAGGTCATGTATGTTTATTTGGTATGAATTTCAGAAAAATCGTAGTTTAAAGGAATCAAATTTGGTTATAACTGTGGAATTTCAGTTCACTGTATTTTATTTATCAACAATGGAGTTTTGAGTTTTAAAAACAGTGTTTCAAAATTTAAGTTTCTAAAATTGTTGTTCGAATTGTTGATAATTGGTATTTGAATGATTTTTAACATTTATGTGTAATTTACGTGAAGTCGTACATGTTAATTGGTGTTAATTGTTGTTACAAATTTAAGACAGTAGCTTTGGCTCTGTTCTTCGTTTTGGTTCTGTGAGTTTCGGCGCCCCAGCGTCAAAATTCACGCTCCAGCGTTAAATCTCGCGCCTTAGCATCAAAATCAGCGCCCAAGCCAAACTTCGCGCCGCAGTGCCTAGTCCTTGTATATTTCTCGCGTCGGAGCGCCACCTCAGCGCTACAGCGCGACCCACAGTTCAAACTGTGGCGTCGCGGCGCCACTTAACAGAAAGTTCAGAAACAACTTTTGTCTTACACAAAAGTCTGATTTTTTAAGGAATGATATATATGATAAATGTCGAGTATGTATTTCTGGCATTATAGTATGTTAATACTATGAGTGAACATGGAATTACTAATTAACAAATATTGTTATTAGTTTTATTAGATAAAAGTTGATTATGCAATTTGATTATATGGTTAAACATTTAAACCATACGTGGTGTAGCGTTGATTATGACTAATCATGTCATGTTAACATATGTATATAGGATAATTGTGATTTGGATTATAACGGTTTAATCTACACGCAAGGCAAGTTCTCTAACTCTACTCTTATAATTGTGCAAGTGCTTAAATTTTCTTTGGGCAAGATTCTAAATCTCTATCTTTTTACACTGAGCAAGTTTTTTAATCTATTATCTTGTTAATTCAAGTACTGTTTTCAATCCGATTACAATATAATGATGTAAGTTATTCTGGAGCAAGTTATTCATGTATTTAACTTGTTGTTTAGCATGCACAACTATATATACTAATGTCGAACATTTCTATCGTTCAAATTGTTATGCATGCTTAGTATTCAATTCTAATTATCCTTGGCTTAGTATTGTTCAAGCAAGGTATGCTATAGTTATTCAAATTGTATGCTATTAGATTATTCTTAAAGCATGACTTTAGTTTACTATGATCGATTCAATCACGATTATTCTAGAGTATAGTGTTATTGGTTTTATTCAACTACTCCTTAGTTAATGTTCGTAGAATTCCAAATTACCTTGAAAGCTTATCCAAACCAAACTTACTTTGGTGCCGACTTGTATTCTAAATACTGAGATGAACAACTCTTTTAATAGAGGTTTACGCTTAGCGTTGAAATATTTGTGCTCAATACATTGTACGAAGGGCTGATCCCCCTAAGTACGTCGAGTCCTTATAATCTTATGACTGTTAAAGTTAAAGCTGAAAGATTACTTATAATTGTAGACATGGTTCGTGGTAATTAGACCCTCAGTTGTATTTTTCAAAATGTTAACAGAACATATTGTTCAGTTCTATTGAGCCTATTAGTTGGCAAATATTGTAAGATTTTCTTCTTTGTTATTTCAAGTGAGCTTTGTTTGCTCACTCTTGCTTATATAACTATTACAGTAAAAGATGAGAAGGTAGATGTACCTAGCACCAGCAAAGGAAAAGGAAAGATGATCTAGTACTGAAGACTTGTAATGTGTTGACAGTTATTTACAAGACTTTTATTTGATTGATGTAATGAAGTATTTATTTAATTTTCGCATTTGAATGATTATAATTAAAGGTTAGATAACCTGGGAGATTTTGTTTATGTAATCCCTTAAGGGAAGGTTTATTATTCAATTTTATTCTGATTGGGTAGTTAGATATGAATGAGTTGATTAAGTGAACACCAAATCTTGAGGTGGTGAAGTACCGAGATTTGGGGGTGCTAAATATTTCTCGAAAATAAACTTGAGAAGTGGATATCACCAATTGAAAGTGAGGAAGGAGGATGTACCAAAGACGGCATTCCGAACTTGTTATGGACATTACGAATTTTTTGTGATGTCTTTTGGTTTGACAAACGCCCCTGCAGCATTCATGGATTTGATGAACAGGGTGTTTAAACTATTTTTAGATAAGTTTGTGGTGGTATTTATCGATGATATTCTGGTGTACTCTAAATCTCGAGAGGAGCACATGGAACATTTACGTCTGACGCTGGAGACGCTAAGAAAAGAAAAATTATACGCGAAATTTTCTAAATGTGAATTTTGGCTGGAACGTGTACAATTTCTTGGTCATGTAATTGATAAGGATGGGATTTCAGTGGATCCATCAAAAGTCGAAGCAGTGATAAATTGGGAGCAACCAAGAACTCCATCAGAAGTAAGAAGTTTCTTGGGATTGGCCGGATATTACAGACAATTTATTCAAGATTTCTCCAGGATTGCCACTCCATTAACAAATTTGACGAGAAAATCTGTAAAATTTGTTTGGACGGAGAAGTGTGAAGGAAGTTTTCAGGAAATGAAAAAGAAGCTGAGTATGGCACCTGTGTTGTCATTACCAGATAATACAGGAAACTTTGTGGTGTATAGTGATGCTTCACACAAAGGATTGGGTTGTGTCCTTATGCAAAACGACAAGGTTATTGCGTATGTATCAAGGCAACTGAAAGACTATGAGAAAGGGTATCCGACTCATGATTTAGAGTTGGCGGCAGTAGTATTTGCTCTGAAAATATAGAGACATTATCTCTATGGAGGAAAATGTGAGATCTACACAGACCATAAAAGTCTAAAGTATATCTTCACACAGAAAGACTTGAACATGCGGCAAAGGAGATGGATGGAATTGATAAAGGATTACGATTGTGAGATCGTTTATCATCCGGGCAAAGCTAACGTGGTTGCAGATGCCTTGAGTAGGAAAGGCAGAGAAAAGTTGATGTTGTTAATTGATAAGGAAGAGCTCATTTCAGCAATGGCAAGGCTAGAGCTAGAAATCAAATTTCCAGAAGAATACGGTGAAAAATTATACCAGATGGAAGCCAGTCAAACTTTGGTGGACAAAGTGATGAACGCTCAACTACAGGATGAAGAATGTAGAAAAATAAAGGATAGCGTGGCTGAGGGTAAAGAATTGAAGTACAAGGTCGATATTGAGGGAATGCTAAGATTCGAGGGACGAATTTGTGTTCCAGCAGTACAAGATATTAAAGAAGACATCTTAACAGAAGCTCATATCTCAAGATACTCGATTCATCCAGGAAGAATAAAAATGTATCAAGATTTGCGGCGTCATTTCTGGTGGCCGAACATGAAAAGAGATGTTGCAGAATGCGTTGCAAAGTGCTTGACATGTCAGAAGGTGAAGGCTGAGCATCAACGACCAAGCGGATTACTTCAACCATGGAAATATCGGAATGGAAGTGGGAACACATCACAATAGATTTTTTGGTGGGTCTTCCAACAACTCAGAAAGGATATGACGCGATATGGGTGATAGTGGACAGACTGACAAAATCAGAACACTTTTTGCCAATAAAGATTAGGTTTAATCTTGATCAGCTGGCAAAGTTATATGTTAAAGAGATCGTGTCGAGACATGGAGTTTCAGTGTCAATTGTGTCAGATAGAGATCCGAGGTTCACATCAAATTTCTGGAAGAGACTACAAGAATGTATGGGAACACAGTTGCAAATGAGTACGGCATATCATCCGCAAACAGATGGCCAAAGTGAAAGAACGATCCAGACATTGGAAGATATGCTTAGAGCATGCGTCATGGATTTCAAAGGAAGCTGGGATGAACATTTACCATTGGTGGAATTTGCCTACAATAAAAGTTACCACGCAAGCATCGGCATGCCGCCTTACGAAGCATTATACGACATAAAGTGTAGAACTCCACTGTGCTGGGATGAAGTCGGTGAACGTCAACTGCTAGGACCAAAACTGGTACAACAAACTGCTGACGTTATCAAACTCATCAGGAAAAGACTGATAGCAGCTCAAGACCGACAGAAGAAGTATGCTGATCAACGTAGACAAGAACGTGCATTCGACGTAGGAAATTATATATTCCTAAAAGTTTCTCTTTGGAAGGGGAAAATTCGCTTCGGTAAGAAGGGAAAGAGGTTTATTGGACCATTCGAGGTGCTGCGAAGAGTTGGAGAGGTGGCTTACGAGGTAGCTCTACCTCCAGAGTTGGAAAACATTCACAATGTTTTTCATATTTCGGTGTTACGACCATATAAACCCGATTACAAACATGTGATCGAGTACGAACCGTTACAATTCGAGAAAGATTTATCTTATGAAGAGGTTCATATCCATATAGTCGATAGGAAAGAACAAGTGCTCAGGAATAAAGTGATACCTTCTGTGAAGGTGATATGGAGGAATCACAACGCTGAAGAAGCTACGTGGGAACTCGAAGAGAAAATGTTGAAAGAGTACCCTGAGTTATTTGTTTAATCTGTGTCTTCGATTCTGGGGACAGAATCTTTGTAAGTAGGGAAGAATGTAACGAATGATTTGTTTGAGTTGTGATTTTGAGGACAGAATCCTTTTAAGGGAGGAATGATGTAACATTCCAGATTTTAAATGTAAGTTATATATATTTATTGATTTATATAAATATTTATTCGATGTGTTTATTATTGAATAAGTAATTATTCAAATTGATTGAGTTGATTTAGTTAATTATTTATTTGCTAAATAATTAATGTGATTAGTTAATTATTTATTTGTTAAATAATTAATGTGTTATGTGGATTGAGTTATGTGGTTAAGTAATTTATTTAATAAATTGTTATTAAATAAAGTGTGACAAATAACTATGTTATAAAGAGTTATTAAAATAAATTAAAATAATTTTAATTTGGTTTTTTGCCAAACAAGGCTTACGTATATTAATCCTTTAATTTTAAATGATTTGTCAAACAAAGCCGTATGGCTTTTGGTTTTAATTTTTGAATTATTGTTATATAAATATAATACGTATAATATATATAATACGTATAATAAGGGGAAATTAGTATACGACGGTTTTAAAATCGTTTTGAAAAGCGTACGTTGATTTGTTTTAAGTTTTAGCTATAGCCTGTTGTCTTTATTGTCTAAACCTAAGCCTAAGAAAAACTACAGAGAAAGAAAAGAGAAGAAAAGTGTCTGAGAATTTGTGACTGAGAGAGAAAGTTTTGTGTTCGTCAAAAGCTATTCTCAGTGAAAGGTTTTCTAAAAGCAACAAAAAGATATGTATTATAATCTTAACATAGGTTTTATAGTATAACTATTTAGCCTCTGTGTTTCTTGAAACTCAGCTTCACTATATATGCGTTTTACAAAGGTTGTCTGTAAATCATGTTTATGTAATTAATTTTGAAATCCTGAATAATTATAATTATAATTGATACAACTAGCATATATATATGAATATATGTGTTATATGCTAAATTAAGTTCATTAAGAAAGAGAACTTGGTTTTACAGTGAAAAATATATATATATATATATATATACGAATATATGTTTTGCATGATAACAAAAAAAATTGTGTATGCTAGTTATGAAGTTGAAGGTCATGTATGTTTATTTGGTATGAATTTCAGAAAAATCGTAGTTTAAAGAAATCAAATTTGGTTATAACTGTGGAATTTCAGTTCACTGTATTTTATTTATCAACAATGGAGTTTTGAGTTTTAAAAACAGTGTTTCAAAATTTAAGTTTCTAAAATTGTTGTTCGAATTGTTGATAATTGGTATTTGGATGATTTTTAACATTTATGTGTAATTTACGTGAAGTCATACATGTTAATTGGTGTTAATTGTTGTTACAAATTTAAGACAGTAGCTTTGGCTCTGTTCTTCGTTTTGGTTCTGTGAGTTTCAACGTCCTAGCATCAAAATTCACGCTCTAGCGTCAAATCTCGCGCCTTAGCGTCAAAATCAGCACCCCAGCCAGACTTCGCGCTGTAGCGCAGAAGTCAGCGCCGGACTTCGCGCCGCAGCGCCGAATCCCTGTATATTTCTCGCGCCAGAGCGCCACCTCAGCGCCGTACCGCAGCCCACAGTTCAAACTGTGGCGCCGCGGTGCCACTTAACAGAAAGTTTAGAAACGGCTTTTTTCTTATACAAAAGTCTGATTTTTTAAGGAATGATATATATGATAAATGTCGAGTATGTATTTCTGGTATTATAGTATGTTAATACTGTGAGTGAACATGGAATTACTAATTAACAAATATTGTTATTAGTTTTATTAGATAAAAGTTGATTATGCAATTTGATTATATGGTTAGACATTTAAACCATACGTGATGTAGCGTTGATTATGACTAATCATGTCATGTTAACATATGTATATAGGATAATTGTGATTTGGATTATAACGGTTTAATCTACACGGAAGACAAGTTCTCTAACTCTACTCTTATAATTGTGCAAGTGCTTAAATTTTCTTTAGGCAAGATTCTAAATCTCTATCTTTTTACACTGAGCAAGTTTTCTAATCTATTATCTTGTTAATTCAAGTACTGTTTTCAATTTGATTACAATATAATGATGTAAGTTATTCTAGAGCAAGTTATTCTTGTATTTAACTTATTGTTTAGCATGCACAACTATATATACTAATGTCGAACATTTCTATCGTTCAAATTGTTATGCATGCTTAGTATTCAATTCTAATTAACATTGACTTAGTATTGTTCAAGCAATGTATGCTATAGTTATTCAAATTGTATACTATTAGATTATTCATAAAGCATGACTTTAGTTTACTATGATCGATTCAATCACGATTATTCTAGAGTACAGTGTTATTGGTTTTATTCAACTACTCCTTAGTTGATGTTCGTTAAATTCCAAATTACCTTGAAAGCTTATCCAAACCAAACTTACTTTGGTGCGGACTTGTATTCTAAATACTGAGATGAACAACTCTTTTAATAGAGGTTTACGCTTAGCGTTGAAATGTTTGTGCACAATACATTGTACGAAGGGCTGATCCCCCTAAGTACGTGGAGTCCTTATAGTCTTATGACTGTTAAAGTTAAAGTTGAAAGATTACTTATAACTGTGGACATGGTTCGTAGTCATTAGACCCTCAGTTGTATATTTCAGAATGTTAACAGAACATATTGTTCAGTTCTATTGAGCCTATTAGTTGGCAAATATTGTAAGATTTTCTTCATTGTTATTTCAAGTGAGCTTTGTTTGCTCACTCTTGCTTATATAACTATTACAGTAAAAGATGAGAAGGTAGATGTACCTAGAACCAGCAAAGGAAAAGGAAAGATGATCTAGTACTGAAGACTTGTAATGTGTTGACAGTTATTTACTAGACTTTTATTTGATTGATGTAATGAAGTATTTATTTAATTTTCGCATTTGAATGATTGTAATTAAAGGTTATATAACCTGGGAGATTTTGTTTATGTAATCCCTTAAGGGAAGGTTTATTATTCAATTTTATTA
This sequence comes from Panax notoginseng, assembly GCA_016801055.1. NCBI lineage: Eukaryota > Viridiplantae > Streptophyta > Magnoliopsida > Apiales > Araliaceae > Panax > Panax notoginseng. The sequence goes on from CM029022.1 coordinate 123,048,781, forward strand.
TGATTGGGTAGTTAGATATGAATGAGTTGATTAAGTGAACACCAAATCTTGAGGTGGTGAAGTACCGAGATTTGGGGGTGTCACACAACCTCCCCTCCATATAAAATTTTGTCCTCAAAATTGATATACGTATCTGGTGTTTCGAAAAGGTGAGGATACCTCGCTTTCATTTCCGTTTCCAACTCCCAGGTCATTTCCTCAATAGCATGGTTCCTCCACAAAACTTTCACTTGTGGTATCACCTTTGTGCGTAGGATATGCTCCTTCCTATCCAAGATCTTGACAAGTACCTCCTCGTACGTTAAGTCTTCGGCTATCTCATCTGGTTCTAACTCAATAATATGGTTCGGGTCTTTCACATATTTACGAAGCACATATATGTGAAAAACATTATGAACACGAGACATGCTTGGAGGTAACGCGAGTCTATAAGCCACATTTCCTACTCGGTCAAGAATATGAAATGGACCAATAAATCGTGAATTAAGCTTTCCTCTTTTCCTGAATCTTGTAACCCCTTCCACGGAGCAACACGCAACAATACATGATCCCCAATACTAAATTCCATGTCCTTTCGATGAAGATCCGTATAACTCTTTTGTCGATCTTGTGCCGTTTGTATACGTTGTCGAATCATTTGGATCTTTTCTATAGTAATGCGTACCAACTCTGGTCCCAACAATGTTGCTTCATCCACCTCATCCCAACATACTGGCGAGTGACACTTTCGTTGTCCATACAATGCTTCAAATGGAGCCACCTATACATGCCTGATAATTGTTGTTATATGAGAATTCCACCAATGGTAAATACTTTTCCCAACTCCCTTTGAAGTCTAGGACACAGAGTCTTAATAGATCTTCAAGAGTTTGAATAGTCCTCTCTGATTGTCCGTCCGTTTGAGGATGGTATGCCGAACTGAATCGTAAATCCGTGCCCTTAGCTTTCTGTAAGCTAACCCAAAATCGTGAAGTGAATCATGGGTCACGATTCGAAACTATGGATACTGGCATGCCATGAAATCTCATAATCTCATTTATGTATATACGAGCAAGATGTTCAAGGGAATAAGTCTCCCGTATCAGCAAGAAATGAGCAGACTTAGTTAATTTATCAACAATAACCCAAATCTCATCTATGCCTTGATAAACCTTGGGAAGACCCGTAACGAAATCCATGGTAACGTGTTCCCACTTCCATTTAGAATCTCAATTGGTTGCAATGGACCCTTTGGCACTTGATGCTCCGCCTTTACACGTTGATAAGTTAAACACCTCGAGATAAACTTCGCGATCTCTCTCTTCATATTGTTCCACCAAAATATATGTCGAAGATCACGATACATTTTGGTACTTCTAGGATGGATTGCAAATGGTGAATTATGTGCCTCCATCATGATCTTGTTCTTCAAATTAGAATCCTTAGGAACACAAAGTCTGGAGTTAACTCGAAGTATTCCTTCTTCATCGATTCTGGCTTCTAGGATAACACCTTCTTGGACTTTCTTCTTCATGCGCATCAGCTCCGGGTCTGTGGCTTGAGCAACTTTAACTTTATCAATTAAAGTTGGTTCTATGCGTATACTTGACATCATCGCATGGGTCCCTGGAGTCTTGAATTCTATCTTCATCTTTTGTAAATCACACAAAATGGGCCTTTGTGTTGACAACATCGCACTCATTCCCGTATATGATTTTCTACTCAACACGTCAGCTACCACGTTCACTTTTTCAAGATGGTATTGAATGGTGTGGTCATAATCTTTCAACAGCTCGAGCCAACATCGTTGCCGCATATTGAGTTCCTTTTGCGTGAAGAAATATTTGAGGCTTTTATGGTCTTAATATATCTCCACTTTCTCCCCATATAGATATTGCCTCCAGATCTTTAGCGCGAAAACGACTGCTGCCAACTCTAGATCATGAGTAGGATAATTCCTCTCATATTATTTAAGTTATCGCGAGGCATAGGCTATGACTTTCCCATGTTGCACGAGAATACATCTTAACCCTTTGCCTGAAGCATCGTTGTAGATAACAAATCTATCCGAACCAGATGGTATTGTCAAAACAGGTGCTGAAATAAGTCTCCTCTTAAGCTCTTAAAAACTCTTCTCGCATTCCTCGCTCCATACGAATTTTGTATCTTTCCGAGTTAGTTGAGTTAGCGGAGTAGCGATTCAAGAAAATCCTTCCACGAATCTCCGATAGTTACCAGCTAAGCCCAGAAAGCAACGTACTTTGGTTGCTCCCAACTTTGTATTGCTTCAATCTTTGTCGGGTCAATAGATACTCCATGTTTTGACACCACATGCCCAAGGAATGCTACTTTCTCAAGCCAGAACTCACATTTCTTCAACTTGGCATATAGCTTGTTTTCACGAAGCCTTTGGAGTACCAGCTTCAAATGGTGCTCATGATCTTCACGACTTTTGGAATATATGAGGATTTCATCAATAAAGACAACAACGAACTGATCCAAATAATCCTTGAATACTCGATTAATCATATCCATGAAAGCCTCGTGAGCATTAGTCAATCCAAAAGACACGACTAAGAATTCATAATGCCCGTACCGAGTTTTAAAGGCAGTCTTCAGAATATCCTCAGTTCTAATCTTCAATTGATGATATCCAGAATGAAGATTGATCTTTGAAAAGAATTGTGCTCCTTGCAACTGGTCAAACATGTCATCAATGCGAGGTAGCGGATACCTATTCTTGATGGTGACATGGTTTAATTCTCGATAGTCAATACAAAGTAGTATACTTCTGTCTTTCTTCTTTACAAATAAAATAGGAGCACCCCAAGGAGATATACTAAGACGAATGAAATCGATGTCCAACAACTCCTGTAGTTGGACTTTTAACTCCTAAAGTTCAATAGGTGCCATTCGATATGGGGTTTTAGAAATGGGCTTTGTACCAGGTTCAAGATCAATAAAGAATTTAACTTCATGTTATGGGGGTAGACCAAGAAGTTCTTCAGGAAATACATCAGGAAATTCACTAACAACAGAAATATTATTCAAATGTGACGTGTCTTTATTCAAATCCATAACATGGGCTAAGAAAGTTTGACATCCATTTTTTAATAAATGAATGACTTTATGGCTTGATATGACAGGGATTGATTTTAGTGGTTTAGTTGCTTGAATTCGCATAACAGGTTAGTTAGGAATATGAAAACTAACAACCTTATGAAAATAATCAATTTTGGCATGATGAGTAGTTAACTAATCAATCCCTAAAATCACGCCAAATGCTAGTATCTTTAAAGTGATAAGGTCAACAGGTAATGTGATGGTGCTAACTTGGATCGAACAAGATTTATAAACAGTGGATGTAATGAAAGTTTCTCCTAACGGAGTCTCAACAGATAAATCAAAGTCCAATTTCTCCTGAGTCAAGTTTCAACTTTGAGTACAAGCAAGAGATATAAATGAATGGGTCGAACCGGTATCTAGTAAGTTATAAACTTTGCAAGAGTTTATGATTAGCTTACCCGTGATCACCTCGTTAAGGTTCCTCGTATTTTGGCTAGTCACGACAAATGTTCTTCCAAGAACCGTTGACTTTGCCTTGTCTGGGACAACCTTTTGAGTCACTATCCCCGCTGGACTTGGTTTTGCTACAGTACAATCTCGAGCTATATGTCATTCCTTTCCACAATTATAACATACCTTGAAGTTGTAACGACCTCAAAATCTATACAATTTAAATCCCGACTTTGGTCGTTAACCATACATTCAACCTCTAAATAATACATCATTATTCGATGTTAAACTTAATAAAATTACGGAATATTTAAAACTTTTATACATTTCCTTCTTTCTTGCCCTGAATCGCAACCATTACATTACATCTCTTTGATTCAATCTTATATCATGAATCATTACAACAAAATGACTATACAAAGTCTTACATCATAACTAAATATCCATATACATTGGATAGCTCAACTTACAATTCAACATGTTACGTTCAAAATATGAAATACATTTCTCATAAAACATAAGTAATCTTCGTGAATATAGATCTCTATAACTCACTTAGCACATATCTTTACCTTAAAATTTGTACCTACAAAAGTGGTTATTTGCAAGAGTGAGCTCGACAGCCCAGCAAAGTCTAACAGTTTTCATGCATCACATAACACATAATAACATGCTCGATATACATCTCATTAAAGTAACATGGCATACATGCTTTTAATTCACATAGCAAATATAAAGATTGAGTTCCTTACTCAATCATCATTACGTAGCCAAAACAATGTAGTCATATATTGACTTTAACATTTCATGATTCAACATGCTTAACATATCATGCAATTTAAAACAGTTCATCAAGTCCACGTAGAAAATAGGAACCGAAAGACTTGCCTTGATCGTTGTTTACCAATAATAGCTTAACAGCTTACAGTTATCTGCACTTCACGTGTCCTACACAATTATGTAGTCATACACATCAACTATTAGTCACATAACAACACATAGCAATTGTAATGTAAACTCTAATCCATATCTCATAATCTTTCCTATTAATAAATACACAATGGTCAATTAGATTGTGTTAACTTTTCGACTTATGACTCACTATATTTCTTCTTAGTCAAACTCGAAGTTCAAGTGCTTAAGTCTTGCTTGGACTACTTATTGATTTTATATTAAACCCATTCCATGTCTTATAATATCCATTTCAATGGAATTGAAACACTTTTTAAGTTCATTAACACTTGGCACGGCGTTTCGACGTTCATTCGTCACACGCCCGATTTGTCTCTCTTGTGTAAGCTTACTATGCTTCTATAACTCATCTAATACATCATGTATTAATGTTAAGCATCATTATAATTACTAATATTCATGTTTTATAACTTAGGACATCATCTTTTATGGTCAAGAGCACTACACATGCATATGTGCATGCCCGACACCCTCCGATTGCCTCAGAAAACACAATAGTCCTAAAGATGACCATTTTGACCCATCATAATGACCTCAACTTGAAAAACTTAAAGAACGAAAGTTGTAGGGCTACTCGTCCTCTTTCCGTATCATCTTGAATCACCTCAATCGCAGTTCGTATGAGGAAGTTATGGCTATTTTACTATAGGAGGTCAAAACTGTCCAAGTCATACCACAAATCCGGCGCTGGGGCGCGGATAGTGGCGCCGGGGCGCGAGTACCAGCGTCGGGGCGCGAGTTCTAGTGCTGGGGCGTGAGTCCTAAGTTAGCCAGTGGCGCCAGGGCGCGAACTTTGACGCCGGGGAGCGAATTTTGGCGCTGGGGCTCCAGTTTTGACGCTGGGGCGCCAAAAACTAACAGAACCAAGCACGAAGACCATTTTTGGTCTGTTTAAGAAATTCTAGCAACTAATTATATACGTATAATTGATGTAATTTATACATAAATGCTAAAAATCATCTATATACCAATTACCCACCACTAATCAACAATATCATAAACTAATTCTTTGAAAACGCTATTTTTTTTTTAAAACAAAAACTTCATTGATGATATTCTTGACATAGTGAGCACTGTAATCATAGTTATAAAATAATATGATTTATTCTAATTATATTCTATTAAATTCTTACCCAATTCATATAATCACAATTCAATTTCATGATTATCATAAAATACAAGTATAATATATGGTACTCTGCAAACCACGTTTATGCATATATGTTCACTGTAATTCTACTTCCTTTTTCTTTAACACGTAATTAACATGAAATCTTAACCACATATCTATATATGCCACTATAACAATTATAAAAACATAGTTTTACAAGAATTTTGTAAAAAACCTTCTACTCAGTGAAAAAGAAATACACAGAGACATATAAATTATATGTGTATCTAGTATTAAGGTCATAGACATACCTTTTGTTGTTAAGAAATTCGTGTTAAACTCTAATAATAACTTGAAGAACTCAGCTCTTGTTGCTTCTCTTTCTCAGACTCTTTCAAATCTTTCTGAACTTTTCCTTTCTCTGTAGCTTTTCTTAGGCTTAAGCCAAACAATATACGTAAAACCAAATAAACTAAAAGCCAAACGTACGAAACTGCCATATACTTAAAAACCCTATTAAAATATCAGTTACCAAATATATTATATACTATTTATATTTTGTTTAATTTAATTTATATTACTAATAAATCAAATTTAAAAAAAAATCCAAAAGCCATAGGGATTTGTTTGGCAAAATTATTTAAATTTAAAGACTTAATATATATAAGCCTTGTTTGGCAAAACTAAATTAAAATTACTTTAATTTATTTTAATAACTAATTATAATATTGTTATTTGTCACAATTCTAATTAATTAAGTTTTCATACTTAATTTAATTAATTCTAATAACAATTCGTTGCATAATATAATAATTTTTTTTAATCATTATAAACTCTCTAACTTAATTATTAAATTAAATTAGATTACTATTTCGAAATAATTGCTTTCCTTAACTCATTAATTATTTATTAAACAAATAAATAATCGAATCACATCAAATCAATTAAACAAATACTTATTCAACGATAAACACATCCATTAAATATTTAGATAATTTAATAAATATTTAAATATTATACTAAAAATCTGGATTGTTACATCATTCCCTCCTTACAAGGATTCTGTCCTCAGAATCACAACTCAAACCACTCATTCGTTACAGAAGTATTGTGGACAGTTTGGGCTGTTGTGTCCCTCTTTTTCATATTTATAGCATACGACAGGTGGTCGTTCTCCTCCTTTAGAAACATTTAATGCTGGTGCTGACATCTTCACATTGTTATTGTTAAATCTTCTCTTTTTAAAACTTCCACTTGACTCGTCTCTCCTATTATCATGACCACGATTACCACTAGAGTGGTTACCGCTTTTGTCTGAATTTTTTCCTCCCCGCTGGTTATCATTGCTCCAATGACTGCCATCACTAGTATGACCCTAGTTGTGGACCCTCGGTTGAACATACTCATTATCTCGCTCTAATAATTGAGCCCTGTTGACAACATATGAATATAGAGAAAATTTATGAGAAATGAGATATTGACGTATGTCGGGTTTCAAACCTCTTAGAAACATCTACGCTATACGTTCCTCATTCTCTACCAAATGAGGTGCAAACCTGGATAACTCCGTGAACTTAGCCTCATACTGGGACACCGTCATGTTGTTCTGTTCCAGTCTAATAAATTCTATCTCCTTCATATGACGAATACTTTTAGGGAAGTACTTGTCATTGAACAGTTTCTGAATTGTTTCCCAAAACATGTTGAGTGCGACTGGCTGGATACGCTTCACAGATTCCCACCAGTAATCTGCTTCATTGCGGAACATAAAGGTGGCGAATGGAACCTTCTGTTCCTCCGTGCATCCCAAGATATGGAATATCTTGGTAATTTGCTTGACCCACGTTTCCGCCTTAATCGGGTCCGGCTTTCCACAGAATTCTGGTAGTCCCAACTTTTTGAACTGCTTGGCTTTGACCAGCTGTGCGTTGCCATTATTTCTACCTGTATTTTGAACAGGAGTCTCCCTCGTCTGGTTTTGCATGAACGGCAAAAAGCTTCTAAACATCTCATCGTTCATCGTCTGCTCAGTGGTGTTATTTACAGGAGGAACATTGCTGGCCTGTTGCACGTTCTCCTTGTTGGTGATTAATGGTGTCTCCACGGTCTCATTTGCTCCATCGTTAATATTTTCAGCTGCCATTCTTAAATACTGCCACAAAACAAGGGTTAATTAAAGAAATTGACATGCAACATAATAACCCTATACTCTGACCAACAAACAAATAAGCTTAGGTGGGACGTACTAGCGAAGGATTTTACTCGTCTCTCCCCTCCTAGTTCTATTCCCCGATCTCCGCCAGAGACCATATCTCTAAGCTCTGATACCAACTGTGACGCCCCCAAAATAGGTATACATCACCCATTCTGAGTCGCCAAATACATGGTACAGAAATAAATACAACTTTATTAATATAATTATCGTGCAAAATACGACAACACATAAATTATGAGTTTAAATACAAATATTGTCTTCTAGACAATATCCACACTTAAATAAGTTCTCATTACAATTATTAATACATTATTTTACAAACATAGTGAGGACCACTAAAACAACTTTCTAGAATCATCATTTCATACCCCGACTAGTACTCGCTACATTCTCACCTCCTGAGAAGAAAAATGGAACAAAAAGAAAAATGATGAGCTCAACTAGCCTAGTAAAGAATATTATGACTAAGATAATATAGAACAAATTATCGCTAGTCCTCAAAAGGAAAAATTTTGATAGAATATAATTGACAATAAGTTTTAGATCAATATTCGCAGCGAAAATAACAATTCTTTAGAAAAGTTAAGTAGAGAATGAAATCTACTATCTTCTATGAATTTAAAAGTTCATCATCAATATTTTATCCTTGTAACATCAATCAATATACATCTTGAATCAAATATTCATCTTTGCACTATAGGCCAAAGATATTCATTTGTATCACCAGTTAGTCATGTTCATCTGAACACCTGTTCATCTTTGCACTATGGCCAAAGATATTTATCAGTTAATCATTCATCTTTGCACTACAGGCCAAAGATATTCAGTAATATCATCATTTAGGACTGAGAATGATGAAAATATTTTAAAGAAAACGAATCTAGTGAGACAAAAGAACAAATATTAGGGATTCGTACTTCAGTTTATCCATATTCAAAAACACCCCATAATATACTATAGTGGAGTAAAATTCAATAATAAAGATCAAAACATGGATACAATAATAGATAGTAACAAAAATAGAAATATGGGACAAACAAGAGAAAATTTTGTTTTTCGGTGAATAGTGTCGCATACGTGAATAGTGTCGTATACATGAATAGTAGCCCCGACACAAAAAGGTAGAAATTCCACAATAAAATTCATATCAATATTTCAGCATAATGATATTAGAATAAATAATATCATTTAATAAAAAAATAACATTCCTTACCTCAAAAAAGACAGTACTTCTGACTGGAATACTGGATATAGTGCTGAAGGAACTTGCACCGTATAGAAACACTCAAAGTATCAAAATACTCACAAGAATATGCTCGATAATATAGAGAGAGAAAACTTCAATTTCTGATGTGATTTTCAATTCTAACCTAAGCACCCTATTTATAGGAAATTGATTAGAACACCAAAGTAGAAAATTTAATAAAATATTAATATATTTATATAAATTTCCTATGCCCACTTTGTTTTTGTCAAAACAACAGCCACACAAGTGGCCCACCTCACAAAAATTACAAAAAACGTTTTTCTTATTAAAATCATTTAAAACTCTAAAAATCAATTATTTCGGAACTTCAATAATTTATAATAAATATTCTTTATATCAAAAAAATTCGAATCTTATGTTCATTCCATAGAAAATTCAATTCTCTACAACTTTGTCAATTTAAGTTTTTCCAAATTTTAAGCAGAATTGACCAAAATTCACATACGGACGATTTTACGGGCTATAATCCAATTTCAGTCACAAAGTGGGCCCACCAACACACAAAACATGTGTTAAATATTTTTTGTAACAAAAATACTCTTCCTCCTCATTATTCATATATCACACATTCATTATAAAAAAATATCATCATTATTATATTATTATAATATAATAATATATTTAAATGAATTATTTTATCAGAAAAGATAAAATTTTAATTTTCAACAATTGTCACTTTTTTAAAAATTCCTCCAACTATATCCACATAAATATTTTCCTTATCATATAAATCAATAATTAATTAATCATAAATAATATTACAGAATCACAATACTGACAACCAGGTTGTTTCCAGGAAAGAGGGGGCTTTCCAATAAGGATTTCTCCTTACTGGCGCGCAATTAGGTGACCAAACCTCTCCTTAGAAAGAATTTTCTAGATATTGCCAATAATGTTATCTACTAATATTATTAAAATAATATGAATTATTGATTTGATAATAGGAAATACTGTGTAGTGACAATTATAAAATATTAACGTAGCAATTATTGAATATTGAACAGTAATTACTGCAACAATTATTGAGTAGTGCCTTCTTACGTAAGAATCAATAATTGGTGCAATACCATGTGCTACTGTGCAACACTGCATATTACTGTGTTTTAACCACCGGGTATTCCAACAGTGTTAACGATAAATACTACGCCGCTATTTATAAAAAAACTTATACTTGTTGTTTTTTTCATCCAATCGCTTTTCGTTATGGGGCCCACACAAGGCTGCGCAGTCGTACGAATATTCCTCGACAGTAAAAATATTTCACGACCAAACGAATATTCCCCGACAATAATGAATATTTTATAACCACTTGCTTATTTAAGATATTTGTGCATTTTACCTATAACTAACCACATTAATCAAATCAACCCTTACTATTTCAAAATAATAAATAGAGGAAATTCAATTTTATTTATAATAAGTTGGGTTCTTACAATAACGGCAAAACTTTTACCGTTTACTGTTGAAATACCCGGTGATAAAAGTACATTAATACGCGTGGTTGCACAGTAGCACACGGTATTGTATAGTATTTTTGATTATTGATGTTTACGTGAGAAGTCACTTAGTTTTATTCAATTATTGTAATAATAGTTGTCGCATAGTATCTCATATTATTGATTCAATTATTGTCACAGTATCATCTGCACAATATTTTATATTATTAAATAAATATATGAGACGACATAATTATTCATATTATTATTTGCGTTATTGACAATGACTGAAAAATTCTGTGGAGAAAAGGGGTTAGGTTATCTAATTGCGCGCCAATAAGGAGAAGTCCTTATCGGAAAGCCCCCTCTTTCCTGGGAATGACCTGGTTGTTAATATTGTGAGTTATAATATTATTGATGAATAATTGTTGAGAGATTAAAAATGTGTTTAGTTAAGTGATTTGTGATAAATTAAAGGGGTTTGTTATGAAGTATTTATTATAAATTTGGCTTATTATATGGACCCCCACTTACTCATTTTTCAAAATCGTCAGTAGAAAGTTATCTAAGTTTTTATTTTATATTGCATAGTACTGCATAGTATTGCATAATAAAATCATAATTTTTGCCAAATTCATCCGTGAACACTTTCCCGTGATTTTTCTTCATGTGCATCCGTGATTTCTTAAATAGTTCCTACCATTCTCCTATAAATAGGATGTTTAGTTTAGAAATAAAAATCACACCAGAATAAGAAATTCTTCTTCTATAATATTGAGCGTATTTTTTTTGAGTTTAAGGAAACTTTGAGTGTAGAAAATAGTGCAAGTTTTCTTCAAAAATATCCCCGCTATACCAGTCAGAATTACTCTCCTTTAAGGTAATGGGTATTATTTATTTCATATATAAGACCCCAACTATTATGAATAAAAATTAATTTTTCTTGAAATATCATTTTGAATATTATGGTGTGGATTTGATATAATGCTATAGTTGTGCTTAATATTTACAAATTTTGCAAAGTAAGAAAGTTGTTATAAAATATTCGATTGGTAGGGGAATATTCATTTTATCAGGGAATATTCGTATGACGGAACAATCATTGGTGGACCCCATAAAGAAATTACTGTCGGAGTTAGAAAATGACAGAAATAACTTTTTATGAAAATAACGGCAAAAGTTGTACCGTTAACTATTGAAATACCCAGTTATAAAAGTACATTAATACGCGTGGTTGCATAGTAGCACACGATATTGTACAATATCTTTGATTATTGATGCTTACGTGAGAAGTCACTCAGTTTTATTCAATTATTGTCACAGTAGTTGCTGCATAGTATCTCATATTATTGATAAAACATGATTTTTGATCCTTAAAAGTTAATTATATATAATGTTTATGTTGGTAGAATTATGAAATGCATGCTTGGTGATGTTGTTACCAAATTTTAGTTGTTGGGGTTTGTGAATTTCTGTGAAAATTGGGAAAATTGGAGTGTTGGTGTGAAACAGGGATGAAGCTACTGCAGTTTCTGTCTGCGTACTGGTGCAGCTGCACTGGTACCAAAGACAGAAACGGCGTAGCTGCGCCTGTTGGCTGCCTGAGGTAGTGCATCAGCGCAGCTGCGCCGGTGCCAAGGCTTGGGGCAGCGCAGCTGCGCCGTGCCCAGAGTAGAGATAGTAGGTTTTAATTAATTGTAGTCTATAATATGAAGACTTAACCTAACCTAGTAGGCATGATAAAGATGTTAAACCATATCATAAGATTTAATAACAGATGGTAATGTATGGTAATACCAAAAAGTGAAGATTTTAAATAATCACTTAACAAGTGATGTAATGAATGAAAATTGATGTTTTCAAGAGTTAGAGGTGAATGATAAAGCTTTATATCAGGTGATAGTGAGTTTTTAGATTCGTATGAGTGGTTAACCAACAAGATTAGACATTAAGTTAAAGGTTATGACTTGGATAGTGGATTAAACCAATAAAGCTAACGACAATATAACTAATTGGTATTGCGTTTTCAATGGTATATGTAGGGTAATTGGCGAACATTATTATACCTGTGTAGCTTACACAAGAGGCAAGTTCTCTAACTTCATTCTCTTTATAATGAATGCAAGTTTCATAATTATGCTTACCCTTTGTTGTCATGCAAGCTTTCTATCCCTAATTTATCATTATGCAAGTTCTTAAGTCTTATATTAAAGTTGAACAAGCTTATTAATTCCATCTTGTTTATGATCATGTAAGCTCTTGTATTTTGATTCTTTACATCAATCGAATTTCACATTCCTGACTCTTGTTATTGCTATTCAAAGCATATACTGTTTAAGTTCATTATTTCAAGAGAGATTTTTTTCCTAACTCTTTTGGATGTAGTACCTTGCATATATACCATGTCTATTCAATTGTATATTGTCACTATTCGATCTTTAACTTAAGTATCATTGTACAATTCTATATTGTTGTGTTGAACCTTCGAATAACAAGCAAGCTCTTTTTGATTGGATTAATCTATACTTGATAGTGTTCTTAAATTCTAGAATCACTAATAAGCTAGTTTCAAACTAAACTTTCTTTAGTGTGGAAATCCTAAAGTTAAACTGAGATGAATAACCCTAATATAGGGGATTATGTACGTGTTAACGTTTAGATGTTTGTGAACAATACATGGTACAAATGGCTGATCCCCCTAAGTACGTAAGGAAGGGTCTGTATAGTCTAAATGATTATTAAGGTTGAGGTAATAATACCTAATTACTGGGGACATAGTTCGTGGTCTTAAGACCCTCAGATATAAATGTTGAACTTATTTTCTATTTTGATTTGTAGAACAAGTTCACCATTATTCAGCATTCGTTGTCCAATCTCATGTTATTACTATTCTTATTCTTTATATTAGTGAGCAATTATTTGCTCATTCTTGCAATTAACACTGCAGCTAAAGTTGAGAAAGTCGATGAGCCATCTTTTAGCAAAGGAAAGGGTAAGATGTCCAAATGATAAAGACTTATGTGAATTTATTTAAATGAATTATGTTATAAGACTCATGTTATTTTATGATGGATTCTGTAAACATATGTAATAGTTTAAGGTTAGATTACCTGGGATTGAATTAAGTTGACGTAACCCTTTAATGGGAAAGATTATTGTTTAAGTTATTTAATTTACATCTTTATCCTTTATTATGGGTAGTTAGATATAATTGTTTTGGATAGTGAGCACTAAATCCTATGGGAATGGAGTACCCGAATTTGGGGGTGTCACAGGTTGGTATCAGAGCTTTAGGTTATGAACCTTAGGTGGGGGAAACCTTAGGAAGTAACCTTTAAAGAGACAAAAAACATAGTGGTGTCAAACTCTTATCGAGTTTTAAGGAATGGATTAAGGCATCCATTAAAGATAAACAATAAAATAAAATAAAACCTTATGTGCTATGTGTTAATAACTTTTGTACTTGCGAGTACCGAAGAGTGTTACATAATAAGTAAAACTTAAAAGTATTCAGTTATTAGGTTGTCTAACGTTGGAGGATCCAGTTAAGCTAGGGAAGTGATGTCTTAGATATCTAGGGATGAGGAACCCCGAGACGTTCATGTGGATCGGGAACAGTTGGTTCAGAGGGAGCCTTCTCTCTTGGTCGCTGAGGAAGAACAAGAGGATGAGCCTGTGTCTGATCCTGAGGAGGAGAATTCTGAGGAGATAGAGGTGGAGGATGAGGAAGAGGATCCTGTGGAGTTTCCACCAAACTCCATATTAGTTGAGATGTATGACAAGCTATACGACCGTAACATAGAATTACAGGATAAGATTGAGGAGCTGAAGGAGTTAGCTGAGATATGTCAGGCCATTATAGAGCAGAAAGATGCTGAGATTTAGGAACTTGACTCGCGACTTGGAAACACGGAGTGGAACCTAGTTCACACAGAAGAACATCAAGAGGAGATGTTGGCTAAGAATGAGAAGATGAAAACTAAAGTTGGAAAGCTAAAAGATGACTTGAAGGAGGAGTCAGCTAAGCATGCGAGAGCAGAAGACGCTTGGATGAAGGCTACTCAACATGCAGACCGTGCTAAAGCTATGGTCTAAACGAAGAAGGCCAAGATGAATGAAATGGATTATGCCTTTCATTATGCGATTAATAGGGCCTAGGATCTAGTCTTTTATTACCCACCTCGGTTTAAAGACTTGTCGTGGTTCGTGATGGATCATAGGACGACACATCATATTATGGAGGAAGAGCATAGGGAAGCCTCTCAACGTCTTAATATGTCAAGATAGGAATAATAATAATAATAATAATAATAATAATAATAATAATAATAATAATAATAATAATAATAATATGTGGTTAAGTATGTGAATAAATAAATTATAAATCCCTTATTTTGAAATAAATAATGGGGTAATATGAGGTTGTAATCCTGAAACTTGTTTAGTTCAGGAAAATGGATGTTAATAGCAGCGATGCTATCCTTATTATGTTCTGAAAAATTTTGAACGAATAAATATCAAAGTTTATTGAAATGTTATGTGTTATAGCTTTAGTCTTAGAATATTTAAGTTAAGCGTTAATTCAAGAAGTTGAGTAATGAACTAATAAGCATATATTTTAACAGAAAATGCCTCTTAGAAGAAGGCAACCACGCCAACAACCACCTCCTGAGGGGTCTACTAACAATAATAACGAGGCCAACACTAACCGGGTACAACAATTAGCGACTTTGTTAACGGGAGCACTTGCGAATCAACCATAAGCCCAAGTCACGACCTTCAAGGAATTCAAAGCGGTTGGACCGCCGGAGTTTCAAGGGTCTATGAATCCAGTTGAAGTCCAAACCTAGATTATGGAAATGGAGAAGCTGTTCGACGTTGCTTGAATCAATGAGGATCAGAAGACCGCTTTCAAAACGTTCATGTTGAAGTCTGAAGCTAGATATTGGTGGCAGACGAATAAGGTTTGTGGGGGACATGGAATAATAGCGTGGGATAGGTTTAAAGAGATATTTTTTGAGATGTACGTTCCAGCAAGTTCTCGGAATCAGTTAGAAGTTCAATTTTTAGAATTAAAACAAGGAACCATGAATGTGCCAGAATATGCTGCGAAGTTTAATTAGTTGGCAAGGTTCGCCACTTATCAAGTTAATATCGATGAGCGTAAGGCGAGAAGGTTCGAACAAGGGTTGATGCCTTGGCTTTATAGCAAGGTTTCAATGTTCCAGTTAAACAAGTTTATGGCTGTACTGGAGAAGGCAATTTTTGCATAGGGTGGAAGCGATGCCTTAACCAAGTATAACCAAGAACAGAAGAAGAGAAATATAGAGAATGAAAATAAGGTTGGAGGAAGCAATAATGGAGGTAACAGCCAGAAGAGGAAGTGGAGTGAGAATTCGAATACGGGAGGACAACAAGGAAGTGAACAAAAGAAGAAGTTTGAAGCTTGTGCTACTTGAGGAAAGAACCACACTGGGGTGTGTTTGAAGGGTAAGAATATGTGTTTTAATTGTGGCCAGGAGGGTCACATTGCACCAAACTGTTTTAGCCCAAAGAAAGGAGCATGTTACACCTGCGGTTCGAAGGATCACATGGCTCGTGATTGCCCTAAAAAGACAGCAGGAAGTGCAGGTGGAGGAAAAGGAAACAACAGTGGAGGTACTTTAACTATCAACGGACCAACACAATCAAGCCGACCTACTGTGAGGACTTTTAATATGATTGTGTAGGATGCTGTGCAGTCAAAGGATGTGGTGTCAGGTATCATTCTGATTAATGGTATTAATTCTTATGTGCTATTTGATTCGGGTGCTACTTGTTCATTTATATCCGATGAATTTGCTTAGAACTTAGATTTGCCTCAGGAAGAATTAGAATTTCCCTTAAGCATAGAGATTGAGAATAAGGAAGTGATTCCTATTAGATTTATATATAAGAATTGTAGAGTGGTTTTAAAGGGTCACAAGATGATGGTAGATTTGATACCAATTAAACTTGGGGAATTTGATGTTATACTGGGAATGGATTGGTTATTCAATTACGGGATAGTAATTGATTGCCAAAAGAAATGTGTTAACCTTATGACTCCGTCAAAGGTAGTGTTTTATGGTAGCAAGTCGCCTCAATAAGCAAGTTTCTGACGGTGATGCAAGCCAAGATGTTACTGAGGCAAAGATGTGTAGGATATATACTTAGCCTACATAGTCGATACACAGAAGAAAAGTGCGAAGTTAGAAGAGATACCGATCATAAGAGATTTTGTAGGCGTATTTCCAAACGATTTGCCTGGACTTCCGCCAGATCGAGAAATTGAGTTCGTGATTGATTTAGTACCAAGAACGGCCCCGATATCTAAAGCTCTGTACAGAATAGCCCCAGTAGAGATGAAAGAATTGATGGTGTAGTTGCAAGAATTACTCGATAAGAAGTATATCCAGCCGAGTGTATCGCCATAGGGAGCGTCAGTTTTGTTTATTAAGAAGAAAGATGGATCGATGTGGCTCTGCATTGACTACTGAGAATTGAATAAGGTCACGATTAAAAACAGGTATCCGTTACCAATAATCAATGACTTGTTCAATCAACTGAAGGGGGAAAGATATTTTTCAAAGATAGACTTGAGGAGTGGTTATCATCAGTTAAAGGTGAGGCTAGAGGATGTACCAAAAACAGTGTTCAAAACTCGGTATGGTCATTACGAGTTTCTGGTTATGTCATTTAGTTTAACCAATGAACCTGCAGCGTTAATGGATTTGATGAACAGGGTGTTTAAACCATTCTTAGATAAATTTTTGGTGGTGTTTATTGATGATATATTGGTGTATTCCAAGACCAATGAGGAACATGTTGAACACTTAAGAGTGACGTTGGAAACATTGAGAAAAGAGAAGTTGTATGCTAAATTTTCAAAATGTGAGTTTTGGTTGGAATGTGTATAGTTTCTTGGGCACATTATTGATAAGGACAAAATTTCGGTAGATCCATCAAAAGTTAAAGTTGTAATAAACTGGGATCAACCGAAGACACCGTCAGAAGCAAGAAGTTTCTTGGGATTAGCAGGTTACTATAGGCGTTTTATTCAAGACTTTTCCAAGATCGTAACTCCGTTAACGAATTTAACTAAGAAAGCAGTTAAGTTTGTCTGGTTGGAGAAGTGTGAGAAAAGTTTTTTGAGAATTAAAGAAGAGATTGAGTTTAGCACCTGTGTTGTCATTGCCTGATGATACAGGGATTTTTGTGGTATATAGTGACGCATCGCATAAAGAACTAGGTTGTGTGCTTATGCTGAACGACAAAGTTATTGTGTGTGCATCATGTCAATTGAAAGATTACGAGAAAGGGTATACGACTCAGGACTTAGAGTTGGCTACGGTGGTGTTTGCCCTAAAAATTTGGAGACATTATCTTTATGGAGAGAGGTGTGAAATATATACCGACCATAAAAGTCTGAAGTGTATCTTTACACAGAAAGATTTGAATATGTGACAGAGAAGATGGTTGGAGTTGATTAAAGACTACGACTGCGAGATTTTCTATCATCCCGAAAAGGCAAATGTTGTTGTTGATGCCTTAAGTAGAAAGGGACGAGAGAAATTAATGATGATGACTGCTCATGAGAAGCTAGTGTCAGAAATAGCAAAGATGGAGTTGGAAATTAAATATCTAACAGAATCAGACAAAATATTATTCTAGATGGGAAACAGTTCAGCGTTGGTAGATAAGGTGAAGAATGAACAACTTCAGGATGAGAACTGTGAAGAGACAATAAGAAAAGTGTCTAAAGGTGAGGAAAACAAATTTAAAGTTGATTCAGAAGGGTTACTTCGATTTGAAGGGAGAATTTGGATTCCGCCAGTATCAGAAATTAAAAAAGAAATTTTAAGCGAAGCTCATAACTCACGATATTCAATTCACCCTGGAAGTACGAAAATGTAGTAGGATCTCAGACATTATTTTTGGTGGTCAAATATGAAAAAGGACGTAGCTGAATGTGTGGTGAAATGCTTAACATGTCAGAAAGTTAAAGCTGAACATCAAAGGCTAAGCGGATTATTGCAACCGTTGGAGATACCGGAATGGAAATGGGAGCATATCACAATGGATTTTGTGGTAGGTCTTCCAACGACTCAATAAGGCCACGACGCCATCTGGGTGATTGGTGATCGATTGACGAAGTCGGCACACTTTTTACCAATCAGGATTAGATTTAACCTAGATCGGTTGGCAAAACTGTATGTGAAGGAAATTGTTTCAAGACACGGTGTCCCGGTGTCCATTGTATCAGACAGAGATCCACGTTTCACATCAAATTTTTGGAAACAACTACAAGAATGCTTGGGAACACAATTGAGAATGAGCACAACGTATCATCCTCAAACTAACGGATAGAGTGAGAGAACCATCCAGACACTGGAGGATATGCTCAGAGCATGTATTATGGATTTTAAAGGGAATTGGGATGATCATCTATCGTTGGTTGAATTTTCCTATAATAATAGTTATCACGCGAGTATTGGCATCCCGCCTTATGAAGCATTATACGGCAGGAAATGCAGAACTCCGTTATGTTGGGACAAAGTTGGCGAACGTCAGCTGCTAGGTCCAGAATTTGTACAACAAGCTGTTGAGATCATCAAGGTGATTCGGGCAAGATTGATAGCTACATAAGATAGATAGAAGAAATATGCCGATCAACACCGACAAAATCAGAAATTCGATGTCGGTAGTTTTGTTTTCTTGAAAGTGTCTCCTTGGAAAGGGAAAATTTGGTTTGGCAAAAAGGGAAAATTAAGCCCGAGGTTTATAGGACATTTTGAAGTGCTACGATGAGTTGGTGAAGTGGCATATTAGGTAGCTCTACCTCCGGAATTAGAACATATTCATAATATTTTCCATGTGTCAGTATTAAGGCCATATAAGCCTGATTATAAGTATGTTATAGAATATGAACCATTACAATTGTGAAAGATTTGTCATATGAAGAAGTCCCTGTTTAAATTATTGACAGAAAAGAGCAAGTATTAAAAAATAAAGTGATACCTTCTGTTAAGGTAATCTGGAGAAACCACAATGCTGAAGAAGCTACATGGGAACTTGAAGATGTTATGATGAGAAATTATCCTCAGTTGTTTGCTTAATATTGTATAACGATTCTGGGGACAAAATCTTATGAAGAATGGAAGAATGTAACGAATAAATTTTTCGAGTCGAGATTCTGGGGACATAATCCTTTTAAGGAGGGAAAGATGTAACGAACGAGAATTTTATAATTAATTTAAATATTTAATGAATTAAATAAATATTTTAAATAATTTATTTATTGAGATAAATAAATAATTGATGAAATTGTGGTGCAAATAATTTAGTTAATTGTTTATGTTAATTAAATTAATGAATGGTAATTTTATTATTTGAATATTTAATTTAATGAAAATAATTAAATTAAATGAATTATTTAATATTTAAATGAATTATTTGATATTTAAGAAAATAATTAAAATAAATAAAATGATGTTCTAGTTTAATTTAATAATTAAATGTGTAATAATTTGTTGAGTATAAAAATAATTATAATGGAAATTATAATTATAATGGTAAGAACAAAAATTAATTAAATTAAAATGTGACAAATGGAACTGTATAATATAAATATTATCAAAATAAATTGAAAAGGGGGAGTTTTGTGTAGCCAAACATGGCCTTATGGCCTTTGGCATAACATAACCGATAGGCGCTTTATTTTTTTAACTGAAGTGTACGTGGGGGGAAAGGCCATATCAGTTTGTTTTTATGCGTGATATCCTAAGGCTAAGAAGAACAGAGAAAGAGAGAAACATAGAGAAAATTGTTAGAGTGTTAGAGCAATTGAGAGAGAATTCTCTATAATTTTGTCAAGAAGAAGGAGAAGGATTGCTAGAACTTTGTTAACATAATCTTGCAAAACAAAGGATTAAGGTATAATTTACCTTTAATTCTAATTTTTAGTTTTGTAATTTTCATTCTCTAAAATTAGGATTTTGTTGAATTGTTGTTTAAGGTATAATATGTATGTATAACCTTGTTGTTACCTGTTAGTTGTCATCTATAATCCTATGTTAGTGATCAAATACGTAAAATTGAGTTTGAAGAAGAAAAGTTAAACTAATAGTGTTATATATGTATATGAAATGGCTTAATTGACTGTAAAATTTGATGTTCAATCCTTTATAGAATTTGTAAATTGATTGTAGATTGTGTTAGTGTATCAAGAAACGAAAACAACGTAGTTGGAATGGAGTCAATTGGTTAAGAAACAAAGATTTGGCAATCGAATTCGCTAAAAGTGTTGAAATATGAAGAAATTAGTAAAACATGATTTTTGATCCTTGAAAGTTAATTATATATAATGTTTATGTAGGTAGAATTATGAAATGCATGCTTGGTGATGTTGTTACCAAATTTTAGTTGTTGGGGTTTGTGAATTTCTATAGAAATTGGGAAAATTAGAGTGTTGGTGTGAAACATGGTTAAAGCTGCTGCAATTTATGTCTACGTACTAGCGCAGCTGCACCGGTACCAAAGGCAGAAACGGTGCAATTAGAGGTGAATGATAAAATTTATATCAGGTGATAGTGAGTTTTCAGATTCGTATGACTGGTTAACTAACATGATTAGACATTAAGTTAAAGGTTATGACTTGGATGGCAGATTGAACCTATAAAGCTAACGACAGTATAACTAATTGGTATTGCGATTTCAATAGTATATGTAGGGTAATTGGCGAACGTTATTATACTTGTGTAGCTTACACACGAGGCATGTTCCCTAACTCCATTCTCTTCATAATGGATGCAAGTTTCGTAATTATGCTTACCCTTTGTTGTCATGCAAGCTTTCTAACCCTAACTTATCATTATGCAAGTTCCTAAGTCTTATATTAAAGTTGAGCAAGCTTATTGATTCCATCTTGTTTATGATCATATAAGCTCTTATATTCTGATTCTTTACATCAAGCGAGTTTCACATTCCTGACCCTTGTTATTGCTATTCAAAGCATATACTGTTTAAGTTCATTGTTTCAAGTGAGATTTTTTTTCCTAACTCTTTTGGATGTAGTACCTTGCATATATACCATGTCTATTCAATTGTATATTGTCACTATTCGATCTTTGACTTAAGTATCATTGTACAATTTTATATTGTTGTGTTGAACCTTCGAATAGCAAGAAAGCTCTTATTTATTGGATTAATCTATACTTGATAGTGTTCTAACATTCTAGAATCACTAATAAGCTAGTTTCAAACTGAACTTTCTTTAGTGCGAAAATCTAAAAGTTAAACTGAGATGAACAACCCTAATATAGGGGATTATGTACGTGTTAACGTTTAGATATTTGTGCACAATACATGGTACAAAGGGATGATCCCCCTAAGTACGTAAGGAAGGGTCTGTATAGTCTAAATGACTGTTAAGATTGAGGTAATAACACCTAATTACTAGGGACATAGTTCTTGGTCTTAAGACCCTCAGATATAAATTTTAAACTTGTTTTCTATTTTGATATGTAGAATGAGTTCACCATTATTCAGCATTCGTTGTCCAATCTCATGTTATTACAATTATTATTCTTTATATTAGTGAACAATTGTTTGCTCACTCTTGCAATTAACACTGCAGCTAAATTTGAGAAAGTCGATGAGCTATCTTCTAGTAAAGGAAATGGCAAGATGTCTAAATGATGAAGACTTTTGTGAATTTATTTAAATGAATTATGTTATAAGACTCATGTTATTTTGTGATGCATTCCGCAAACATATGTAATAGTTTAAGGTTAGATTACCTGGGATTGAATTAAGTTGATGTAACCCTTTAATGGAAAAGATTATTGTTTAAGTTATTTAAGTTACGTCTTTATCCTTTATTATGTGTAGTTAGATATAATTGTTTTGGATAATGAGCAGCAAATCCTGTGGTAGTGTCACATTCATAGTGTTTGAATAGTATATCATAGTAAGATCAAAAATTTACAAAAAATTCGGCCGAACGTCGCCCGTGACTTTTCCTTTCCTGTGCATCCAAATAGTGCCCAGCCATTCTCCTATAAATAGGATGCTTAGTTTAGAAATGAAAATCACGCAAGAATCAGAGAATTCTTCTTCTATTATATTGAGCGTATTTCTTTACAGTTTGAGGAAGCTTTCAATGTAGAAAACAGTATAAGTTTTCTTCAAGAATATCTCCGCTATACCAGTCAGAATTGCTCTCTTTTTGAGGTAATGGGTGTTATTTATGTCATATTCGCTTACGATATTATTTTTCTTATTCGTAAGAATTTTTTTTTTCGTTCAATATTCGTAAGGAATATTATTTTCGTTCAATATTCGTAAGGAATATTATCTTCGTTCAATATTCGTAGGAATATTATTTTCGTTCAACAGTTGTAAGAGATATTATTTTTGTTCAATATTCGTAAGAAATAATATTTTATTCCATACTCTGTAGTATGTAAGTAATATTATTTCGTTTCAGATTTCGAATTATACACTCATTTTGTTAAAGTATTGCTTCTATACTTCTTGAAATTAGTAGAATATCCTTGAAATTTGCGCTTCATCTAGTATCGTTTCACAATGATATTGTTCTGAACATTCTTGCTAAAGTTTATTTTTTTTATGTCGAAGTACTATCTACGGGGTACTATTCATGAAGTACTATTCACGGGATACTATTCATGACAAAAATTGATTTCTTTTTCGTCCAAATCATTTTTGATACAATATTATTCTTGAATTTTACCTCACAAAGCAGTATCATGTTGACAATATTATTGAATTCTGGATAAATTGAATTATAAATCTTTAAAATTTATCATTGCTCTCATTTAATTGAATTCTTATATCATTGTCATCATCCTTATGCTTATATTGTGATGAAAGTCATCTTTGGCCCTTAGTGCATAGATGGACTATTGATTGGTATGATTATGACCAGGAATTATTCGATATAATCATGACCTGTAATGTTACAAATGATGTGGTAAAAGTCCTCATTGGCCTGTAGTGCATTAATGGATAGTTGTTGGTATGATCATGACCATGCGTTCTCTTCGGCCAAGGGTGCAAAGATGAATTATTGTTTGGCATGATCTTGACCATTGGTGATAATAATGAATATCCTTGGACCGTAGTGCATGAATGATTCGTGGATGTGGATTATTTATTAAGCTAAGTCTCGTCGATAAAATTGATGATGTGGATTATTTATTAAGTCGAGTCTCAGCGATAAAATTGATAATAAACTTTTAAATCATAAAAGATAGTAGATATTATACTCTAATTGACTCTTCTAATGGATTGCTATTTTCGCTGCAGGTGTTGATTTAAAACTTGAAGTCTATTGTATTTTATCAGTTGTTATACTGTTGAAGGCTAACGATAATGTATTCTGCATTATCTTAATCATAATATTCTTTACTGGGCTAGTTGAGCTACCCTTTTCTTTCATTTTTCTCTTTAGGAAATGAGAATATAGCTGGGACTAGTCAGGGAATGGAGTAATGGTCCAAGATGATTGCTACAGTAGTCCTCACTATTCTATAAGAATAGTGTGATAATAATTGTAATGTGGACTTATTTTGAGTTTAGATATTTTCTGGGAGACAATATTTGTATTAAACCTCATAGCTTATATTTTTTAGTATTCTACACGACACTTAACAGTTGTATAAATTAAGTTTGTATTTGAATTATGTACCATGTATTTGGCGACTCAGAATGGGTTGTGTATACATATTTTGGGGACATCACAGTTGGTATCAAAGCTTAGGAATATGATCCCTAGCTGAGATTTGAGGCTAGAACTAGGAGGGGAGAGACGGGTAAATCCTTTGCTAGTATGAGCTACCTAAGTTTATTTGTTATTTAATTGGTCAGTCAGAATATAGGGATAATATGTGGCATATCAATTAACCATTGTTTTGTGATAGTATTTGAAAATGACATCTGAAAATGTTGAGATAAGCAATGGAGCACATGAGACCGTTGAGTCACCAACGATCAATAACTAGGATAATGTGCCTCAAGAAGGTAATAATCCTAGTGTAAACAACAGAACCGACCAAATAACGAACAACATTTAGGAACTTTTTAGAATTCATATAACACCAAACAAGAGAGACTTCTGTTCATAATACAGGTGGAGTCAATGGCAACTCACGGCCGGTCACTGCTAAGAAATTCAAGGAGCTTGGACCGCTGGGGTTTTTGGGAAAGCCAGAGCCACTTAAGGCAGAGGCATGGATTAAGCAAATCACCAATATATTTATTTTCTTAGGATGCTCTGAGGAGCAAAAGGTTCCCTTTGCCACCTATATGTTGCGTGAAGAAACAGATTACTGGTGGGAATCTGTAAAATGTAGTCAACCTGCCGCACTAAAGATGTCTTGGGAGAAGTTCCAAGAATTGTTCAACGCAAAGTACTTTCCTGAAAGTATTCGTCACATGAAGGAGGTAGAATTCATCAAACTGAAGCAAAACAATATGACCGTGTCATAGTAAGAGACTAAGTTTGCCGAGTTATCCCGGTTTGCATCCCATTTGGTAGATAATGAGGAGCATGTGACAACCCGGAGAATCCAGATTGTCCAGAAATTAAGTTTAAAGAATTAGTTATTAATAAAATAAATTTTTATTAATACTATCATGTGCTATGTGTTTATTAATCGTTCTATAACCTAGGATGATTATAAGACGGGAGTATTCTGGCTACGAGCTAGTTTAAACGAGTAAGAATTTTCAAGACGAAAATAAAAAAATTTCGGGAACAAAAATATTTCTTGGGAAAAAGACGAAATAGACACTATTCATCAGTTTCTGCTCGGAGTTTTATTTTGAAATTCCGAGAAGTTATTGATTACGTAAAATGTTGAGACGTGATGGAATATGCAATAATATTTCAGTTATGGCAAAAACGAAGTTTTTGCCTGCGGACGTAAAACCTAAGGGTTAAAAAAAGTAATTTTCGAGAATTTTAATGAGTACGTATAATAACTAGGGTTATTATGCGTGAGAGATACGAATATAATACTAGTTATTATACGAGTATAGTACAAAGATTAGTATGACGTATAATACGAATATCGTACGAATGATATACGAAGAGAATACGAGAATACGAGAATGAAATGCGTAGAATACGATAAGTCTTAATGGACTTTGAGTCCATGGACTTTGTAGAATCCAATTGGACTTGGATTATGTAAAGCCCAAGGATTTGTGAAATCAAGCCCAAGTTAGGCCCAATAAGAATTAGGGTTAAGGCCCAAACTAAGAAACGAAACCGCGGATCGAACCGATGGGTAAATGGATGGGTAATAGCCATTGGGGCAACCCATGGGATGACCAATGGGCATGTGGGCCGGCCACTTGGCCACCAAGTAAGGGTGGTGGCCAAGTAAACTTGGTGGCTAAGGGATGGAGGAGGTGTGAATAGTAAGGAGGTGGGGGTGAAATGACCAATATGCCCTAAGCTTTGGTTTTCTATAAATAGGAAGGTAGATTTCATTTTTTAGGATTTTGAAAATCTTATAACTTGAGAGAGAGAGAGAGAGAGAGAGAGAGAGAGCTCGGATGAAGAGGGAGAAGGAAGAGATTGAGCATGAATGCTCGGCTCAAAAGTGATCCAGAAATAGAAACGCTTGCAAATTGTCGGCTTTGTATAACGGAAGAAGAATAAAGAAGAACGGTAATCCGAACCCTAGTTCTTCTAATATTTTTCTTTAAGTTTTTATGTTAAAAAATATAACTTAACGAGAATAGAGATAAGATAATGTTAAAAATGATTTCATATGGTTGAAATCATGAGAAAAGAAGAAATAAGAACTTAGAAATTTAGTTTATAAATTTCTTAAGGAAGTATAAGATTCGTGAGGATTTTGAGCAATCCGAACGAATATTATGAACGAGTAGATGAAATAAGTAAGGAATGATGTTCTGTAATATCAAATTCTAAGAAAAAATGGAATCGTAATCCAAAATATCGACTAAAACAAAGAACAAACGAATAACACGAAGAACGTTGTTGATGGACAAATTTAAAACCATCGTAGGATAATTGTTGTTGATGGACAAGTTTAAAACCATCGTAGGATAATTTTTGTTGATGGAAAAGCTTAAAACCATCGCGTATAAGTTAGTTGCATATTGCTTGGTTAGGAACGGAAGAAACGTTCATGAAGAACGGATTAAAACGTAGCTATAACGAAGTTATGGCGAAATTTTTGTAAAAGATGAACGAGAATTAGGAAGTTAGTAAATGAACCCGAACATGTAGGGTTTTATAAGAATGTAAGAGAATGTAGAAAACGTGAGTCGTGGACTCAAGAACGAACGAGTTCCGAGTTTGAATGACCGAATTACGGACGAACGAGCGAAGAACGTTAAAAGCGTAAAAATGACCGAAGGGTGAAGATTAAGCCAATCGAATGGAAAGTTAACAGATCCATAATGAAGTTCTATCCAAGGTGTATTGAAGTACGTAAGATAAGGAAGAGAATGGCTTTGGAACGACCTCGTTCCGAGTTATAATGAAGAAGTTATGAGATCGGGAAGTAAGCGTCTAGAATCGGATTTAACACTTAGAAAAATTTCTTGGGTTTAGGCTTGGCGCCGCAGCGCCGGCTGAGCTTTAAGAAGTGGCGTCGTAGCTCGAGCTCGAAGCCTCAGGTACTATTAGTTGGTGCTGCAGTGCGAGAGATAACAAAGGGTTCGGCGCCGCAGCGCCAGACCAAGGGAAGAGGGAGACGTAGGTCACGCTGCAGCGTGAGAGAGAGGAAGAGGCACGGCGCCGCAGCGCCAGTGCAGGGCAAGGCCCATAAATGAGACTTTATGTGCTTAATTACTGGGGGATGTGTAAGAAAGAAATATGAACATATAGTTCACATAACGTAACACTTAAGCAAGTGAGTTAAACCTTTATTAAAGGTTGAACGAAAGGATTAAATGAGATTAAAAGATAGAGAATGTAAATGCTAGATTACATAACCGATATCTGGGGACCGTAGTCATGATCAACGAATGTGAGGGATTGCTATGATTGTGATTCCTTAGACGTTGAGTGACGAAGGTAATGAATAACATTTTGATGTTATGTTATGGTGATGAGAGATAAGTGTCAAGCGTATAGACGTTGTGAACGCAAAGTTGTTGCGATGAACGATCGGTCTTAGCATACAAAGAACGGTATGGCTTTGACATTAAGAAAGAAGAATGAACATGGGGTTCATGGATTGGATAATGTTCCGAGTTGAATGAACCGGACGTTGTATGATATAAATAAGTTAATATAAAATGTTTAACGCTATGACCTCATAGTATTGACATTGAATGATCGTTCTGAGTATACAAAAGATGGTATAACTTGGACGATAAAGAATGAATCCTATGGTATGACATTTAGTTGCCAGAAAGCCGGAAGAAATAAGAAATTGACTTAACGAACATTATAGTTTAATGGTTCGGACAAGTTAAGAGAAATTAGGTTGTGGTACAATCAAACATATGGGAGCTGGGCTAAACAATTCCTTCAGAGAGCGAAGGTATATACAAAACTGGTAACCGATCTAACTCAATGTTATGGGCAGTGTAGATGAGACGGGAACTTGTTTGTTGGTTGTTTGTGGGAAACCACTTAGAGTACCATATGGACTACTAGCAGAGACACGATGTGTGTTAAGTCCTAGGAGAATTATAAAAAGAATATAAGAATGTAAATCATCAAAGATGATGAACGTATTGAGTAAGACATCTCCGTATGTCATGAAGCCGTAAACCGGTAGTAAAGGAAGTTGGTTGCGTAAACTTTGAACGTGAACCTTAAGAAGTGAAGTTAAGTAAACCAATGCGTAAGTCAAGTATATGACTAATTGGTGTACGTGTTATTTTCTTATGTGATGCATAGGAATTGGAATGAGCAGTTCAGCGTAAACTATAAGTTGCAGCTGTGCGTAAGGCAAGTTTCCTAACTTCATTCATATTTTAAATGAATGCTAGTTTCTAGAACTTCTCAGATGTTAAACTTGAGAAGTTCTGTTTATGTGCGAATATGTGATATTTGTACAAGGTGTTAGAATGTATGAGGCCTTGTGCCACAATGTGAACAATTCGGTGTTTCTTTGAGATGAATTGTTCAATACAAGTATGTTCTGTATATACATGAACCGTTATTGTTAAGTCTGTGCTAATGATTCTAGCCAGACAAGATATGTATGGAAAAAGGTAGAAGAATGAATGTAGTGTAAAGAGTATGTGATTAATGTTTTAAGATGATAGGAATCGAGTCTATTCCTATTATTTAAGCTGCTTCATAACCTTTGTTCGGTTATCAAAGTTCTGAAGAATGTTTAAACTCTTGAAGTTGTTTGTTCAACTATTATGACTTGCTGGGCAATTGAATGCTCACACTTGCTTTAAATAAAAAATATTTTCAGCGAACGACTTTAGAAAAAACTTAAGGATTCCGTAAAGATCAAGTTGATCGGTATCCATATGAAGTGCCATTCAGTATGTAAATGTGCGTGAAGATCAAGTGAAGACTTGTAATATAGAATGCTAGAATTAAGCTATAGACTAGTTTAATGAACAGTTATGTATCCTTGGTGGCGGATGAAAGTCACTTGTGCAAGATGTAAAGAATAATGTAATTATCATTATTTGTAATGAAAGAGGTTTTAAGGTTTCGAGGACCTGGGATTTGAGAATGTATGTCATTATATTTAGCTATATAATGATGTGTGTTTGGTAAGAAGCGGAACCATAACGGACGGACTCCGGGTCTGAAAGTAGACCGGATTTCGGGGCGTTACAGAGTGGTATCAGAGCAATAGGTTATAACTCTTAGGTAAGAGTACCTAAGACTATAATCGTAGAGAGAATGATAAGAAAATCGTTGAGTTAAACGATTAAGGAAGAAGATCACCACGTGATCCTAATAAATCGTAGTAACAGATGAGCTGTTAAATGATGGATGATTTATAGCAAATGCTATGAATGAATGGTACTACGAAGTGGTACGGGAAGAAGAACTCAGATTGAGTTGAGAAGGATAGCATACGAATTAAAGAAAATTTGTATTAAGTAATGAGAAATTTAGAAGTTGTAAGATTTTAATTGAGGACTCATGTGATGGCTGAGTTGTATGAACCTTTGTATGGGCAGAGGTTTGTGCTTTGGTGTAACAACTGCTCAATTTATTACAGTGATAATCATTGGAAATTGGTCACACTATTAAGACGTATATGACGAGAAGGTGAATCTTTTCTCATGTATATACTTGATAGGTAGAGAACAATATGGTAGGTGCGAGTTCTTGAAACTCATACTTATGGTAAGTTCGTGACTCATAATAATATGGTATGTTTTCGAACGTCTCAGCGAATGGACGCCTAAGGTCTGTCTGGATGTTCTTAAACTCATACTATTGTGGAAAGTTCCTGAACTCATAATGTGTGGTAAGTTGATGGACTGTACTAAAGTATATAGATATTTAGACTAAAAACGAAGTATTTTTAGTAGACTTGGCATTGAAGGTGCTAGAGAAGTTTAACTATTGTCGCAGTAAGACAATGAAGGAAGATAGAGAATAGGATATTCCAAATCCTCTAGCTATGCTAGATTTCGAAGTTTATTGAAATCGTGCTGATATGTACATTTTGAAAAAGGAAAGGATTGGTTCAACTTTTTGGAACTAATAAATTTTAAAAGAACTATTCTTGGTATGTCTATGCTAATTGTTTCAGCTAGACAAAAATTGATTTGAAATATCAAATTAAATTTTATATCATCAGTGCATTTGATGTAAGGATGATAAAAGGATGGAGTTATTAATGCAATTGAACCTGGTGTTGGATTTGATCTTAGGATCAACAACCTGCTATGGTATGATGCATAATGATGAAGTTATAAACTGACGAAGTCCTCAACGTACTGTGAAGAGTGCGGTATCATGACGTCATGAAACGTGTTGATGTATTGCAAAAAGAATTTAAAGAAGTAGTCGATGTCAAGTGAGTTGACTAGACGAATGTTTCAAGTTGATGTCCAATTTATTGGTACGGTCTAAGCTACTTGATTTGGCTTAGACGAATGGTATGTCATGACTAAAAGAAAATCGAGCTTTCTTTGAATAGCTATGCCGAACCAAATTGTTTTGGTGCGGAATCTAATGATTAAGTCTGAGGTGAATATACCCTGAAATGGGGTTATACGTTAGGTTGATCACCTACGTATGGAAGAGGTAGTTTACCTTCTTTGTGATTGTAAACTTACCGTGTAAGAAGGTTTACGGCGAAAGGCTATTTAACCTAGTAAAGTGTTCATGGTCAATTTGACCCCCTCAGCAAAAGAATGAAATGTTTTAAAGGAATCCTTATGTTCCTATTTATTCCTTTCACTTCCTGATTCTTGATAAGTTATGAAGGGTAGGGAATGTTTGAAAGATAATAACTTCTTTGAAGAGAAGTTGAGAAGAAGGGGAGAATGTGAGAACACGGGTAAGGGTGTGGTTTTAAGAAATTCTGAGGACGGAATTTTTTTAAGGGGGGAAGTGTGACAACCCGGAGAATCCGGATTGTCCAGAAATTAAGTTTAAAGAATTAGTTATTAATAAAATGAATTTTTATTAATACTATCATGTGCTATGTGCTTATTAATCGTTCTATAACCTAGGATGATTATAAGTCATGAGTATTCTGGCTACGAGCTAGTTTAAACGAGTAAAAATTTTCAAGACAAAAATAAAATTTTTCCGGGAACAAAAATATTTCCGGCGAAAAAGACGAAATAGGCACTATTCATCAGTTTCTGCTCAGAGTTTTATTTTGAAATTCTAAGAAGTTATTAATTACGTAAAATGTTGAGACGTGATGGAATATGCAATAATATTTTAGTTATGGCAAAAACGAAGTTTTCGCCTGCGGACGTAAAACTTAAGGGTTAAGAAAAGTAATTTCCGAGAATTTTAATGAGTACGTATAATAACTAGGGTTATTATGCATGAGAGATACGAGTATAATACTAGTTATTATACGAGTATAGTATGAAGATTAGTACGACGTATAATATGAATATCGTACGAATAATATATGAAGAGAATACGAGAATAGAATGCGTAGAATACGATAAGTCTTAATGGACTTTGAGTCCGTGGACTTTGTAGAATCCAATTGGACTTGGAATATGTCAAGCCCAATGATTTGTGAAATCAAGCCCAGGTTAGGACCAATAAGAAATAGGGTTAAGGCCCAAACCAAGAAAAAAAACTACGGATCGAACCGATGGGTAAAAGGATGGGTAATAACCATTGGGGCAACCCATGGGATGACCTATGGGCATGTGGACCTGCCACTTGGCCACCAAGTAAGGGTGGTGGCCAAGTAAACTTGGTGGCTAAGGGATGGAGGAGGTGTGAATAGTTAGGAGGTGTGGGGCGAAATGAACAATATGCTCTAAGCTTTGGTTTTCTATAAATAGGAAGCTAGATTTTATTTTTTAGGATTTTGAAAATCCTATAACTTGAGAGAGAGAGAGAGAGAGAGAGAGAGAGAGAGAGAGCTCGAATGAAGATGGAGAAGGAAAAGATTGAGCATGAAGGCTCGGATCAAAAGTGATCGAGAAATAGAAAAGCTTGCAAATTGCCGGCTTTGTATAACGGAAGAAGAATAAAGAAGAACAGTAATCCGAACCCTAGTTCTTCTAATATTTTTCTTTAAGTTTTTATGTTCAAAAACATAGCTTAACGAGAATAGAGAGAAGATAGTGTTAAAAATGATTTCATATGGTTGAAATCATGAGAAAAGAAGAAATAAGAACTTAGAAATTTAGTATATAAATTTCTTAAGGAAGTATAATTCGTGAGGATTTTGAGCAATCCGAACGAATATTATGAACGAGTAGATGAAATAAGTAAGGAATGATGTTCTATAACATCAAATTCCAAGAAAAAGTAGAATCGTAATCCAAAATATCGATTAAAACAAAGAACGAACGAAGAACACGAAGAACGTTGTTGATGGACAAATTTAAAACCATCGTAGGATAATTGTTGTTGATGGACAAGTTTAAAAGCATCGTAGGATAATTGTTGTTGATGGACAAGCTTAAAACCATCGCGTATAAGTTAGTTGCATATTGCATAGTTAGGAACAGAAGAAACGTTCATGAAGAACGGATTAAAACGTAGCTATAACGAAGTTATGGCAAAATTTTCGTAAAAGATTAACGAGAATTAAGAAATTAGTAAATGAACCCGAACGTGTAGGGTTTTATAAGAATGTAAGAGAATGTAGAAAACGTGAGTCGTGGACTCAAGAACGAACGAGTTCCGAGTTCGGATGACCGAATTATGGACGAACGAGCGAAGAACGTTTAAAGCGTAAAAATGACCGAAGGGTGAAGATTAAGCCAATCGAATGGCAAGTTAACGGATTCAGAATGAAGTTCTGTCCGAGGGGTAGTGAAGTACGTAAGATAAGGAAGAGAATGGCTTTGGAACGCGACCTCGTTCTGAGTTACAACGAAGAAGTTATGAGATCGGGAAGTAAGCATCTCGAATAGGATTTAACACTTAGAAAAATTTCTAGGGTTTAGGCTTGGCGCCGCAGCGCCGGCTGAGCTTTAAGAAGTGTCGCCGCAGTGCGAGCTCGGAGCCTTAGGTACTGTTAGTTGGCGCCGCAGCGCGAGAGATAACGAAGGGTTCGGTGCCGCAGCGCCAGACCAAGGGAAGAGAGAGACGTAGGTCGCGCTACAGCATGAGAGAGAGGAAGGGGCACGACGCCGCAGCGCCAGTACAGGGCAAGGCCCAGAAATGAGAGTTTATGTGCTCAATTATTGGGGGATGTGCAAGAAAGAAATATGAACATGTAGTTAACATAACGTAACACTTAAGCAAGTGAGTTAAACCTTTATTAAACGTTGAACGAAAGGATTAAACGAGATTAAAAGATAGAGAATGTAAGCGCTAGATTACATAACTGATATCCGGGGACCGTAGTCGTGATGAACGAACGTGAGGAATTGCTATGATTGTGATTCCTTAGACGTTGAGTGACGAAGGTAATGAATAACATTTCGATGTTATGTCATGGTGATAAGAGATAAGTGTCAAGCGAATAGATGCTGTGAATACAACGTTGTTGCGATGAATGATCGATCTTAGCATACAAAGAACGGTATGGCTTCGACATTAAGAAAGAAGAATGAACATGGGGTTCATGGATTGGATAACGTTCCGAGTCGAATGAACCGGACATTGTAAGATATAAATAAGTTAATATAAAATGTTTAACGCTATGACCTCATAGTATTGACATTAAATGATCATTCTGAGTATACAAAAGACTGTATAACTTGGATGATAATGAATGAATCCTAAGGTATGCCATTTAGTTGCCAGAAAGTCGGAAGAAATAAGAAGTTGACTTAACGAACATTATAGTTTAATGGTTCGGACAAGTTAAGAGAAATTAGATTGTGGTACAATCGTAACCTTTGATGGTTGACATATGGGAGCTGGGCTAAACAATTCCTTCAGAGAGCGAAGGTATATACAAAACTGGCAACCGATCTAACTCACTGTTATTGTGAGACCCCAGATTTTATGAATAAAGGTTAACATTTCTCAAAATATTTTTTTGAATATTATGGTGTTGGTTTGATGTAATATTATAGTTGTGGGTAATATTTACATATTTTACAAAGTAAGCAAGTTGTTATATAATATTCGATTGGTCGGAGAATATTCTTTTTGTCGGGGAATATCCGTACGACGGTACAATCACAGTGGACCCCACAATGGAATTATTGTCGGATTGAGAAAACGATAAAAATATCTTTTCATGAAAATAACGACGGAAGTTTTACCGTTAACTGTTGAAACACCCAGTGTTAAAAGTACAGTAATACGCGTAGTTGCACAGTAGCACACGGTATTGATTATTGATGCTTACGTGAGACTTCACTCAATTTTGCTTATTTTAATGGACCCCTATTTACCCATTTTTTAAAAAAATAATCGGTAGAAAGTTATTTTAAGGGGTGGGGCCCACGTGTGTAACAAAGTCTTTGGTGGGAGAAGTGAAGTTACGGGTGGTGTATAAATTGGTAATGGTGATGTTTTGATTATATGTATTATATAATTTTGTTATATATATATATATATATATATATATATATATATATATATATATAATGGTGGGGCCCACATTTGAATTTTTTGAATGAAAATTGGCTGGGATGTTGAATTGGGAGGGAGTAAGATTGTTTTAATTATTATGTATTATTGGTTTGCAAGTTGGCAAGGAGGGAGTTCAATCATTATTATTATTATTATAGTTATATATATGTAATAATTTGAAGGTTTGGCAGGCAAAGTTCACGGGGTTCATAACCCGTGACTAATGTTTTATATATATATTATTTAAAAGATTTTGCTTTAAATATGGGCCGCCCGATTAAAGTAAATCAATCTGGACCATTCATGAGTTAGTTACTATGCAGTCCATTTTTCTATAAATAGAATCTCATTCCTTCATTATTTTCTTACGAATTCACTGAAACTCTAGATAGAGAAAATTATAGAGAAACTATAGAAAAGTATTCTGCTACTTCCCTACTCTTATATTCAGTTTCTTTTACGGTAATGGATATTATTTGTTGTACTCGTAAAGGGTATTATTTCTTTTGTATTCATGAAGAGAACTTCTATTATTCCATTATTTATTATTCTGTTGGAATAACCTGTATACGCGAGCTACCCTATACTTGGTGAAATTCTTCTGTTATTTCATTATTTATTATTTTGTCGGAATATCCTGTCTGTGTGTTTACGCCAGACCTGGTTCCGTTCTTTATTATTCTCTCGGAATATCCTGTCTGTGCGTTTACGCCGGACCTGGTTCCATTCTTTATCATTCTGTTGGAATATCCTGTCTGTGCGTTTTACGCCGGACCTGGTTTCGTTAATTATTATTCTGTTGGAATAACCTGCCTGTGCGGTCTATCGCATGCATTGTGATTTCTTTTGGTTATTCCATTCTTTATTATTCTCAGTTGGTTAAAACTTTGACTTCTATACTCCATAAAATTAGTAGAATATCCTTGATATTTGCGCTTCATCCAGTATCTTTTCATGGAAATATTCTTCTGAGTATTCTTGAATTTTACTCTACAAAGAAGTATCATGTTGACAATGTGGACGTTATTAGTTCGTGGATAAATTAATTCTTGAACTTGTTTTACTGAATTCTTATATCATTGTCATCATCCTCATGTTTATATTTTGTTGAAAGTCATCTATGGCCTGTAGTGCATAGATGGACTTGGTATGATTATGACCAGGGATTGTTCGGTGTAATCATGATCGTAATGTTACAAATGATGTGAAAAAAGTCCTCATTGGCCCGTAGTGCATTGATGGACAGTTTTTGGTAAGATTATGGCTATGGATTCTCTTTGGCCGTAGTGCAAAGATGAATTATTTTATGCCATGATCAGGACCGTTGATGAAAACATGATTATCTTTAGCCGTAGTGCATGGATAATTCGTGGTCGTGATACTAAAGAATATCCTTAGCCGTAGTGCAGGGGTGATTCGATGATGTGGATTATTTGTTAAGCTGAGTCCCAGCGATAAAAGTCATGAAAAACCTTTTAAATCATAAAAGATAGTAGATTTTATTCTCTACTTGACTCTTTTAATAGATTGCTTGATCCGCTGCAGTTAAACTTGATGTCTATTGTATTTTATCAGTTTAACATTGTTGAAGACTAATGATAATTAATTTTGCATTAACTTAGTCATAATATTTCTTACTGGGCTAGTTGAGCTCACCCTTTCTTTCGTTGTTCTCTTCAGGAAATGAGAATATAGCTAGGTTGAGTCGGGGAACGGAGTGATGGACCAGATGATAGTTTTAGTATTCCTCACTATTCTATTAAATAGTGTGACAATAAATGTAATGAGTACTCCATTGAGTGTGGATATTGTCTAGATGACAATATTTGTATTAAAACTCACAACATATGTTTTGTCGTATTTTACACGACTGTTGTATAATTAGTTTGTATTTGTATTTTGTACCATGTATCTGGCGACCCAAGATGGGTGATGTATACCTATTTTTGGGGGCGTCACAGTTGGTATCAAAGCTTAGGGATATGATCCCTGGCTAAGATGTGAGACTAGAACTAGGAGGGGAGAGACAGAGGATTCCTTCACCAATATGACCTACCTAAGTTTATTTGGTATTTAATTGGTCGGTCAGAGTATAGAGATAATATGTAATATGTTATTTAACCCTTTTTTTGTTGCAGTATTTGAAAATGGCATGTGAAAATGTTGAGATAAGAAATGGAGCACAGGAGACCATTGAGTGTCCATAGATCAATAATCAGGACAATGTGCAACAGGAAGACAATAATCCTCATGTAAACAACAACACTGATCAATTGACGAATAACGGTACGTTTAGGAGTTTTTTAGAATTCATGCAACATCAGGCGAAGGCGGCTCCTGTTCATAATGCAGGAGGAAACAATGGCAACCCACGGTTGGTCACCGCCAAGCAATTCAAGGAGCTGGGACCACCGGAGTTTTTGGGAAAGCCAGAACCACTTAAAGCGGAGATGTGGTTAAAGCAGATCACCAAGATATTTGATGTCTTGGGATGCTCCTAGGAGCAAAAGGTTCCCTTTGTCACCTTTATGTTGCATGAAGAGGCTGATCACTGGTGAGAATCTGTAAAACGTACCCAGCCTGACGCACTCAAGATGTCTTGGGAGAAGTTCCAAGAGCTGTTCAATGACAAGTACTTTTTCGAAAGCATTCGTCACATGAAGGAGGTGGAATTTATCAAGTTGGAGCAAAACAACATGACCGTGTCGCAGTACGAAGCCAAGTTTGCCGAGTTGTCCCGATTTGCGTCCCACTTAGTTGATAATGAAGAGAGAAAGACGCGGATGTTTTTAAGAGGTTTGAAGCCGGAGATACGTCAATATCTTATTTCTCATAAACTGTGTTTGTATTCAGATATTGTAAATAGGGCTCAGTTAGTGGAGCGCGATAACGAGTCAACGCAACCAAAAGAGAGCAGCCGACAACATGATAATACCGGTGATAACAGTCATCAAAGCGATGACAATAAACTTGGAGGGAATCAACATGCCAAAAATGGTAACCACTTCAGTGGTAATCATGGTCAAAACAATATGAATGGACATTTCAAGAAGAGGAGATTCAACAATGATGGAAAGACGTCAGCACCAGCACCCGTTGTTAAGGAAGGAGAACGACCACCTATCATATGCTTCAAATGCGGAGGGGAGGGACACATCAGTCCAAACTACGCGATGCCGTCCAAAGCATGCTATAATTATGGAAGAGAAGGTCACTTAGCCCGATTTTATCGTTTACCGAAGACAAGTTCAGCTAGGATGGAGGCACCAAAGGATGTCTCAGACAAGCCAAAGCCAGTAGTTTAAGAGAAAGCATTTTTTTTCGTGACGAGGAACCTGAATAAAATTATCACGAGTATGTTAGTCATAAACTCTTGCGAAGTCTATACCGTGTTAGATACCAGTTCTACTCACTCTTTTATTTCACCTAGTTGTGTTCAATGTTTGAAGTTAACTCTGGAGAAGTTAGACTTTGATATATCTGTTTAAACTCAGTTGGGAAGAACCTTCGTTACCTCCACTATTTATAAATCTTGTTCAAATCAACACTTTCACGTTACCTGTCGATCATATCTCTTTGAAAATACTTGCCTTTGATGTGATTTTAGGAATCGATTGGTTAACTAATAATCATATTTTTTAGTAAGGTTGTTAGCTTTCATACTCCTAACCAACCTGTTATGCGAATTCAAAGTAACCAAACCACTAAAGTCAATCATTGTCATATCAAGACATAAGTAAAGAGCCCCGATCCTTTCGTTGTTGACTTCCTTGTGTGGAATGCACCGAAGCCAGACTTTTCTGTAGGCAACGTCGTCAATGACGATGGCAAGTTGATAGGTATCAATGTGATGTGTTATCCAAGTCTTGGATGAGAGTCACAGTTTTGAATGGTATTTCTATTGTTAATAAATTTCCTGACGTATTCTTGAAGACTTCTTAGCCTACCCCTAGAGCATGAAATCAAATTTTGTATTGACCCCAGTACAAAATCCATTTCTTAAACCCTCAAATATTTCTTTACTTAAAACGAACGTATCATGCGCCAATGACGTTGGCTCGAGCTGTTGAAGATTACGACTATACCATTCAATATCATCGTGAAAAAGCGAACGTGGTAGCTGACACATTGAGTAGAAGATCGTATGCGTTTACAAGTGCGAATATACGAACCCACGTGAAGATAACGAATATACGAGTAGAATCGACTTTAATCGATAAAGTTCAAGCCACTCAAGCTACATACTCAGAGCAGATGAATGAAGAAGGTTCAAGAGGGCGTTATTCTAGAACCAAGAATCGACGAAGAGAGAAAATCTCAACCCTCGATTTAATTGACCCGTTTTAAAATCCTTGATCAAGTAGGAACTGTGGCTTATAGACTCGTTTTACCGCCAAGTATATCGCGTGTTCATAACGTTTTTAACGTATCGATGTTACGTAAATATGTGGACGACCCGAACCACATTATTGATTTAAAACCGGACGAGATAGCGAATGATTTAACATATGAAGATGTACCTGTTAAAATCCTGAAATATATTCTACGCTTAAAGGTTATACCTCAAGAGTTAGAATCTGACGAAGTATCCTCATCTGTTCGGCATACCAGGTACGTACGTAAATTTTGAGGGCGAAATTCCATAAGGAGGGGAGATTGTGAGACCCCAGATTTTATGAATAAAAGTTTAAATTTCTCAAAATATTTTTTTGAATATTATGGTATTGATTTGATGTAATATTATAGTTGTGGGTAATATTTATAAATTTTGCAAAGTAAGCAAGTTGTTATATAATATTCGATTGGTCGGAAAATATTATTTTTGTCCAGGAATATCCATACGACGGTACAA
Source organism: Panax notoginseng (assembly GCA_016801055.1). Taxonomy (NCBI): domain Eukaryota; kingdom Viridiplantae; phylum Streptophyta; class Magnoliopsida; order Apiales; family Araliaceae; genus Panax; species Panax notoginseng. Next base: position 123,088,334 of record CM029022.1, read on the forward strand.
TCACAGTGGACCCCACAACGGAATTATTGTCGGATTGAGAAAACGACAAAAATATCTTTTTATGAAAATAACGACGGAAGTTTTACCGTTAACTGTTGAAACACCCGGTGTTAAAAGTACAGTAATACGCGTAATTGCACAGTAGCACATGGTATTAATTATTGATGCTTACGTGAGAAGTCACTCAATTTTGCTTATTTTAATGGACCCCCATTTACCCATTTTTTTTAAAATAATCGATAGAAAGTTATTTTAAGGGGTGGGGCCCACGTGTGTAACCAAGTCTTTGGTGGGGGAAGTGAAGTTATGGGTGGTGTATAAATTGGTAATGGTGATGTTTTGATTATATGTATTATATAATTTTATTTTATATATATATAATTGTGGGGCCCACATTAAAATTTTTTGAATGGAAATTGGCTGGGATGTTGAATTGGGAGGGAGTAAGATTGTTTTAATTATTATTTATTATTGGTTTGCAAGTTGGCAAGGAGGGAGTTCAATCATTATTATTATTATAGTTATATATATGTAATAATTTGAAGGTTTGGCAGGCAAACTTAACGGGGTTCATAACCCGTGACTAATGTTATATATATATATATATATATATATATATATATATATATATATATATATATTATTTAAAAGATTTTGCTTTAAATATGGGCCGTCCAATTAAAATAAATCAATCTGGACCGTTCATGAGTTAGTTACTATGCAGTCCATTTTTCTATAAATAGAATCTCATTCCTTCATTATTTTCTTACGAATTCACTGAAACTCTAGATAGAGAAAATTATAGAGAAACTATAGAAAAGTATTCTGCTACTTCCCTACTCTTATATTCAGTTTCTTTTACGGTAATGGATATTATTTGTTGTACTCGTAAAGGGTATTATTTCTTTTGTATTCATGAAGAGAACTTCTATTATTCCATTATTTATTATTCTGTTTGAATAACCTGTATACGCGAGCTACCCTATACTTGGTGAAATTCTTCTGTTATTTCATTATTTATTATTTTGTCGGAATATCCTGTCTGTGTGTTTACGCCAGACCTGGTTCCATTCTTTATTATTCTCTCGGAATATCTTGTCTGTGCGTTTACGCCGGACCTGGTTCCATTCTTTATCATTCTGTTGGAATATCCTGTCTGTGCGTTTTACGCCGGACCTGGTTTCGTTAATTATTATTCTGTTGGAATAACCTGCCTGTGCGGTCTATCGCATGCATTGTGATTTCTTTTGGTTATTCCATTCTTTATTATTCTCAGTTGGTTAAAACTTTGACTTCTATACTCCATAAAATTAGTGGAATATCCTTGATATTTGCGCTTCATCCAGTATCTTTTCATGGAAATATTCTTCTGAGCAGTCTTGAATTTTACTCTATAAAGAAGTATCATGTTGACAATGTGGACGTTATTAGTTCCTGGATAAATTAATTCTTGAACTTGTTTTATTGAATTCTTATATCATTGTCATCATCCTCATGTTTATATTTTGTTGAAAGTCATATATGGCCTGTAGTGCATAGATGGACTTGGTATGATTATGACCAGGGATTATTCAGTGTAATCATGACCGTAATGTTACAAATGATGTGAAAAAAGTCCTCATTGGCCCGTAGTGCATTGATGAACAATTTTTGGTATGATTATGACTATGGATTCTCTTTGGCCGTAGTGCAAAGATGAATTATTTTATGGCATGATCAGGACCGTTGATGAAAACATGATTATCTTTAGCCGTAGTGCATGGATAATTCGTGGTCGTGATACTAAAGAATATCCTTGGCCGTAGTGCAGGGGTGATTCGATGATGTGGATTATTTATTAAGCTGAGTCTCAGCGATAAAAGTCATGAAAAACCTTTTAAATCATAAAAGATAGTAGATTTTATTCTCTACTTGACTCTTTTAATGGATTGCTTGATCCGCTGCAGTTTAACTTGATGTCTATTGTATTTTATCAGTTTAACATTGTTGAAGACTAATGATAACTTATTTTGCATTATCTTAGTCATAATATTTCTTACTGGACTAGTTGAGCTCACCCTTTCTTTCACTGTTCTCTTCAGGAAATGAGAATATAGCTGGGACGAGTCGAGGAACGGAGTGATGGACCAGATGATAGTTTTAGTAGTCCTCACTATTCTGTTAAATAGTGTGACAATAAATGTAATGAGTACTCCATTGAGTGTGGATATTGTCTTGATGATAATATTTGTATTAAAACTCATAACATATGTTTTGTCGTATTTTACACGACTATTGTATAATTAGTTTGTATTTGTATTCTGTACCATGTATCTGGCAACCCAAGATGGGTGATGTATACCTATTTTTGGGGGCGTCACAGTTATGGGCAGTGTAGATGAGACGGGAACTTGTTTGTTGGTTGTTTATGGAAAACCACTCAGAGTACCATATGGACTACTAGCAGAAACACGATGTGTGCTGAATCCTAGGAGAATTATAAGAAGAAGATAAGAATGTAAATCATCAAAGATGATGAACGTATTGAGTAAGACATCTCCGTATGTCATGAAGTCGTAAATCGGTAGTAAAGGAAGTTGGTCACGTAAACTTAGAACATGAACCTTAAGAAGTGAAGTTAAGTAAATCAATGTGTAAGTCAAGTATATAACTAATTGGTGTACGTGTTATTTCCTTATGTACTGCATAGGAATTGGAATGAGCAGTTCAGCGTAAACTATAAGTTGTAGCTGTGCGTAAGGCAAGTTTCCTAACTTCATTCATATTTTAAATGAATGCTAGTTCTAGAACTTCTCAGATGTTGAACTTGAGAAGTTCTGTCTATGTGCGAATATGTGATATTTGTACAAGGTGTTAGAATGTATGAAGCCTTGTTCCACAATGTGAACACTTCATTATTTCTTTGAGATGAACTGTTCAATACAAGTATGTTCTATTTATACATGAACCGTTATTGTTAAGTCTGTGCTAATGATTCTAGCTAGACAGGATATGTATGGAAAAAGGTAGAAGAATGAATGTAGTATAAGGAGTATGTGATGAATGTTTTAAGATGATAGGAATTGAGACTATTCCTATTATTCAAGTTGCTTCATAACCTTTGTTCGGTTATCGAAGTTCTTAAGAATGTTTTAACTCTTGAAGTTGTTTGTTCAACTGTTATGACTTGCTGGGAAATTGAATGCTCACACTTGCTTTAAATGAAAAATATTTTTAGCGAACGACTTTAGAAAGAACTTAAGGATTCCATAAAGATCAAGCTGATCGGTATCCATACGAAGTGTCATTCAGTATGTGAATGTGCGTGAAGATCAAGTGAAGACTTGTAATATAGAATGCTAGAATTAAGCTATAGACTAGTTTAATGAACAGTTATGTATCCTTGGTGGCGGATGAAAGTCACTTGTGCAAGATATAAAGAATAATGTAATTATCATTATTTGTAATGAAAGAGGTTTTAAGGTTTCGAGGACCTGGGATTTGAGAATGTATGTCATTATATTTAGCTATATAATGATGTGTGTTTGGTAAGAAGCGGAACCGTGACGCACGGAGTCCGGGTCTGAAAGTAGACCGGATTTCGGGGCGTTACAGAGCGTATGACGCGAATGTTTCTAAGAGGTTTGAGACCCGAAATACGTCAATACCTCATTTCTCACAAACTTTGTTTATATTCAGATGTTGTGAATATGGCTCAGTTAGTGGAGCGCGATAACGAGTCAGCTCAACCAAAAGGTAACGACCAACAACACGATAATAATCATACCGATGGCAACCACTATTGGAATAATGATAACCATCGTGGGGGAAATTATCATGCCAAGAATGGTAACCACTTCGATGGTAATCATGACCAAGATAATAGAAGTGGAAATTTCAAGAAGAGAAGGTTCAATAATGATGGAAAGACAGCAGCACCAGCACCCAGAAGAAGAACGACCACCGGTCATATGTTATAAATGTGGATAGGGGGGACACATCAGTCCAAACTATACACAGCAACCCAAAGCGTGTTTCAATTGCAGAAGAGAAGGTCACTGTGACACCCCCAAATTTGGGTACTTCATTCCCATTGAATTTGGTGTTCACTTGATATAAGCAATCATATATAACCACACAATCATAATAAAATTGAATAATAAACTTTCCCATAAAGGATTTCATTAATAAAATCTCCCAGGTTATCTAACCTTTACATACAATCATTCAAATGCGGAAAATTAAATTAAGTTCATTACAATCATTAAAACCAAGTCTGATAGTAAAATATCAACATAATTATAAGTCTTCAATACTTGTTCATCTTTCCCTTCCTTTGCAGGTGCTAGGTATGTCAACCTGCTCAACTTTAGTTGTAATAGTTATATAAGTAAGAGTGAATAAACAAGGCTCACTTGAAATGAAATGGAATAAAACTTTACAACAACATCCCAATAATAGGCTCAATAGAACTTAACAATATGTTCTATCAACATTCTGAATTATATAACTGAGGGTCCTAAGACCACGAACTATGTCCATAGTTATAAGTAATCTTTCAACTTAAACTTTAACAGTCATAAGACTATAGGGACTCCTCGTACTTAGGGGGGATCAGCCCTTCGTACAATGTATTGTGCACAAACATTTTAACGCTAAGCGTAAACCCCTAATAATAGGGTTGTTCATCTCAGTATTTAGAGTACAAGTCCGCCCCAAAGTAAGTTTGGTTTGGATACATTTCAAGGTAATTTGGAATTCAACAGACATCAACTAAGGATTAGTTGAATAAAAATTAACAACGTTATGCTATGGAATAATCATAACTGAATCGACATTGTAAATTAAGGTCATGCTTTAGGAATAATCTAATAGCATAAATATTGAATAATATAACATACCTTGCTTGAACAACATTAAGCTAAGGTTAAAATCTTATTTAGAATTGAGTATTGAGCATGCATACCAAATAGTAAATTGAACGATAAACTTACTTAACGAAACAAGTTAAAAACAAGAATAACTTGCTCAATATAATCGAGATAGGATAAGTAAACTTGCACAATGTGACAATAACACTAGCTCAACGAAAGTATAGAGTTAGAATCATCCTAAATAAACTAGATACAAGAACTTGCTCAATAATAAAAAAACTAGCTCAACGAAAGTGTAGAGTTAGAAAACTTGCCTTGAGTGTAAGCTAAATCGTAACAACTCGAATCACAATACCCTATATATATGTCATCATGACATAATTAGTCACTACCAACATTATATATATATAAGTATATACTGTAACGAGCCCAAAATTCATACAATTTAATTCTCGACTTCGGTCGTTAATAATACATTCAATCATTGGGTTCTATAATCACTTTCTTTCCACAAAGATCTTTCTACAATTATTAACTTTTCTATTTATAAAATCTAATTAGAAAATCTTAGAATTTTAATCGCAAAATCGTTAGGGTTAAACCCTAAAATGCTAAACCCTAAGGATTGTGGCCAATGTCTAAAATGCCCTTCATGATAGAAATGAGAATTCTAAAATGCCCTTGTGCATTATTAAAGGAAGGAATCAATTATTAGAGTGGAAATGACAGCAACTGAGTTGTATGATTCCTCAATTGAAATCCCACCTAACTCTATCTTGCTTATAACTTGCCCTTTGCTCGATACGAATTTCTCGTATCACATCATCTATAACTCCTCATGAGTTATCTCGTACTATTTCATTGTACTCCATCTTCATAGCATTAAGCTATAATTATTCAAACATTATAGACCATCTTTCTTTTATTGAATTATTCAGGATTAAGGGTATGTGTGTATATGTTCAGGATTTCGGTATCATGTGTACAGAATGTGGTTAAGGGTCAAGGGTTGACCAGATAAATTAAACCTGTGTCAAACCCTAATCGTATATATTACGAACGTCCACGTTTAAGTTATAAAAGAAAGATGGTCTATAATGTTTGAATAATTATAGCTTAATGCTATGAAGATGGAGTACAATGAAATAGTACGAGATAACTCATGAGGAGTTATAGATGATGTGATACGAGGAATTCGTATCGAGCAAAGGGCAAGTTATAAGCAAGATAGAGTTAGGTGGAATTTCAATTGAGTTATATTATCTCATAACATAATTTCAACTTAATTAAATTAACTAATATTATTCCAAATTTTCGGGTTGTCACATATACATCATGTAAGGTTTGATTTTTAATCACGTAATCAAATTACCTTAGTAATAAAACTAGTAGCATATTAAAAATATGCTCATTCTTACTATAGAAATATTGAAATAATATCTTAACAGTCCTTCTATTAAATCATGACAACTTTTTCAGACTTTGTGTAATTAAAACACATTGTCTGACCATTCTGCTAACTCGCGCTGCGGCGCGGCGATGGCGCTGCTGCGCGAGGAACAAGCCAATGCTTGGTGCTGCAGGCGTGGTGCTGGCGCTGCGGCACGAGAATTGTACTGCTAGGCCACGCTGCGGTGCCGAACTACAGTCATCGGCGACCAGCCTCGGCAACAGCATAAACAAAGCCAAATTTGGCCTACAAGCTACTTTCTAACAACCAAATTAACATGTAATACATACAGAGACTTCACATAAACATAATTTTAAGACTCTTAACATGATTTTACCTATATAACAACATAAACATCGAATTTAAAACATCTAATTTCACTATTTTTGATAAAACATCACTTTTTTACATTTTTAGTGAAAATCATCACTGTGATTTTGTTTTTCAACCAAAACAGTTAATTCAGAATACCTTGTTTATGTTTATTCATCATCTTTCAAATTAAATAGTCAATTTATATATTATACAAAGAATTAAACCCCAATTTTACTCTAAACCAAGCCATATTCATATATTTTCATACCAATTCACTGTAATATAGTTTTCTTCACAAATAATTACATAACATGAATTAATTCATCTATAAACTTATGAAACAACTTTATAACAACCAATTTATCATATAAAACTATATATAACAAATAGTTCAACGTCTACAAAGATTTTACAGAGAATTTTTTTTTAAATAGAATACAACTATAACTTTTGAAAATTAACAGAGTTAAGATAATACCTTAGTTTTAGAAGATGATGGTTATTCAAGCTTTCTTTTCCCCAATTTTGTTCTCAAATTCTCTAGACTTCTCTCTAAATTTATTTTTTCTCTGCAACTTTCTTCTTCTCTTCTTTTTCTTCTTCTGAGTTCTTTCTATCTAACTCTAACTTACGTACTAACAATATAACGTATAATAATAATATAGGTATTAATTATATAATATAAATATATCAATTAACTGACATCAATTATATTATTTTTGAAAACCAAAAGCCATAAGGCTTGTTTGGCTAACTACCTTAAAAATTAATCAATTAATCCTTATACCTTGTTTGGTAAAATATATTTAAATTAAAGACTTATTATGCATTAAGCCTTGTTTGGCAAAACTGAATTAAACTCCTTTAATTTATTCTAATAACTCCTTTATAGTAAGGTTATTTGTCACACTTTTATTTAATTAAATTTTAATAATCAATTTAATCAATTCTAATAACAATTTATTAAATTAATTTATCACATAAATCAATACAACATCATTATAATTTTTTTTATAATTATAATTTTATTTAATCAACTAACACATCATTTTAATTACAAATTTAAATTAAAATATCATTATAATAATTCATTTAATCATTATAAACTCTCTAACTTAATTTATTAATTTAAATTAAAAATATTATCTTATAATAATCAAATTTTCTTAACTCATAAATTATTTATTTATCAAATAAATAATCAAATCAAATCCAATTAAACAAATACAAATATTTATTCAATAATAAACACATCCATTAAATATTTATATAATTCAATAAATATTTAAAAATTACAATTAAAAAAACTCTAGATTGTTACAGTCACCTAGCTTAATTTTGTCGTGTAGTGAAGTCAAGTCCAGCTGGGATAGTGACACCAAAAGATGTCCCAGGTAAGTCGAAGCCGGTAGTTTAAGTGAGAGCGTTTATCGAGAAACCTGAACGAAGTTGTCACGGGTAAGTTAATCATAAACTCTTACGAAGTCTATACCTTATTCGATACTGGTTCTACCCACTATTTTATTTCACATAATTGTGCTCAACGTTTAAACTCGACTCCAGAGAAATTAGACTTTGACTTATCTGTTGAAACTCTATTGAGAGAAACCTTCATTACATTCACTATTTATAAATCTTGTTTGATTCAAATCGGTACCCTCACATTACCTGTCGATCTTATCTCTTTAAAAATACTTGCATTTGATGTGATTTTAAGTATTGATTGATTAACAACTCATCAAGCTAAAATTGATTGTTTTCGTAAGGTTTTTAGTTTTCATATTCCTAACCAACCTATTATGCGAATTCAAGCAACCAAACCACTAAAGTTAATCACTGTCATATCAAGCCATAAGTAAAGATCTCCGAGCCTTTTGTTGGTGACTTCCTTGTGTGGGATGTGTAAGACCCCAAATTATTAATAAATGAAATTTAATTTCCTCTATTTATTATTTTGAAATAGTAAGGGTTGATTTGATTAATGTGGTTAGTTATGGGTAAAATGCGCAAATATTTCAAATAAGCAAGTGGTCCTAAAATATTCATTGTTGTCGGGGAATATTTGTTTGGTCGTGGAATATTCTTGTTGTCGGGGAATATTCGTACGACGGCGCAGCCTTGTGTGAGCCCCATAACGGAAAGCGATTGGATGACGAAAACGACAAAAATAAGTTGTTTATAAATAACGGCGTAGTTGTTACCGTTAATACTGTTGGAATACCCGGTGGTTAAAACACGGTAATACGCGTAGCACACGGTATTGCACCAGTTATTGATTCTTACGTAAGAAGGCACTACTCAATAATTGTTACAGTAATTACTGTTCAATATTGTATTTTATTGATTCAATAATTGCTGCGTTGATATTTTATATTACTATTGTTTCAATAATTGTCACTACGCAGTATTTTTTATTATCGGAGTAATAATTCATATTATCCGAATAATATTATTAGATAACATTATTGGCAATGTCTAGAAAGTTCTGTCTAAGGAGAGGTTTGGTCATCTAATTGCGCGCCAGTAAGGAGAGATCCTTATTGGAAAGCCCCCTCTTTCCTGAGAACGGCCTGGTTGCCAGTACTGTGATTCTGTAATATTATTTGTGTATAATTAATTATTGATTTATATGATGAGGAAAATATTGATTTTATGTGGATATAGATGGAGAAAATTTTTAATGTGACAATTGTTGAAAATTAATATTTTATCTTTTTCTGATAAAATAATTCATTTAAATATATTATTTTAATAATATATTGATGGTGATATTTTTATAATGAATGTGGAATATATGAGTATATGAGGAGGAAGAGTATTTTTGTGGCATTAAATGATTAACACATATTTTGTGTGTTGGTGGACACAATTCTTGACCGAAAATTTATTATTGACTATAAAATTGTCCGTTTGTGGATTTCGGTCAATTTCTGTTTAGAATTTGGAAAAACTTTCTTCTGCAAAGTTGTAGAGAATTGAATTTCCTATAAAAACTCGCGGGATTCGAATTTCCTGATAAAAGGGCTATTTATTATGAATTATTGAAGTTCTAAAGTTCCGAAATAATTGATTTTTGAAAGTTTTATTTATTAGTTTGAAGAAAAACGTTTTTTGTATTTTGTTGGACATCATTAACATGTGTGGCTGGTGTTTTTGACCAAAGGTGGGCTAAGGAAAATTTGTATAATTATATTAATATTATATTCAATTTTCTGCTTTGGTGTTCTAAACATTTTCCTATAAATAGGGTGCTTAGGTTAGAATTAAAAATCACACCAGAAACACAAGTTTCTCTCTATTTCTCTCTCTATATCGAGTGTATTCTTGTGAGTATTTGATACTTTGAGTGTTGTTATACGGTGCAAGTTTCCTTCAGCACTATATCTAGCATTTCAGTCAGAAGTACCGTATTTCCGAGTTAAGGGATGTTATTTCTTCTTAAATGATATTATTTTCTTCAATATCATTATGCCGAAGTATTGATCTGAATTTTTATCAAATTTGGAACTTTTCATGTCGGGGTTACTATTCATGAGTTACTATTCACAAGTTACTATTCATGAGTTACTATTCACGAGTTACTATTCACGAGTTACTATTCATCGAAAAATGAAAATTTTCTTCTTTTCGTCCAAATATCTATTCTGGATACTAGCTTTGATTGTATTCATGTTTTGATCATTCTTGAATTTTACTCCACTATGATTATTTATGAGGTATTTTTGGACATGGAATAGCTGAAATACGAATCCTTAATATTTATTCTTTTGTTTCACTGGATTCGTTTCCTTTAAAATATTTTTCATCATACTCAGTCCTAAATGATGATATAATTGAATATCTTTGGCCTGTAGTGCAAAGATTGATGATTTCTGATGAATATCTTTGGCCCGTAGTGCAAAGATAAACAGGTGTTGAGATGAACATGATCGACTGGTGATACAAATGAATATCTTTGGCCTGTAGTGCAAAGATGAATATTTGATTAAAGATGGTTATTGATTGTTGTTACAGGGATAAAATATTGATGATGGACTTTTAAATCTTAGAAGATAGTAGAACTCATTCTCTACTTGACTCTTCTAATGGTTTGCTGTTTTCGCTGCAGTTATTGATTTAAAATTTGTTGTCTATTGTATTCTATTAGATTTTTCCCTGTTGAAGACTAACGATAATTTGTTGTATATTAACTTAGTCATAATATTCTTTACTGGGCTAGTTGAGCTCACCCTTTTTCTTGTTGTTCCATTTTCTTCTCAGGAGGCGAGAATGTAGCGAGTACTAGTCGGGGTGTGGAATGATGGTTCAAGACAGTTGTTTTAGTAGTTCTCACTATTTTGTAAAATAGTGTATCAATAAGTATAATGAGTACTTAATTGAGTATGAATACTGTCTAGATGACAATATTTGTATTTAAACTCACAGTATATATGTTGTCGTATTTTGCACGACAAATGTATTAATAAAGTTGTAGTTGTTTCTGTACCATGTATTTGGCGACTCAGAATGGGTTGGGTGGAATGGACCTATTTTGGGGGCATCACAGTTGGTATCAGAGCTTAGGGATATGATCTCTGGCGGAGATCGGAGAATAGGACTAGGAGGGGAGAGACGAGTAAATCCTTCGCTAGTGTGTCCTACCTAAGCTTATTTGTTGGTCGGTCATAATATAGGGATATTATGTGATTTGTTAATTTGTTAAATTAACCCTTGTTTTATGGCAGTATTTGAGAATGTCGACTGAGAATGTTAACAGTGGAGTAAATGAGACTATTCAATGACAAGTACTTTCTTGAAAGTATTCGTCTTATGAAGGAGGTAGAGTTTATTAGACTGGAGCATAATAACATGACGGTGTCCCAGTACGAGGCGAAATTTGCAGAGTTGTCCAGGTTTGCACCTCATTTGGTAGAGAATGAGGAACGTATGACGCGGATGTTTCTGAGAGGTTTGAAACCCGGCATACGTCAATATCTCATTTCTCATAAATTTTCTCTCTATTCAGATGTTGTCAACAGGGCTCAATTATTAGAGCGAGATAGCGAGTATGGTCAATCGAGGGACCATAACCAGGATTATACAGGTGACAGCAGTCATCAGAACAATGATAACCAGCGGAGAAAGAAGAATACGGACAAGAACGGCAACCACTCTGGTGGTAATCGTGGCTATGAAAATAGAAGAAGCGAGTCGGGAGGAGATTTTAAAAAGAGGAGATTCAACAATGACAATACGAAGACGTCAGCACCAGCAGCAACTGGTTCCAAGGGAGGAGAGCGACCGCCGGTCATATGCTATAAGTGCAGAAAAGAAGGACATATCAGCCCAAACTGCCCACAACAGTTTAAAGTATGTTATAACTGTGGAAAGGAAGGACATATCGCTCGAGATTGCACTGTAGCGAAACCAAGTCCAACGGGGGTGGTGACTCAAAAAGTTGTCCCAGAAAAGTCAAAGTCAACGGTTCCTGGAAGAGCGTTTTTCGTGACTGGTCAGAATGCGAGGAACCCGAACGAAGTTAGCACGGGTTAGTTAATTATAAATTTTTGCGAAGTCTATACCTTATTAGATACCGATTCTACCCATTCATTTATTTCTCCTACTTGTGCTCAACGTTTAAACTTGACTCCGGAGAAATTAGACTTTGATTTATCTGTGGAAACTCCGTTAGGAGAAACTTTCATCACATCCACTGTTTATAAATCTTGTTTGATCCAAGTTGGCACCATCACATTACCTGTTGACCTTATCTCTTTAAAGATACTTGCTTTTGATGTGATTTTAGAAATTGATTGGTTAACTACTCATCACGCCAAAATTGATTGCTTTCGTAAGGTTGTTAGTTTTCATATTCCTAAGCAACCTGTTATTCAAATTCAAGCAACCAAACCATTGAAGTCAAACTCTTTCATATCAAGCCGTAAAGTCATTCGTTTATTGAAAAACGGATGTCAAGCTTTCTTAGCTATGTCATGGACTTGAACAAAATACGTCAGATTTGAATGATATTTCTATTGTTAGTAAATCCCTGACGTATTTCCTGAAGAATCTCTTGGCCTACGTGTGATATTGAATTTTGTATCATTTTGAATCTGGTACAAAACTCACTTCTAAAATCTCATGTCGAATGGCTCCTATTTAACTTCAGGAGTTAAAAATCCAACTGTAGAAGTTTGTACCCGAGCCTCTATCTGGTGACTTCCTTTGTGGAATGCACTGAAGCCAGACTCTCCGTAGGGGATACCATATTCGTGTGGTAGTAAACTGATAGGTGTCATTGTGACGTGATATCCAAGATTGGGATATGAGTCACAGTTGAGAGCAACCTAAGTCAGTAATCGAAATACGTAGCTTTCTAGTTATTATCGGAGATTCGTAAAAGGATTTTCTCGAATCGCTACTCCATTAACTCAGCTGACTCGAAAAGATACAAACTTCGAATGGACCGAGGAATGCGAGAAGAGCTTCCAAGAATTCAACATGCGACACCGACGTTGGCTCGAGCTGTTGAAAGATTTCGATCACACCATCCAATACTATCCTAGAAAAGTAAACGTGGTAGCTGACGCATTGATCGTATGCGAGTACGAGTGCGATATTGTTGAACACAAAGACCTATTTTGTATAATTTATAAATGATAGAGATAGAGTTAATGACTCTAGGGACCCACGTGATGATATGCGAGTAAAATCGACTTTAATCGATAACGTTAAAGCCGCTCAAGCTACAGACCTGGATCTGATAAAGAAGAAGGTGCAAGAATGTGTTATACTAGAAGTAAGAGTCGATGAAGAGAAGAAAGCTCAAGCCTTCAATTTATTTGAAATCCTCGATCGAGTAGGAACTGTGGCCTATAGACTCGCCTTAACACTAAGTATGTCACGTGTTCATAACGTTATTCACGTATCGATGTTACGTAAATATGTGAACGACCCGAACCACGTTATTGAGTTAGAACCGAACGAGATAGCCGAAGACTTAACGTACGAGGAGGTACCTGTCAAGATCTTGGATAGGAAGGAGCATGTCCTACGCACGAAGGTTATACCACAAGTTAAAGTTTTGTGGAGAAACTATGCTATTGAGAAAATAACCTGGGAGTTGGAAACGGAAATGAGAGCGAGGTATCCTCATCTTTTCGAAACACCAGGTACGTACGTCAATTTCGAGGACGAAATTTCATAAGGAGGGGAGGTTGTAAGACCCCAAATTATTAATAAATGAAATTTAATTTCCTCTATTTATTATTTTGAAATAGTAAGGGTTGATTTGATTAATGTGGTTAGTTATGGGTAAAATGCGCAAATATTTCAAATAAGCAAGTGGTCCTAAAATATTCATTGTTGTCGGGGAATATTTGTTTGGTCGTGGAATATTCTTGTTGTCTGGGAATATTCGTACGACGGCGCAGCCTTGTGTGAGCCCCATAACGAAAAGCGATTGGATGAAGAAAACGACAAAAATAAGTTGTTTATAAATAACGGCGTAGTTGTTACCGTTAATACTGTTGGAATACCCGGTGGTTAAAACACGGTAATACGCGTAGCACACGGTATTGCACCAATTATTGATTCTTACGTAAGAAGGTACTACTCAATAATTGTTACAGTAATTACTGTTCAATATTGTATTTTATTGATTCAATAATTGCTGCGTTGATATTTTATATTACTATTGTTTCAATAATTGTCACTACGCAGTATTTTTTATTATCGGAGTAATAATTCATATTATCTGAATAATATTATTAGATAACATTATTGGCAATGTCTAGAAAGTTCTGTCTAAGGAGAGGTTTGGTCATCTAATTGCGCGCCAGTAAGGAGAGATCCTTATTGGAAAGCCCCCTCTTTCCTGAAAACGGCCTGGTTGCCAGTACTGTGATTCTGTAATATTATTTGTGTATAATTAATTATTGATTTATATGATGAGGAAAATATTGATTTTATGTGGATATAGATGGAGAAAATTTTTAATGTGACAATTGTTGAAAATTAATATTTTATCTTTTTCTGATAAAATAATTCATTTAAATATATTATTTTAATAATATATTGATGGTGATATTTTTATAATGAATGTGGAATATATGAGTATATGAGGAGGAAGAGTATTTTTGTGGCATTAAATGATTAACACATGTTTTGTGTGTTGGTGGACACAATTCTTGACCGAAAATTTATTATTGACTATAAAATTGTCCGTTTGTGGATTTCGGTCAATTTCTGTTTGGAATTTGGAAAAATTTTCTTCTGCAAAGTTGTAGAGAATTGAATTTCCTATAAAAACTCGCGAGATTCGAATTTTCTGATAAAAGGGCTATTTATTATGAATTATTGAAGTTCTGAAGTTCCGAAATAATTGATTTTTGGAAGTTTTATTTATTAGTTTGAAGAAAAACGTTTTTTGTATTTTGTTGGACATCATTAACATGTGTGGCTGGTGTTTTTGACCAAAGGTGGGCTAAGAAAAATTTGTATAATTATATTAATATTATATTCAATTTTCTGCTTTGTTGTTCTAAGCATTTTCCTATAAATAGGGTGCTTAGGTTAGAATTGAAAATCACACCAGAAACACAAGTTTCTCTCTATTTCTCTCTCTATATCGAGCGTATTCTTGTGAGTATTTGATACTTTGAGTGTTGCTATACGGTGCAAGTTTCCTTCAGCACTATATCTAGTATTTCAGTCAGAAGTACCGTATTTCCGAGGTAAGGGATGTTATTTCTTCTTAAATGATATTATTTTCTTCAATATCATTATGTCGAAGTATTGATCTGAATTTTTATCAAATTTAGAACTTTTCATGTCGGGGTTACTATTCATGAGTTACTATTCACGAGTTACTATTCATGAGTTACTATTCACGAGTTACTATTCACGAGTTACTATTCACCGAAAAATGAAAAATTTCTTCTTTTCGTCCAAATATCTATTCTGGATACTAGCTTTGATTGTATCCATGTTTTGATCATTCTTGAATTTTACTCCACTATGATTATTTATGAGGTATTTTTGGACATGGAATAGCTGAAATACGAATCCTTAATATTTATTCTTTTGTTTCACTGGATTCGTTTCCTTTAAAATGTTTTTCATCATCCTCAGTCCTAAATGATGATATAATTGAATATCTTTGGCCTGTAGTGCAAAGATTGATGATTTCTGATGAATATCTTTGGCCCGTAGTGCAAAGATGAACAGGTGTTGAGATGAACATGATCGACTGGTGATACAAATGAATATCTTTGGCCTGTAGTGCAAAGATGAATATTTGATTAAAGATGGTTATTGATTGTTGTTACAGGGATAAAATATTGATGATGGACTTTTAAATCTTAGAAGATAGTAGAACTCATTCTCTACTTGACTCTTCTAATGGTTTGTTGTTTCCGCTGCAGTTATTGATTTAAAATTTGTTGTCTATTGTATTCTATTAGATTTTTCCCTGTTGAAGACTAACGATAATTTGTTGTATATTATCTTAGTCATAATATTCTTTACTGGGCTAGTTGAGCTCACCCTTTTCCTTGTTGTTCCATTTTCTTCTCAGGAGGCGAGAATGTAGCGAGTACTAGTCGGGGTGTGGAATGATGGTTCAAGACAGTTGTTTTAGTAGTTCTCACTATTTTGTAAAATAGTGTATCAATAAGTATAATGAGTACTTAATTGAGTATGAATACTGTCTAGATGACAATATTTGTATTTAAACTCACAGTATATATGTTGTCGTATTTTGCACGACAAATGTATTAATAAAGTTGTAGTTGTTTCTGTACCATGTATTTGGCGACTCAGAATGAGTTGGGTGGAATGGACCTATTTTGGGGGCGTCACAGGATGCACCGAAGCCAGACTTTCCGTAGGGGACGCCGTGAATAACGATGACAAGTTGATAGGTATCAATGTGAGGTGCTATCTAAGTCTTGGATGAGAGTCATAGTTTTGAATGATATTTCTATTGTTAATAAATTTCCTGACATATTCCCCGAAAACTTCCTAGCCTACCCCTAGAGCATGAAATCGAATTTTGTATCGACTTTGAACCCGGTACAAAACACTCAAATATTTCTTCACCCAGAACGAACGTAACATATGCCAAAGACGTTGGCTCAAGCTATTGAAAGATTACGATCGTACCATTCAATACCATCCTGGAAAAAGTGAACGTGGTAGCTGACGCGTTGAGTAGAAGATCGTATGCGTTTATGAGTGCAACATTGTTAACACAAAGACACATTTCGTATGACTTATAAAAGATGGAGATAGAGTTAAAGACTCTAAGAACCTACGTAAAAATAACGAATATACGATTAGAACCGACTTTAATCGATAAAGTTAAAGTCGCTCAAGCTACAGACTCAGAGCTGATGAATGTGAAGAAGGAGCAAGAAGGCGTTATTCTAGAAGCAAGAATCGACGAAGAGAGAAAATCTCAACCCTCAATTTTATTGGTCTATTTCAAATCCTCGATCGAGTAGGAATTGTGGCCTATAGATTCGATTTACCACCAAGTATGTCGCGTGTTTATAACATTTTTCACATATCGATGTTACGTAAATATGTGGACGACCCGAACCTTATTGAAATAGAACTAGACGAGGTAGCGGAAGATTTAACGTATGAGGAGATACCTGTTAAAATCTTGGATAAGAAGGATCATATTCTACGCTCAAAGGTTATACCTCAAGAGTTAGAATCTAGAATGAAAACAAGATATCCTTACCTCTTCGTCGTACCAGGTAAGTACACCAATTTCGAGAAAAAAATTCATAAGAAGGGGAGGTTGTAAGACCCCAACTTTTAAGAATAAAGATAATTATTCTCGAAATATCATTTTGAATATTATGGTGTAGATTTGATATAATGTTATAGTTGTGGGTAATATTTACAAATTTTTCAAAGTAAGCAAGTTGTTATAAAATATTCGATTGGCCGAGGAATATTCGTTTTATCAGGAAATATTCATACGACGACACAATCATTGGTGGAACCCACAATAGAATTACTGTTGGAGTTAGAAAACGACAGAAATGACTTTTTATGAAAATAACGACAAAAATTTTACCGTTAACTATTAAAATACCCGGTGATAAAAGTACAGTAATACGCGTGGTTGCATAGTAGCACACGGTATTGTACAGTATCTTTGATCATTGATGGTTACGTGAGAAGTAACTCAGTTTTATTTAATTATTGTCATAGTAATTGCTGCATAGTATCTCACGTTATTGATTCAATTATTGTCACAATATTTTGTATTATTAAATCAATAATTGAGACAACAAAGTTATTCATATTATTATTTACATTATTGACGATGTCTAGAAAGTTCTGTCAAGGAAAGGGGTTTGGTCACCTAATTGCGCGCCAATAAGGAGAAATTCTTATCGGAAAACCCCCTCTTTCTTGGGAATGATCTGGTTGTTAATATTGTGAGTTATAATATTAATGATGAATGTAATTAAAAATGTGTTTCGAGAAGCCAAGTGATTTGAGATAAATGGAGGGAATTTTTATGAAGTATTTGTTGTAAGTTTGGCTTATTATATGGACCCCCACTTACTCATTTTTCAAAATTAGCAATAGAAAGTTATCTTAGTTTTTGTTTTATATATATATATATATATATATATATATATATATATATATATATATATATATATATATATATATATATATTATTTATTTATTTTTTATGTAAAATAGAATATATTATATTTTATTATGCATAGTGCAGCATAGTAAAATCAAAAATTTTCAGAAAATTCGGCCGAACGTCGCCCGTGACTTTTTCTTTACTGTGCATCCAAATAGTGCTCAGCCATTCTCCTATAGAAAGGGTGCTCAGTTTAGAAATGAAAATCACACCAGAATTAGAGAATTCTTCTTCTATAATATTGAGCATATTTCTTTAGAGTTTAAGGAAGCTTTGAGTGTAGAAAATAGTATAAGTTTTCTTCAAGAATATCTCCGTTATACCAGTCGAAATTGCTCTCGTCTTGAGGTAAGGGGTATTTTTATGTCATATTCACTAACGATATTATTTTTCTTATTCGTAAGAAATTTTATTTTCGTTCAATATTCGTAAGGAATATTATTTTCATACAATATTCGTAAGGAATATTATCTTCGTTCAATATTCGTAGGAATATTATTTTTGTTCAGCAGTTGTAAGGGATATTATTTTTGTTCAATATTCATAAGAAATAGTATTTTCTTTCATACTATGTAGTATGTAAGTAATATTATTTCGTTTCAGATTCCAAATTCTACACTCATTTTGTTAAAGTATTGCTTCTATACTCCTTGAAATTAGTAGAATATCCTTGAAATTTGCGCTTCATCCAGTATCGTTTCACAAGGATATTTTTCTGAACATTCTTGTTAAAGTTTAATTTTTTTATGCCAGAGTACTATTTACGGGGTACTATTCACGAAGTACTATTCACGGGATACTATTCATTCGGGTACTATTCACCCGGGTACTATTCATAATAAAAATTTATTTCTTTTCCGTCCAAATCATTTTTGATATAGTATTATTCTTGAATTTTACTCTACAAAGCAGTATCATGTTGACAATTTGGACATTATTGAATTATGGATAAATTAAATTTTAAATCTTTAAAATTTATCCTTACTTTCATTTAATTGAATTCTTATATCATTATCATCATCCTCATGCTTATATTGTGATGAAAGTCATCTTTGGCTCGTAGTGCATAGATGGACTATTAATTGATATGATTATGATCGAAAATTATTCGGTATAATTATGACCTATAATGTTACAAATGATGTGGTAAAAGTCCTCATTGGCCCATAGTGCATTGATGGACAGCGTTAGTGTTTATGCCCTAGAGGCCAATTATTTGATATAATTGCTTGAAATTTTTGATATTATATTTGATTGAATGAATGAATTATTTTATTATGGTTTTATTTACTGCGTTATATAAATGTTAGCATAATAAAAGTCATTAGAATAGTGATACAAATTATATAGCTTCAAGCATGTGACTTGAACATTAGATTATATAATTACAATTAGTATCATTGCTCTTAAATGTCCCTAGTCAAGTATCCTTGTTAATGGGACAACAATGATACATTGAGACTAATATGTGGATTGACTGATGACCAAATATTATCGGTCATAAATATATGAGATATTGAGTCAATGCATAGGTACATGTTACAGAACGATGTACTGGACAGACCCACCATGAGAATTTTACGTGGAGCATTATGCAAAGTGTCATTAGCGATTCTCATAGTGACAATGATGTAATAATCCTCCGACCTGAAATCACTATATTACTATACGAGAATTTATGTACTTTGGATCATCAAAAGTCACCTTTAATAGGGCGGACAATAAAGGTGATTATTGGGTACATCATGAATCGTGTGATGAATATGAGTGATCTAGATGGAATTTAACACTCCTATATATTAGGGGTGATATCCATAGGCCTCTTGATTGAGTATGACTACGAAATGCATGGCCATGCTCAAATAGTGATTTGTTTTATATAGTATAACGACCCCAAAGTAGGTATACATCACCCATTCTCTGAGTCGCCAAATACATGGTACAGAATACAACTACAACTTTATTTATACAACTGTCGTGTAAAATACGACAAAATATAACTGAGAGTTTTTACACGAATATTATCTTCTAGACAGTATTCAAACTCAAATGGAGTCCTCGTTATCTTTATTATCACACTATTTCACAGAATAGTGAGGACTACTAAGCCACCATCTCGGACCATCACTCCATTCCCCGACTAGTCCCGACTACGTTCTTATTTCCTAAAGAGAACAATGAAAGCAAAATGGTGAGCTCAACTAGCCCAATAAGAAATATTATGACTAAGATAATGCAGAATAAATTATCGTTAGCCTTCAACAATGTTAAACTGGTAATAAATAACAAGTTAAACTGCATCAGAACAAGCAATCCATTAGCAGAGTCAAGTAGAGCATGATATCTACTATCTTCTATGATTTAAAAAGTTTATCATCAACTTTATCGTTGAGACTCAGCTCAATAAATAATCCACATCACTGAATTATCCATGTGTAGACACTCGAAATTTCGTTTTCCTGTTACTAACTATGCAGGAGGATAAAAGCACCTTTTTCACACTCCAGAGATAACCATGGCAGACCACAACATCAATTCCAACCCCAAAGATAGCCCCGGGAGATCCAGTTTCCAACCTCAGAGATAACCCCGGGAAATCAGTTTCCAACCCCGGAGATAACCCTGGGAGATCAAGTCTAATGCCTGGAGTCAACCCCGGGAGGTCAAGCAAACCTCAGAGATAACCCTGAGGACATTCAAAGTCAACATCATGACAATCTCAGATATAACCTTGGGAAAAGACCGCTACAACTACGACAGAGTCAAAAATAATCCCGGGAGGGAAAAAATGGTCGTTTTTCCAAATCAAACTCAACTCAAATCAAATCAACTCATTTCAACTTAAACTTCTTCAAAAGAAGTTCCACAAGAACTATATCTTAA
Source organism: Panax notoginseng (assembly GCA_016801055.1). Classification (NCBI taxonomy): domain Eukaryota; kingdom Viridiplantae; phylum Streptophyta; class Magnoliopsida; order Apiales; family Araliaceae; genus Panax; species Panax notoginseng. The sequence goes on from CM029022.1 coordinate 123,109,497, forward strand.
CTTCCAAGCGCAAACTACGCAAAACAGCTCAACGGGCTACTTGACAAAGACCCGAAAATGCTATTTTGGTCATGAACCCATCTTTTCGGAATCAAGAAATGAAAAATCCTAAGTCATTGCGTAGGTCTCGAAAAGAGCTTTCCGGAATTGTATGACACGCTTCCATCGGACTCCCGGATTGAAAGTTATGAAGGTTCGAGCGAACAATTTTGGGATATATATATATATATATATATATATATATATATATATATATATAGACGATCAACTGCAACGAAGTATACTCCAGGCATGATTAAATGTAAATAAAGCAGTAAAAGGCCACGAAGTAAACTTTAGGCCTGACAATATATATATATATATATATATATATATATATATATATATATATATATATATATATTTACCGCTTTTATATATTTATATTTCCAATCCCCCATGAAGTTCGCTTCGTGGTGGTGGATCGTCTCTATATATATATTTATAGCTTTTATATATTTACATTTCAAATCCCCCCATGAAGTTTACTTCGTGGTGGTCGATCGTTCATATATATATATATATATATATATATATATATATATATATATATATATATATATGGAGAGTCTCTAAAGCGAACCTTAAAAAGCGAACCAAAGACGAACCGTCGTCTTTGGTGTCTATGGCGACGGTTCGATCCGTCGCCAAAGACTACATGGCTATGGCGACGGATCGAACCGTCGCAATAGACACCAAAGACGACGGTTCGTCTTTGATTCGCTCTTTAAGGTTCGCTTTAGAGACGGACCGTATATATATATATATATATATATATATATATATATATATATATATATATATATACAGCTTTTATATATATAACTGCTTACAACTTTCATATAAACTGTAACATCATGTAAGCTTAGGAATCATGTGATCACAGATTCAGTCTCCTGAATCTAAATTCGGTTCCCGTGATGGACATTTTCAGCTGTAATCGGCTTGTAAATTATTCACGGTGTCTGAATTTCCTTAGATAGCTCTCATGCCCACAAGGAGTTCGGCACTACTATATATCTTATTTTCTCGAAGATGCCTCGCATCTCGAAAATAAAAGCAATCAATTCAAACATATAATAAAATGGAAGTATCAAAGGCCTCAATTACTATTGAGCATAAGGATTTGAAAAACCTCTTTTACAAAATATCATTGCTATATCTTGTTAAAACTAAACTTTTATACAAAATTCAAACCCTTTGTATATAGGTGCAAACGATGCATATCACTACTTCCAGATAATTGTACATTGACCTACACACACACATTCATATATCAGTTTAAATTGAAGCAGTCACTGTGATAACACGGATGTCGGGGGGTGCCTAACACATTCCCTTCGCATAATTAAGCCCCCGGACCCTAACAAATCTCAGTTTCATAGACCAGTTAAGTAGTGTTACATCACGTGGTCAATGTGCAAACCTTTTCTCAGTTGAGTTGGTGTAACCATTTAAAAATACCAACTGGCGAATCTTACAGTCCAATCGTCGACATATAAATGTCAGACCTTGTCACAACTTTTTTTTTCAAACAAATCTCATATAACATGAGAACACCAAAAGACAAGAATAGAAGAGGGACAAATAAAAATCCTGATGTCAACAGGTGGTGACTTTTCTGGGAACTCCAGTAAGAGGGCTTAAGCCGCTATTATAAACTTTTCAAAACTTTTATATGCTTGTGTGTGGATGTTGCATTTACATTTAAAATGAATGTGTACGAATGCATTTACTTACCACACTTAGTGCTTCACACATATCATCATTTTTCATACAGTGAGATACATTGTATGTGAATGTATGTTTTGTGGTCCCTCCACCAAGAGGCTATCCTGTCGGTGTTTGATTACTGGTCTCGTAGGGAGACTAATTCCAACTAGGCTCAAGAAAGGCACCACCCAGATTCGCTCCAGTTGAAAGACCGGATTAACTTCTCGTCAAGTAAATTGTGATGATCTGGGAACCTTCATGCCAAAAAGCCACGGAAGTAACTTAAGATAGGTCAGCTTCTGACAAACCAAACGTGGAGGGAAGTCTCTTCATACTTCCCATTTCAAATTACTCGTAAATTCAACTACTTATAATTTCATTTCTGTGTCAATCTTAATGTAATGGAAAATATAAACGATTATGTGTACATGCATATTAAAACCTGACATTCTATTTTGTTACAAACAGCTAACATCCGTTTTGCAGGATAATACTCCTATAACGGACATATCACATAGCATGTAACATTTCCACATTCTTTAAGACCAAACTACATAAGTCTTTTTATAGGGAAGCAATTGATCCCGTTGCCCGTTCAAAATCCACAAAGGCACTAAGCCCACCGTCAGACATGGCTACAAGTGCCCAGCCTGATCCTACTCCTATTTCCCTAGAGGAGTTCGAAGGATTAAGGAATCGAATAGCAGAATTGGATTTCTTTCTAAAAGAATAAAGTAAAAACACTCAAGGCCAGACAATGCCTACTCAATCAGAGTCATTCACTCGAGGGGGCAGTCAGGATATTGACAAAAAGATGGAAACCCAGATACATAAACCTCATTCTAATAAAGGAACCAACAAAACTCCTGAAATCACAAAACTCAGGGATGATCGAGAAACTGGGGATATAAGAAAGAAAGTCCAACAAATGGAGGAAACCATCCGGTCAATCAAAGGGACTGAAACTATGGAAGTGTCACCTATTCAGATCTCTGCATATTCCCAGAGGCTCGATATCCTGACAAATTCAAAATCCCAAAGTTTGAAAAGTATAATGGGGCAGACGATCCCTATAAGCACCTAAAAGTGTAAATTGGTGAACTGTGGTTTTATACTGAAGATGAAAGTCTCAGAATGCAACTTTTTCAAAAGAGTCTCACTAGAGAGGCTAAAGCCTGCTATGCCCGACTTGACAATGCCAAAATCCATAACTGGGAAGAATTGGCCCACGCCTTTCTAAATCAGTATAATTTTCAGTTACAAATGGCACCGGATCGATACCAAGTGACTAAAGTTAAAAAGTAAAGTACTAAATCTTTTTGAGAATATGCCCAAAGGTGGAGACATCTAGCAGCGCAAGTCATTCCATTAATGACAGAAACTGAGATGGTAATGACGTTTATTGATATCCAAGAGGCTCCTTACTATGATAGGATCCAAGCAGGCATAGGAAAGCCATTCTCGAAAATGATCAAACACAGCGAAATGGCAGAGATGGGTCTGAAGGCAGGCAAGATTAAAAACTTCACTGCCTTGGAAGCAGTCGCCAAGCATATACAGACTGGAAAGTATGCGAGCGATCCCAAGGGGGTACTCGATTAAGGCAATGAAGATGTATCCCTTGGTGTACAGGGGCAAGCTAGGAGACCAACATACAGTCCCCCCATTTGGAAAAAGCAAGACAATCTGCTATTTCAACAACATGTTGCATTCAACCAATGCTAAGACATGAAAAGAAAATTTGAAAGAACGGAAAATCTAATGTTCATTCCACTGGGTGATTCCCTTGAAAATGTATTGGTGATATTAATAGATCACAAGAAAATTACCGAACTTACTCCACCTCTAGAACCAGGGAGCAAAAGATACAATTCAAGCCAAAGATGTGCTTACCACTCAGGGTCTCCAGGACACGATACACAAGATTGTTGGTCCTTAAAGCATGAAATTCAAAAATTGATCGAAAGTGGCAGTATTGTGGTCCAACAAAATGTCAACACCAACCTTCCATTGCAGCATGATACGAAGGAAGTAAACATGATAGGGTCAGGAAGCGCTGAAATGTATCCAAATCGTAAGTACATATGAAGGATGGAGGAATACCCCCAAAGGCACAGAACAAATGTCCTAGAGTAGGAAAACTCGGAGGAGGGTATGACAATAATGCAAAAATTAAAGACGATCCAGAATTAAGTAAATCTACTAGCTAAGCTGATAGTGCGCCAACATCAAGATACAAGGTAGTTTTTCACTCAACTATTAGAAAGCCAAGAGAAAAAGGAGGTTAACCATACTGCAAGCCTGTATGTCTCCATGATGAGCAAGCTAAATGAAGAAGATCAAAGCAGGCTAAAAGGAAAAGAAAAGGGGGTTGATAAAATTGCTAGAAAATCTCGCCAATGGAAAAATCGCTCGGGGGAATGCGAATTCTCAAAGAAGAAAGATCAAACAACCTCAATAATAGGCCGAAAATTCACCCCTCTGAGCAAATCAAATAAAGAAATGCTACACTTTCTGATAAGTGAAATAAGGATTACTTAATTGCTACCTCCTATAAATCCCAAGATAAAGAGTTATGATTCCACCAAGATGTGTCTCTATCATTCTAACTCACTTGGACATGCGACTGAGGAATGCTGGTCTTTGCGACATAAAATCTAAGATCTCATTGAAAAGAAAGAGCTGAAAATAGAATTCCTCATGACCAGAAAAGGCGAAAAGGAAATAAAAAGCTTAATATGTCCACTCGAGATAGGCAGTTCATAGGAGGGGAAGGCTGTAAGCACAAATTCTAGTAGAACGCAAGGTGGACTGATCCTAATGCAAGGAATGATAGAGGAGACAAGCGAATCCCCAAAGGAGATTCCTCCGCCAACATCAAACATCCTATGGCCCAAAGATAACAACACTACTACAAAACAGTAAATAAATAACGCGTAAAAAACGTTGTAGAAAGTCTTACAGAAATGTCGTATTTAAGAGTGTTATCTATTTGACACCTTTATACAACGTTTTTAAAAAGTTGTAGTTTGACACATTACACAATATTTTTTTCTTAAAAAACGTTATATATTTGTTTTCCATAAATTCTTAGATGGTTGAAAACATTGTAGATGATATGATTCCACAACGTTTTCTGACATAAAATGTTGTGGTTTGATACATCAGACAACGTTTAAACACATTTATACAACGTTTAGAAGGTGTCATCTATTTAAAGCCAAAATGTATCAAACATTCAAAATATACCAATTACAAATAATATTACTATCCATACATCTCAAATTCAAATATACAACAATAAATATCCCCCCCCCCCCCACACACCACACACACAAAATCTAAATTCTTGTAAAGCCTAATAATTTCATGCCAATATTCTTTTACAAGCGAAGTCGAAAGTAACCTGGAAAATACTTTTTGTGTCTCTCTCTTCCGGTAGCTTTAGAAGACTTGTAACTTTTGTGTATCCAGTGTGTTGCTTGAACGAAGAAGCTTCGTCTACTTCTGCCTTATCATTTCCTGGTTTGGAAGTTTTGGTTGTGTCAATGCCCATTGCATTGCCCATATACCCAACGGACGCATGTAATAGAGAGATCGATAGTGGCCATTCAGGTTCCGACCCTCTGGAACTTGAAAAGAATAGCTGTACGGGAATGAGACCACATCAGTTAGCTACCCCAAGTAAATTTCATAGACAAATGAAAACAAATTGCAACATGTACCAAGGTCATTATTCTCCCTCTGTCCGAATTTTTTGCTTAGATGACCCTTTTTTCAGCATAAACAAAGAAAATTTCAGTAAACTAGGAGGCGTAAACTAAGTCCAGATTTTCTGAATTCAGTTGGGCAGTTCTCTAAATCATATTTAAAGTGAAAGTTCACCAAATTTCAGGAAAATCTGACCAGAATATATTTTACCCTAAATTTCTAATCCAAATTTTGCAAAATTGCAGGGGCTTTTGGAGCAATTTGTAATGCAGTAATTATTGGGGTAGCATCAGAAATTGACAGTTCCTCAACATTTCTAAACTAGTGAAGCACCTCTTATGACTGTGACTTCGGATTAGAATGAATTTTAATGTAGTATGGGCAATGATTAATGTACTAGATCTTTTGGTTGGCCTTGGAACAGGTCATACCCTGTGATCAGGCCAATAGGTTGCCCATGACACTTGATAGGCAAGAGATCAGATAAGGGAATAAATGTGCTCAAGAACAAAACACCAATGAGTATCTACTGTCTACATTTCTTTTTTGTGGTCAAGCCATTTGTCATCTTGCCTTTGAAGTTTTTGAACTAAATTATTCCTACTTGGTGAAGGAAAAGGAAGAGATTATTGACTCACCCGCAACCTTCTTCAGACCAAGCAGTTTCATAGATTCCACGTGCAGTTTGAAATCCCATTTCCGCCATGCCTTCTTGAATCATAGTTGCACCAACAAAATATGTAAGTCCAGTCCATATTTCTCTTAACTGCAAAGATGACATGTCAGGTTCTCCATTTGGCAACATTCTGCTCAAAGCCCCAGTTTACCATCATTCACGTTCAGGACATTGAAATTATACACCTTCTCAAGTGCAGATTTTGCTTTTTCTTCATCAACAATTGGTAGAAGACCACAGGCTCGAGCATACCTACAAATAATTTTGCAAGCTACTTAAAGTAGAGAATTTTCCTTATAGACCTTTTATCAAAAAGTGAAATACACACAAACCTGCACACACACATGTACATGCACATACACATACACAAAGAAAGATGGAGTACATGCCATGCATATTCATGATGCATGATTAAGTGAGGTTTGGAGCTTTTCTTGTTCTTCATATATATGTAAACATGCCCAATTATATAGAAATAAACTTGTGAATTGTGATATGTTGGTGGGTGTGTGATTGATTTAGAGGGGAAATGCACTTAAGTATTTAACTAAACAATGGTGAAACCAAAACATGTTTAGGCATCATTTATCAGGATTATGAAGTATTTTTCTTGCTCTGAAAGTCAAAAACAACAGTTAAACAAAGTAAACAAATTCCTTCTTCAAGATCAGTGAAAGGAACTTTGAGAACACAAATCATATAACATAGTTTAGACTTGACTTTAGTTTCATTTATAGTTTCGCATAATTATCTGGAACCAGTTATTTAGAAATTTTAAGGAAATTACTTGTACTGAAACATACCATTGTCCCGCCAACTGATCTGCTTGAATGGATGAACTCGTACAACTACCGCTGTTGTCATAGTTGAAGTAAGAACCATTCCAGAGCTTCTCGAACACTTTCTTTGCTTTCTGAAACTTGAACCAAAAGTAATCCTCTAAACTCTTATCACCAACTTAACGTGCCATTGTTGAAGTAGCTTGCAAGGCTGCTACCCAAAGCCCACCACATTATGCACTCACACCAGAGACAGACCATATATCATATGTCTGATCAGGAAACCCATCATTTTCTATCATCCCATCCACGTCTTTATCAAACTCCTCCATATAAGCCATGGCAATATAAACAGCTGGCCAAACAGCTTTTGCAAACTCTTTATCACCTGTTGCAACCACATCCCTATACACTTGCAAAACAAATTTTGGATTCAAATCTTTCCACCTGTCAGTATTATGAAGATTATAAAAGTTTACTTCGAACCATGGATCTATCATTCCAATATCATGGGGAACAGCACCAAGAACTTTTCTTGAGACAAAAGTTCCATCATGTAGAAGACTCATTTTTCTCGGATCATGCATTATAATTTTACTCTAATCCTTGGGATTTTCTGTTTTTCCTCTCCTTTGTAATTTCTGCTCTATATTTTACTTATGATAATAATATTAATGATAATGACAACAAGAACGACAAAAATAACGACAAGATGTACAAGTTATTTAAAGGAAACAATGAAGCAAAATGAAATATTAATTGAACAACTTGTGCAGTGCTGATTCTTAAATCTTGTTAAGTGTAAAGGTGCAAAAGAATCAACAACATCTGCAAAATAAAACAACAAGCAGTATGTTTTCTATGTATTATACAAGTATAGGACTGAGGAACCAACCTCTTTTATTTCATTCCACATGTCTTTGTATGGAGTAAAAAAAGATAAGAAGAATTTGGATCCAGAGTCAACCATGCGAACCTAAATGGTTCTAACAAACGGGATTCACATCTCAGATATATTTTCTTTTCAGTAAAAAATTGCATGACAATTTGTTTTCATGTACAGAGAATCCTCAACACTTGTTAGAGAAGTGAGGTCCACAACTCCACATCGTATTTATGTAAATACAAGTATGAAGCATATACCTTCATACCGAGCATTGCTACTTTCTGGGGCATTAGGGGCAAATGCAGCTGGTACTGGAACAAACAAAACCAAATAGAGGACAAATCATAAATAGAAGCACCGTACAAACTCACTTTCTTGGTTATCACTGATGTCATTACACCATCGGGTTCTAGATGGCTTAGCACGCTTGAATCACGATAAAATCTACAAACCAACTCAGGTGTTTGGTGAAGGATATGGTAGTATTGCTCAACAAAATTAGAACTGTGATTACAAGGATTCGGTAAAACTAAACCTGTCAAACTTTCCATTTCCTTCTGAAAACCCACAACCCAAAACAATTAATTTAACAAACATTAGTCCAAACAATACAAAATGAAAATAACCCGTCAAATCAAAAACATTTATGCGTCATATTAAAGACCCAAAACCAAAACCAAACAGAAAATGAAATTCAATCAAAGATCTGGTTCAAACAGTAGAAAATCACAATAAAATTAAATAATAAATGAAAAGGGATACAAATCTAATCATGGATTGGTAGATCTTGAAAGGGGTCGACGATTTGTTGACCGTTGATCTCGATTACTATAGTCATGCCGAAAAGCAAAGAGAGCGGAGAAAATCTAAGAGAGTCTGCCAATAATATACAGATTTAATGCGAATATAAACTTTGTATAAATGTAGATCTTTTGAAAGAATAATGCTGATTCCAGGAGGGAGGGAGGCGAAACCCCGCTTCCTTTGCTACCAAGAAAGTACAAAGATAGGAAAGAGAAGAAAGTAACTACGGTCCTTATTTTAATTTCAAATTGTCAATTCCGCGTTTTTTACATAGATAACGTTTTTTTTTTTAAAACGTTATCTATTTAAAATCAAAAATTACCTTTATAAATACATAACGTTTTTTCATATATATCTACAATATTTTATTAAAAAACGTTGTAAAAAAAATACCACAATATTTTTTATAAAAACGTCATCTTTTAAGTGTCGTCTTTTTATAGTTTTGTACTAGTGCAACTGTAACGACCCAAAAATTCATACAATATAAAATCTCAACTTCGGTCGTTAACCATACATTAAATATCTAATTTTACATCATTATTCGATATTAAAAACACTAAAATAGCGGAATATTTAAAACGTTTATACATTTCTTTCTTTCTTGCCCTGAATCGCAACCTTTACACTACATCTCTTTGATTCAATCTTATATCATGACTCGTTACACCAAAATGACTATACAAAGCCTTACATCATAACTACATATCCATATACATTGGATAGCTCAACTTACAATTCAACAACATGTTACGTTCAAAATATAAAATACATTTCTCATAAAACATAAGTAATCTTCGTGAATATGGATCTCTATAACTCACTTAGCACATATCTTTACCTTAAAATCTTGACTTGTAAAAGTAGTTATTTGCAAGAATGAGCTCAACAGCCCAGCAAAATCTAACAGTTTTCATGCATCACATAACACATAATAACATGCTCGATATACATCTCATTAAAGTAACATGGCATACATGCTTTTAATTCACATAGCAAATATAAAGATTGAGTTCCTTACTCAATCATCATTATTTAACCAAAATAATTCAGTCATAAATTGACTTTAACACTTCATGATTACCACTTGTATAACATATCATGCAATTTAAAATAGTTCATCAAGTCCACGTAGAAAATAGCAACCGAAAGACTTGTCTTGATCGTTGTTTACCAATAACAGTTTAACAGCTTACAGTTATCTGCACTTCACGTGCCCTACAAAATTATATAACCATACACATCAACTATTAGTCACATAACAACACATAATAATTGTAATGTAAACTCTACTCTACATCTCATAATCTTTCCTATTAATTAGCACACAATGTTTAATTAGATTGTGTTAACTTTTCGACTTAAGACTCACTATATTTCTTCTTAGTCAAACTCGAAGTTCATTCAAGTGCTTAAGTCTTGCTAGGACTACTTATTGATTTTATATTAAATTCATTCCATATCTTATAATATTCATTTCAATTGAATTGAAACACTTTTTAAGTTCATTAACACTTGGCATGACGTTTCGACGTTTAATCGTCACACTCCCGATTTGTCTCTCTTGTGTATGCTTACTATGCTTCTATAACTTATCTAATATATTATTTATTAATGTTAAGCATCATTATATTTACTAATATTCATGTTTTATAACTTAAAATATCATCTTTTATCGTTATGAGCACTACACATGCATATGTGCATGCCCGACACCCTCCGATTACCCTCGAAAACACAATTATCCTAAAAATAACTATTTTGACTACTGTTACAGGCCTCAAATTGAAAAACTTTTGGAAAAAAAGTTGTAGGTCTACTCGTCCTCGTTCCGGATCATCTTGAATCAACTCAATCAGAGTTCGTATGAGAAAGTTATGACCATTTTACTACAGGAGGTCAAAACTGTCCGAGTCAGACTACAAATTTGGCGTTGGGGCACGAGGACTAAGCCAACTAGTGGCGCTGGGGCATGAATTTTAGCGTCGCGGCGCAAATTTCTGGCGCTGGGGCTCCATTTTTGGCGCTAGGGCGCCATTTTTGGTGTTGGGGCGCTATTTTTGGCGCTGGGGCGCCGAAACTTGTAGAATCGCAACCCACGAAGTACAGAACAACTAAATTTCTGTCAATAACTTTATTTGTAACACTAATTAACATGTATAACCTAAGCCAATTACACATATACACATTACCCAACATGTATATACTAATTACCAACGACTAAACCATGATTCTTGAAATCTTAAATCATTGAAAGCACAATTTAAACATCAAAACTTCATATTTGACATATTTTAACACAGTAAACACTGTAAATTCTAATAACCACCAATTGGTTTACTTTAACTACGATTCTCTGAACTTCTTAACAATAGAATTAACATGTTCACAGTTTTAATTTCCCAATTAGCTACCAACAATTTACTGATTTTGATCTTCTTAACAACCAAACTAAACTAATGAATATTTTGACTGTTAACAGACATGTGCCGGAATATATACTGAAAAAACAATTTCCTTCCTTTTAAACGAAATTAACATAACCTTTCATGTTTAAACACTACTTCTAACATCATACACCCATAAAACACCATAGTTCAGTTATATAATAACTACTACAGAATTTTGTAAAAACTTTATATATACAGTAAAATAGAAGAACACAGACTTTAGTATCACGATGTAAAACATATGAGATTATGGGAAAAATGCCTTCTTGTTGCTTTAAAATTACTTGCTAACCACTGAGAAACGTTTTGGAATTACAGAACCCTTTCTCTCAATTTTTCTCTGATACTTCTCTCTCAAACCCTCTGTAATTCTCCTTCTCAGAAAACTTCTATTTTTCTTCTTAGGCTTAAGCCAAATGCATTATACGTAAACTAAAACTAACCCCCAAACGCACGTCTTAATTCAAACGCTTAAAACCGACACTACTAACAACCTTATTAAATTAGCAGTTACCAAATTAATATATATATTATTTATATTATATTATTAATAATTCAAAATTTAAATTCTAAAAGCCATAAGGCTCCGTTTGGCAAAACTCTTTAAAATTAAAGACTTAATATATTTAAGCCTTGTTTGGCAAAATAAATTAAAACTACTTTAATTTATTTTAATAACCATTTATAATATAGTTATTTGTCACACTTCTAATTAATTAAGTTTTCATACTTAATTTAATTAATTCTAATAACAATTCATTGTATAATATAATAATTTATTTAATCATTATAAACTCTCTAACTTAATTATTAAATTAAATTAGATTACTATTTCAAAATAATTACTTTCCTTAACTCATTAATTATTTATTAAACAAATAAATAATCAAATCACATCAAATTAATTAAACAAATACTTATTTAACGATAAACACATCTATTAAATAGTTATATAATTCAATAAATATTTAAATATTATAATTAAAAATCTGGTTTGTTACATCATTCCCTCCTTACAAGGATTCTGTCCTCAGAATCACAACTAAAACCACTCATTCGTTACAATCTTCCCAACTTACAAAGATTCTGTCCCCAGAATCGAAGACAAATTAAACAAATAACTCAGAGTAATCTTTCATCATTTTATCTAAATATAGGTTTTATATTTCCAACTACATTCATTACTTCAACAAATTCTAGGTTTCATTTCATAACTTTAACTTGAACTCAATTATATATTCTGAGTATTATATATCTTAACCCATTTATTTTCTTTTCTAAGGATCGCTATCATAAACACTCGGGATATTACATTCACCCTTTCTTCTAAGAATTTCGTCCTCGAAATTTTATTTATTAATTTTTATTCATTCATTCTATCAAAGTAGATTTTACGTCACTACTTCATTCATTCATTGGTTTCTATAACCACTTCTTTCCACAAAGATCATTCTACAATTATTAACTTTTCTATTAAAAGTTTCACATTATTCTTTGATAACTCATATCCTTCTCACTTCAAAATTTCTTTTCTCACTTATTCAACATATCCAACATTCAGTGTTGCATTTTACGACTTACTTCTTTTTAAGGAATACTTTCCTTTTTCACTTCCATCTTGCAGAATAACAATAATCTTCCACAGTTGTTCTATAATTGGGAAGTAGTATGAATAACTCAGGAATTTAAAAGATTCCAAATCATGCTGAGGGTCACAAGACCATGAACTCTATTCTCTAGGTTTAATAGTGTTTCACCCCCGGTTCTTCACACTTTAAACCCTCTTTGGCAGAATGTTTATCAATCCCAAAGACTGAAAACACCCTCCGCAAGTACTCTAAGTGATTAACCTATTGTACATGTATTGTGCACAAACATTTCAGCGCAAAGTATAAACTAAGCGCAACCCCTAATAATAGGGTTGTTCATCTCAGCTTTTCAACATCTGAATCCGTACCAAAATAATTTGCTTTGGCATAACTTCTCAAGAAACTCTTGAATTTCATGAACATCTTTCAATATTTGTCTAGCTGAATCAAATAGCATAGACCTCTATAACAATTCGGACATCAACCAAAATATACATATACATACATACATATGTATTCTCATATCCCAAAGAAATCTCAAAAATCTTTTTATGACGTCATGATACCGCACTGTATTTACAGTCCGTTGAGGATTCCGTCATTTGGTGATTTTATCATACTACATCATACCATAGTGGGCTGACGATCCTTAGATCACATCCAACACTAGGTAATACTGCATTGATGACTCCACTATTTTTATCATCTTTGCACCAGGTTACATGATGCATTAATGATATAAAATACATTTTGATATAGTGCAAATCATTTTTGTCTAGCTGAAGCAATTAGCGTAGACACACGAATAACAGTATTGTTGCTAAAACTCATTGGTTCCATCATTTGATCCAATGTTTTTCAAGAAAATAAAAGTGTAAACATCAGCACGAAGTCAATAAATTTTGAAAGTCTAGCATAGCTAGTGAATTTAGAATACCTATGCTTCCACTATCAACTCCACTTTCTATAATGATCCATTGCTTAATAGGTCTATCTATTCCTATCATCCTTAATACTCTATTCACACTTATCTATACCCAGTTCGTCAAACTTACCACACGTTATGAGTTCAGGAACTTGCCACAATCATATGAGTTTAAGAACTTATCCTAGTCAGACCATAGGCGTCCATTCGCTGAGGGGTTCAAAAACATACCATATAATTATGAGTTACGAACCTACCATAAGTATGAGTTTTAAGAACTCGCACTTAACCTTATAATATTCTCTAACTATACTCTACCTATCTGTTATACACATGAGAAAAGAATCACCTTCTAAACAGATATATAGCAAATAGCGCGACATAAACATTTCAATGATTATCAATGTGATAAACTGAGTGCAAGCACAAAACCCTCACCCATACAAAGGTTTGTACAACTCAGCAATCACAGGAGTCCTCAATTGAAATCCCACCTAACTCTATCTTGCTCTTAACTTGCTCTTTGCTCAATACGAATTCCTCGTATCACATTATCTATAACTCCTCATGAGTTATCTCGTACTATATCATAGTACATCATCTTCATAGCATCAAGCTATAATTATTCAAACATTATAAACCATCTTCCTTTTATAACTTAATCTGATCGTGTCGTGATCTTATTCTATAATCATCTCTCTTCAAATTCTTTCTTAACTCGTGATCGTTTTGTTTTACGATCCTCATTCTTTCCCTTTTCATCATTTACGACATTATTCGTTATCTTGGCTTTTGGAGTTAGGAAACTCCCATTTCTTATCTTTATATCTCTTAGATTCTTCTTTGAATCTTCTTTTTTATATAACAATTCCTCCTTTAAGAATTCTAACTTCATTTACATCGCTCAAAATTTCATTTGAGTTCTACACTTTCATCATACGTATCCATTTCTATACTTGGTACACATCGACTCTTTAACAGTTTCAATATGGTACGCTGAGTGGTTTTCCACAAACAACCAATAAACTAGGTTCCGAGTTACTAGTTCGTATATACCTCCGCTCCATGAAGGAATCGTTTAGCCCAGATACCATACATCAACTACTAAAGAGTACAATTATACCAAACTTAGACATAACTCTCTATTCATAACTTCTTTATCACTCTCTTTTTATAGACATTATCTATTTATTATCACCTTACATCCTTATTATTGGAGTTGGGTAACCCCACATTCATATTCCTTATAACTCTACGAGATTCTTCTTTGAATCATTTTACGCAAGTTTTAATCCCTTCTTTATAAATTTCTTAAATTACTTCTTATTGTTCAAACTCTATTTGAGCCTATTCTTTCATTATCTTCACCTTTCTTCTCTAAAGTTATAGCCTACGGTACTCCTACCTAAGGTTTATAACCTACAGCTCTGATACCAACTGTAACGACCCAAAAATCCATACAATTTAAAATCTCAACTTCGGTCGTTAACCATACATTAAATCTCTAATTTTACATCATTATTCGATATTAAAAACACTAAAATAGCGGAATATTTAAAACATTTATACATTTCCTTCTTTCTTGCCCTGAATCGCAACCTTTACACTACATCTCTTTGATTCAATCATATATCATGAATCGTTACAACAAAATGACTATACAAAGTCTTACATCATAACTACATATCCATATACATTGGATAACTCAACTTACAATTCAACAACATGTTACGTTCAAAATAAAAAATACATTTCTCATAAAACATAAGTAATCTTCGTGAATATGGATCTCTATAACTCACTTAGCACATATCTTTACCTTAAAATCTTGACCTGCAAAAGTGGTTATTTGCAAGAATGAGCTCGACAGCCCAGCAAAGTCTAATAGTTTTCATCCATCACATAACACATAATAACATGCTCGATATACATCTCATTAAAGTAACATGGCATACATGCTTTTAATTCACATAGCAAATATAAAGATTGAGTTCCTTACTCAATCATCATTATTTAACCAAAATAATCCAGTCATAAATTGACTTTAACACTTCATGATTACCACTTGTATAACATATCATGCAATTTAAAATAGTTCATCAAGTCCACATAGAAAATAGGAACCGAAAGACTTTCCTTGATCGTTGTTTACCAATAACAGTTTAACAGCTTACAGTTATCTACACTTCATGTGCCCTACACAATTATATAACCATACACATCAACTATTAGTCACATAACAACACATAGTAATTGTAATGTAAACTTTACTCCACATCTCATAATCTTTTCTATTAATTAGCACACAATGTTCAATTAGATTGTGTTATCTTTTCGACTTAAGACTCACTATATTTCTTCTTAGTCAAACTCGAAGTTCATTCAAGTGCTTAAGTCTTGCTAGGACTGCTTATTGATTTTATATTAAATTCATTCCATATCTTATAATATTTATTTCAATTGAATTGAAACACTTTTTAATTTCATTAACACTTGGCACGGCGTTTCGACGTTCAATCGTCACACTCCCGATTTGCCTCTCTTGTGTATGCTTACTATGCTTCTATAACTTATCTAATACATTATTTATTAATATTAAGTATCATTATATTTACTAATATTCATGTTTTATAACTTAGAATATCATCTTTTATCGTTATGAGCACTACACATGCATATGTGCATGCCCGACGCCCTCCGATTGCCTTCAAAAACACAATTATCCTACAAATGACTATTTTGACTACTGTTACAAACCTCAAATTGAAAAACTTTTGGAACAAAAGTTGTAGGTCTACTCGTCCTCGTTCCGGATCATCTTGAATCAACTCAATCGGAGTTCGTATGAGAAAGTTATGGCCATTTTACTACAGGAGGTCAAAACTGTCCGAGTCAGACTACAAATCCGGCGCTGGGGCGCGAGGACTAAGCCAACTAGTGGCGCTGGGGCGCAAATTTCAGCGCCGCAGTGCGAATTTCTGGCACTGGGGCTCCATTTTTGGCGCTAGGGCGCCATTTTTGGCGCTGGGCCACTATTTTTGGCGCTGGGGCGCCGAAACTTGCAGAATCGCAACCCACGAAGAACAGAACAACTAAATTTCTGTCAATAACTTTATTTGTAACACTAATTAACATGTATAACCTAAGCCAATTATACATATACACATTACCCAACATGTATATACTAATTACCAACGACTAAACCATGATTCTAGAAATCTTAAATCATTGAAAGCACGGTTTAAACATCAAAACTTCATATTTGACATATTTTAACACAGTAAACACTGTAAATTCTAATAACCACCAATTGGTTTACTTTAACTACGATTCTCTGAACTTCTTAACAACAGAATTAACATGTTCACAGTTTTAATTTCCCAATTAGCTACTAACAATTTACTGATTTTGATCTTCTTAACAACCAAACTAAACTAATGAATATTTTGACTGTTAACAGCCATGTGCCGGAATATATACTGAAAAAACAATTTCCTTCCTTTTAAACGAAATTAACATAACCTTTCATGTTTAAACACTACTTCTAACATCATACACTCATAAAACACCATAGTTCAGTTATATAATAACTACTACAGAATTTTGTAAAAACTTTATATATACAGTGAAATAGAAGAACACAAACTTTAGTATCACGATGTAAAACATATGAGATTATGGGAAAAATACCTTCTTGTTGCTTTAAAATTACTTGCTAACCACTGATAAACGTTTTGGAATTACAGAACCCTTTCTCTCAATCTTTCTCTGATACTTCTCTCTCAAACCCTCTGTAATTCACCTTCTCAGAAAACTTCTATTTTTCTTCTTAGGCTTAAGCCAAATGCATTATACGTAAACTAAAACTAACTTAATTCAAACGCTTAAAACCGACACTACTAATGGCCTTATTAAATAGCAGTTACAAAATTAATATATATATTATTTATATTATATTATTAATAATTCAAAATTTAAAATTCAAAACCTATAAGGCTCCGTTTGGCAAAACTCTTTAAAATTAAAGACTTAATATATTTAAGCCTTATTTGGCAAAATAAATTAAAACTACTTTAATTTATTTTAATAACCATTTATAATATATTTATTTGTCACACTTCTAATTAATTAAGTTTTCATACTTAATTTAATTAATTCTAATAACAATTTATTACATAATATAATAATTTATTTAATCATTATAAAATCTCTAACTTAATTATTAAATTAAATTAGATTACTATTTCAAAATAATTACTTTCCTTAACTCATTAATTATTTATTAAACAAATAAATAATCAAATTACATCAAATCAATAAAACAAATACTTATTCAACGATAAACACATCTATTAAATAGTTATATAATTCAATAAATATTTAAATATTATAATTAAAAATCTGGATTGTTACAGCAACCACGTTCCTGATTTTATCACCTTGGATGATGAGGAGGAAATACTAATCATTTCCAAGGAAGGAAAAACCAAAAAGGAAAGTTCCTTGCAAGAAATACAACAACAGTTCGAGGGAGATTTCATGGTCGAATCCTCTCAAGCCCAAGAAAAAGGTGAAGGAACAGATGAAGAAAAAGGTGGCGAGGTTGTCGGGGAAACCAACCCATCAAAGAATCAGGAGTTCATACCTTTTTGCAATAGGTCTAGTATAAGCATCCCCGAGTGGTGTGTTGAATCAGGAGGCGATCAAGTTATGGTTATGAGTGAAGATTTCCAGAACCAAGAGGTAACCTCTATCGCGAGCCTTGAAGGCAACATAACCACTGACAACTGGACTATCAGGCCTCAGCTAGCCAAGAAGATGTACATCAAGAGGATAAAGTGGGGAGTTCCAAGAGATATTGGGACGATATCACTTTCTTCACAATATACCTTTTATTTTCCCTACATGTAAATATAAAAAAAACAAAAAAAACAAAAACAAAAAAAAAATAAAAAACAAAATTAAACAAAAAAAACAAAACAAAACAAAACAAAAATAAAAAAACAAAAAACAACATCTTGAAAGTAATATGCACACAAGCCAATCATATATGATGATAAAGCATATACTTTGTAACAATCTTATTCATTTATTAATAAAAATTATTTATTTATTAAAGGCTTTTAATTATCTACATGATGCTGTTTTATAATATGTGATAAACTCATAGTTTTAAGCAATGATTTTAGAATAATGATGATGATCATTCTAATAAGATCTAAATTCTTAGAAAGCTTAAAACTAAAATAGTTCCCAATCGTTGGATTACTAAATTGGGGATTAGTGAATCCGGATAGATTGGTACATACGTTGCTTGCTCATTAGATGAGGATGATTGATCTCATAATCATTTGTGTGGAGACACTAAAGCAAGTATGTAGGTGCTTATTAGAGAATAAGTTCACTGAACGTGGTTCG